>ML677342.1:41927911-41999022 GCA_007922305.1 Dermatemys mawii | reverse complement strand
AGAAAAGAAAAGAAAAGAAAAGAAAAGAAAAGAAAAGAAAAGAAAAGAAGAGTTCTTCAATAGTAAAGCAATCAGATACATACGTAAGACTACAAAGTCTATATATCAGGTTCTTAGCAGTGTTGGTGAGTTTGCTGGTTTGAAAGTCCTTCTGGAACACATCTAGAGCTTTGATGGGTCATTCAGGCCTTTGTTCAGAGCTTCAGTTTGTAGAACAGTTTCTCAATGGTAAGATGCAGGAATGAAGACAAAATGGAGAAGATGTAGCTGCCTTTGTATATCCTTTGCCATCTGGCCCGTACTTCCTTTATCTCAAACTCGAGCTTCACAGCACATGGCATGGAAAAGCCTTAGAGTTCTGTCTCCGTGCATGCCTCTACATGTCTTGCTAACTCATAAGATGTAGCCCTGACTTTCTCTCAATGGGTAAATTCTACAGATGGTGTCACTTGATGGGCCATCAAGTAGGCTTAGTACTAATGCCAATCTGCCTGGGGGTGTCACCCAGAAACACAGCACAGGTTTTGAAATACAAATATACCATACATAACTACAGCTCACAATACAGAAGTGATACAAACATATAAACAAGATCATCACACCTGGCAAATCATAACATTTTCACTGATACACTACATGGTTTATCTGGTCAGATTCCTTTCAATTTTATAATATTAGTATCAACAATATCATAAAGTGCCTCCCATATTCCATATGATGTGACACCCAGCTCTCATTCACTGGCTGATTGCTTAAAGACATCTCAGGAGAAGTTAATCTTGAGATGAGATTTACCGGAAACCATATAGATCAGTTCAGGAGTGCATCCCTGGGATAATGGGTGGTGTGAAAAAAAGCAGGAAGATGGTTTTGTGAGAAATTGGCAGACAGCTGGCTGGGGCTGTGTGATGCTGTACAATTGAATATGACCATTTCTATTATTGATATTACTGCTGTTATACAATTGTGACAATTCTTGTACAAAGTATGTCATGTAAGATATCAACAAAAAAGTTATGATTAGCTAAATATGATTATCCTATTTATATACATGTATCATCTTTGTATCTGAAGTTATGCATATTGTCTAGATTGTATATTGTATCATATTGTATAAGATTAATATCTTATACATGTGTTGTACTCCTGGGTAACAGCCCCACATAAAATTACATTAGTGCCAGACAGCTATGTATTGAGGACACTTAGCTCTCACATTGGGACATTGAGTAAGTTCATCTTGCCCAGACAGTTCTTCCTGTGGATGCCTCAGAAAGATTTTGGGCAATGGCTGCCTCTGTGAGACATCAAAGCGTGTGATATATTCATGTGACCTTTGGACTTCATCTTGGGCCAGTACCTTTCCACAAACAGAGGCTGTGAGTTGCGTTTTGTACAGTAAAATTCCATGCATGTGGCAGAGGATATAAAAGGCACCTGAGATAGCTTCATTTTGTCTTCATTTCCTGCTTCATTTCTCTGGACTGGATTTCTAACAAAGAAGCTCTAAACTGATGACCCCAAACCTGTTTGAGTAATTCAGAGAGACTTTTGCAAGCTAACAATTTATTCCATCGCTGCTATGATCCTGATCTATGAACAGTGAAAAATCAGCTGCCTATATAGGATCTGTTAATCATTTATAATTCTCTTTTCTTTTACTATTAAATCTTTAGTTTTTAGTTACTAAAGGATTGGTATCAGAGTGACTACTGGGTAAGATCTGAGTTAGATATTGATCTGGCTAAGTGGCTGATCTTATGGGATTGGAAAGACTGAGTCTGTATATGATTAAATTGGTTTTCAGTAACCATTCATCATAAATTCCAGTGCCTGGCTGGGGAGCCAAAGGCTGGAATGCTTTTCTGGCTTCTTGTTAACCAGTGTAGTGAGACAGAAGTCCACTTCGTTACTGGCTTGGTGTAATCTAATGATAGAATAACCACCAATTTGGGGTGAGTCGGCCCTGATTCTTAGCAGTCTGTCCTGAATTTGGCATCCTTAGCGGTGACCCACTGAGGCCTGGTGACAGACTGGCATTTCTGGGAGGGCAAAGAGGCAAGGGGATATGATTCAATCAGGGTGTGTTTCGGTTGCACACCTTATGGTGGCACGTAGAGTACATATTCTGCATGCTCCCTCGTAGGTGTATAAATAGCAGTATAGATGGTGATGCACTTCTTAGGCAAGTAGAGTACAGACTATCTGAACCCTTAGGGTACATACCATACGAGGCTGTCTACCCCCCCAAGTAGTTCTTCCCCTATCTACACTTCTATTTTTAGCATGTAGTATCCCGCTGCCTCCCTGTTACCAGAGCCTTTTCCCACGGCCTCTTCCCTGCCTGAGCCTTTGACTTTTGCAAGCAGGAGTGGCGCCAGCTTTTTTGCTGCCCTAGGTGGCGAAGAAAGAAAAAAAAAGGCAGAGAAGTTGCTGCCGCCGAATTGCTGCCGAGACAGGCAATTTGCCGCCACCCACCCAAAGACAGCTGCCCTGGGTAGTCGCCGAGATCGATTGGCTAGCGCCGGCCCTGTTTGCATGTAGTTACTCACTGCAGTGTGGTTGCAGACTGCTTTTCACTGTGGTAAGTAGCTGCACGTGCCCTTCATGCAATTGCCAGTGATATGCACCACAGACAGTCTAAAGAGACTAGCGGGTAGGAGCAGAATTCAAACCAATCCTTGGCAAGAGAAAAGTGTTTGCTTTTGGAACAGGCCAGCTTTGCTGCAAGCATCGAGGTGAAAACCTAGCCCCATCCAAGTCATTGCCCAAACTTGCATTGACTTCAGTGGGGCCAGAATTTCACCCCAGTGTGTGTGAGTTGGGGGGATATGCCAGGATCTCCTTCTTCCTCCCCCTTCCCTTTCAGTGTCACAAGCTGAACTCTGTACTGTAGGATCAATATTCTCACATTAGTTTTTAGGGACAACACACAAGCATTTCCAGCAAGGGCACTTAAATTTAATTTTCTTAGACAACAAGAGCTGCTTCCGGACCAGAAGGCAAATGGGGCAATAATGTGCTGCTTATCATGCTGATCCCATTACCTTAAGGTCCCCTGTCCCTTTGTGGTATTGTCTGTGTAAGCCTATAGGGCAGAAATTCTCCTTTTGTTTTGTGTTTTCACAGTGCCCAGCTCACTGGGAATTAGATCCCTCAGAGTAGCCTGTAGGCCCTACCACAGTGCAAATAAATAGTCACCCAAGTATATTTCCTCACCCTCTCCAGGGCCACCTGCACCCTTCAAATTGCACATATGGCTTATCACAGGCAAAGGGGGAGCGCCTTATGAAAATATTTTCAGGAAGCCTCTTGTAATGATTCTTCCAATCTCAGCTCCTCACAAAACTGCACACAGAACGGAAACAGCAAACCCCACCACAAACTCTGCTTGAACTATGCACAGCGGCTCTGTCTGCCACCACATCACAATTTGTCTTTGTTTCAGTAAACCCGTAAAGGCTGGCCACCTGAGCCCGGGAAACAACTGTCAAGCTGGCTCGGAATATGTGCATGTCAAGACTCATCTCCCATCCTGTCCACAGGAGTACCCTACTCTTTGCCCTCTAAACATGAATGATTGAGCAAGCCTTCCCTTGAATGGTCAACATTATTCACTTGAAGTGGTATTTTTGTTTCTGGGGATATGGGGATGGGGAGGGGGAGAGAAAGCAGGGGTCTTGTTATACAAAAATGCTTTTTTGAAAAAAAAGAGGAAATTTTCATGACACATGTACATTTTCAACAATTTCCAGGAGTGGGGTGGGTGGGGAGGGGAGGAAGGAGATAATATTTTTTGCCCCCAAAACCAAAAGCCCCTAGACCGAAAAATGTTTTGGATTTAAGTGACTGAAAATGTTTGGCCAAAACTTGACAAAAGTTCCAATGAAACTCTGCAAACTTATGAGGAAAAAATGGAATGGAAACAAAAACATTTTGGTTTTTGTCAACGTTTTTCACAGGAACAAAAATCATTTCTAACCAGCTTTGAGGTAATGTCATATCTACTGGATGTGAGAAGAAGGAAAGGGATGGTATTTGTTGGCTGAGAAGATAGAGGAATTGTCATCTCTCTGACAAACACTCCCTTCCGCAATACCCCTCATCCCCCGACAATGCTCTAAAGCCATTCTCTGTGCCCCGTCTCTCTTTTGCTCTCTGGTGACGTGTCCCCTGCTTTTTCACTGAGAAAATTTAGTCACCTTAAGACACCCAAGAACTCGTTACAAGTAATGAGCCCTGCTTGCACGGTGTTTGCAAGAACTGAACTTACCATTTTATCTGAGTGTATGAAAAGCACCACACCGGAACTGCCTATGGACTCCAGAGACAACCGCTGTTGCTACAGCAGAAGATATTGACACTTGACCCAGTGGGAAGGAAACAAATTGTCCAGGTAACGCTATTCAATTGTGTTGGTTTTTTTGGTGGGGATGGAGGGGTTGCCTAGGCTCCGAATTCCATTTTAGCTCCTGAGGGGCGCAAACATCAAACATTAAGAAAAAAATGATTTCCAGCATCAGTCAATATTTAAAAAATGGGTTACCTGCCCACTAGCTGCTGTCTCTAAAATATCTATATGAGCAAAGACCAGACAGTGATATAAGAGATGCTAATATCTTTCTCGAGGCCCTTAGGGGCTGAGACACATTTTATTTCAAAGCACCTCAGTCCACCCAAAAGTTGGTTCTAAGAAGCATTTAAAATAGCAAAGGTTTTTATGTCCCTAGATGAAGAAATAATGATTAAAATAAAAGTGTTCTGCACTTTCACTTGCTGAACTCTGTAAAATCAAGTTTATTTTAATCATAAGTTTTAGGGGGGAAATTTCTGACCCACTGAAGTCAATAGTAAAATGTCCATTGACTTCAAGGGAGCCAGAATTTTGTCCTCAATCTGCACGGAGCTACAGGGCCCAAATCTGCTTTTCTGTTGAAGTTATTGGCCAACAATGCCAATGTCTTTAATGGTAGAAGAGAAGGCCACAATACAGTATATGTTGCCTATGCTTGCCTGTGTATGGCAACAATACCAATCCCTAAGTGTTCAAAAATCATAAGGACATAAGAATGCCCAGACTGAGGCAGACAAATGGTCCATCCAACCCAGAATCCTGTCTTCTGACAGTGGCCTCTGCCAGATGCTTCAGAGGGAATGAACAGAACAAGGCAATTTCAAGTGATCCATCCCTTGTTGTCCAGTCCCAGCTTCTGTCAGTCAGAGATTTAGGGACATCCAGAGCATGGGGTTGCATCCCTGATCATCTTGGCTAATACCCATTGGTAGACCATGATGAATTGGTAGGCCATTGATGAATCTATTTCCCATGAATTTATCTAATTCTCCTTTGAGCTCAGGTATACTTTTGGCCTTCACATCATCCACTGGCAAACTCATGAGTGAGATTCCAAATGAATAATAATAATAATAATAATTAATAATAATAAACAATAAATAAATAAATAAACATTTACTTTACTTTACTTCTGGTTTCAGAACCTGCAGGGTGCACTTGGGTCATGTTGTCATGTTTTATGAGTAACATGAGAGAGAGAAATTTACTTCTTTAAAAGATTAAAGCTGAGATTCACATCTAATCACATGTCTCCAGGAGTTGGATCTTCAAATAAAACACCAAATTTTATGTGACTCATGATAAAATCCTGAGAATCAGCAATATTGCTATGATATTTCTAATGTGCCTGTCACCATGGTATCTATGTGCTAAATACAACATTATTAATATTCAAGAGGGGACTCGGGTCACTGCTTCTTCAAGGTTATAGACTTCAAGCTTACCCCAAATCTGCCAGCTGCTAATGGCTGGCAGATGGATGAGCGAAAACCACTGCCTTGTAGTGGAAACGTGCTTGCTTTACTGTTACCTCATCATTCCACCCCCTCTCCTGTCTTAGTCTCTTTCCTTCACTTGTTGAATCTCATTATAAACCTACTATTACACTGGCAGATCCGGTGCCAGCTCGTGCCAAAGCCTCTAGGCCTCAACTGAATACTGACAAACGCATGGCTGGAAACCAGTCCGGCTCACCTGTGTGTTCGTGTTATTAAAATAAGTATTAGATTTATAAAAATGTGCTTAATGTTTAGACTTTATGAAATGCTTGTAGGATGCTGCATGCATTAATTTCACTTAACATCTGTACCCCCCATGTTATAAGGTTATACTAAGTGTCTTCATTGTAAACCTCTGTAACTGTGTAACTCACTAGGCAGGAACGAAGCATTAATTAATGTAAAGGCTGTCTTCCTATAGGAGGTGCTAGGTCCTGCACACAAGAACCATTGAAATCAAATGAGCCATTGTGAAACATCAAAGGACAATGACTTTAATTTCCCATCCCCCGCCCTCAGTCATGAGGAGTAGACATCAACGTGGACTCATCCCACCAGCTTGAACTCTGCAGGAAGGTAATAAAAATCCATAACAAGAAGAAATTGGATTTCTATGCTCCTTGGACTTGGGAAGGCGAGATTTCTAAGTATAAGCAAAGGATCCACAGCTGCTTAGCCTGAGTTAGCCATACAGGACATAGAGAACTTGCATATTACAACAGCTTCTATCATCTTTTGGGACCTAAAACTGTAATTAATTGGTGGGTATATGTTTGCCTGCTTTCACCTTGTAAATAACACTCTCATTTATTTTTCTTAGTTAATAAATCTTTAGTTAATTTGTTATAGAAATGGCTACAAGCATTGTTTCTGATATAGGATCTACTGTGCAATTGATCTGGGGTAAGTGATTGTTCCTTTGGGACTAGAAATAACCTGAATATTTTTGTGCTGTAAGGTGTAAGGGACCATCTGTTGCAAAGGCAGGCTTACTTGGGTGGCAAGATAGATCGGGGTACTCAAGTGGACTGTCTGTGACTCTATCTGAAAACTCTTGCACTGCATGAGGAGTTCATGCTTGTTGCTTGGTTGGTGAAATCTAAGTCTAACATTCACAAACAGTTTGGGGTTTATACCCTTTTTTTGGAATAGTCCGCCCTGAGCTTGGAATTCACGGTCCTTAGCCAATCCAGGCAGCTTTACACCTGTCCTGTGAGCTCTTTGGAGCACAGACTGCCTTTACATCACTTGTTTGTATAGCACCTAGCACAACAGAGTCATGATGCTTGGCTGGGGTTCCAGGTGCAATACAGTACAAGTAATGGATTAATGCATAAATATAATAACAAAGCACTTCTCACCCTAAAGAACTTTACACACTGGACACACAGTGGAGGGAGGAAAGGGGAGAAGTGTAATCTAATGAGCATAGAACAGGCAGACAGGAATTTCTAAGTGTGGCAGCCACAGAGCCACCCTGTCTAACTCCAGAACTAAAAGCATAAGCTGCCGCAGCTTGAAGTAAAGAGCCAAGACTCCCTAACTGAGGCTGCGATAGGCTCATATCTTCCCTGGAGCTGACAGAGTGGGACATGTGTAGCACACACTCAACAAGCTGTTAACGTAAGAACATAAGAATGGCTGTACTGCGTCAGACCAAAGGTCCATCCAGCCCAGTATCCTGTCTACCAACAGTGGCCAATGCCAAGTGCCCCGGAGTGGATGAACCTAACAGGTAATGATCAAGTGATCTCTCTCCTTCCATCCATCACCCCCCTCTGACAAACAGAGGCTAGGGACACCATTCCTTACCCATCCTGAGTAACAGGCATTAATGGACTTGACCTCCATTAATTTATCCAGTTCTCTTTTAAATGCTGTTATAGTTCTAGCCTTCACCACCTCCTCAGGCAAAGAGTTCCACAGGTTGACTGTGCGCTGTGTGAAGAAGAACTTCCTTTATTTGTTTTAAACCTGCTGCTCATTAATTTCTTTTGGTGGCTCTTACTTCTTATATTATGGGAACAAGTAAGTAACTTTTCCTTATTCACTTTCTCCAGACCACTCATGATTTTATATACCTCTATCATATCCCCCTTTAGTCTCCTCTTTTCCAAGCTGAAAAGTCCTAGCCTCTTTAATCTCATATGGGACCTGTTCCAAACTCCTAATCATTTTATTCCAACCCCTACACCAGCTTCCTCAGTGATCTTGTATGAGTCTTTTCGCCTGCCTACTCCTCTTTAAAATGGGGGAGAGAAATCATTCCCTCCCACTCAGGGGCATAAAGCTCCATGAAGCCTGCACCTATTCTTGTTAGGAATCCTTGGTGAGAAGCAAACAAGCAGGCTGCACACGGCGGAGGGGGATTTTTGGAGAAAGCCCAAACACCATTCGTCCTTCAGCATCCACACAAAGAAAAATGTAGCATCTTAGGGCTTGTGTGTGCTTACAGTGCTGCAGCAGCCGCTGTAGCGCTTAGCAAAGGCGCTACCTACATTGATGCGGGAGCGTCTGCAAATTGTTTATAGTTGGGGGTGCCTTTGTCTCCCCTTTTTCTATCTAACTTGACTTTGTAGATTATAAATTCTTTGTGAGTGTGTTGTACAATGCACAGCATAATGGATCCCTGATCACGACCCATGACTTCTTAGTGCTATTGAAATATACATATTTAATAACTGCATTTATAATCACAGAGCCAGAGCTCTTACGGAGATTGATCTTTCTACTCCTTTTGTATGGAGAAGAGGGAAAAGCCAGCTCCAGCGAGCTTCATTTACATCAGTTACAATATTGCCTACCCAGAATTCCATCTTCCGAGTTGGCTATTTTAATTTCAATTTATTTGTTTTCATTGTATACATGACAATAGGTTATTATTACGGCACTGTATTTGAATTATGCAGGACGTGCCTTGGAGTCAGTGGGTCATTCTGAGTGTTTTCATAATGAACTTTGGTTTGATAACAAACTCAGCAGAGAAGAAAGGAAGAAGAATCCTTTATAATAAAAAATGTTAGGCAACCTACATACTAAGGTCACTACCAGTTCCCCCTCTAATAAGGACTGCAGGGATTAGCTGTCTCTAGTACAGATGATTTAACAGTGTATTGAAAGCAGGAAAGACAGAGAATTTACCCCATTCCCCACTTCAAGTCACTGAGGAGGTTCTGGTGAACTTCTGAGACCTCTCTCCAGCCCATGTACTATTCCTCTAACACAGAAAAGTTAGCAACATGGATAACATTTATTTTGCAACAAATACCGACTTTAGGAAATTTTCATGCCTGTTAGCAATCGTGCCAGCAGATGGCACTATGCAGTAGGTAAAAGCTAAGCAGACAGATGCTTTAAATGCAGCTGCTGTTTATCAGGTTGCTGGTGAATCTGAACAGAAATCTCAACTCTATCTTTTTTTTTTTCTTCTTTCAGAGATGACAAATGTAGTAATCACCCCAGGTAGAACTGAAAAGCAAGAACACTGGAGAATTAGAGATTAGGGCCCTGCCTGTCTCCACCTCCCCACAGCAGTTGTTTCAAACAGGCTTTCTTTATTCTGGCAGATTGCATGTGGCCCTGCAATATTGCTAAAGGTTAAACTTGAAACATCTCCTTTTCGGCCCTCCTTTTTTTAAAAAAGGAAGGCAGCTTCTCTGGTATTTCCCATTCTGTCTTTCCTTTTTTCTTCACCCCTAAAGACCCCGTAATTGTGGCTGCCTACCTCTCTGCTGAGGACAACTTTGCAGTGCTGTGAAATGCCATCACAGCCTGTAGGTGGTGAAGGGATGAGTTCTATCTTCGTTCCTTATGGAAAGATCCTGAAGAATTTATAAGGAATGATGTTAATTGGGTTCTGCGGAAATTTAAACAGGATTCTATAGAAATGACCCTGATACCGAGGGGAGTCACTAAATCTTTTCTATCAATTTTTTTTAAGCAATCTGTGTAACTTGCTCATGAATTAGAACCTGGCCATAGAATTTCATTGGGTAAAAATGTTATAGAAATGTTTTCATTTTCCACTGAATTCTATAGGGCATTCAGAATAAGAGTTGTACTGTTCTTGCAGCTCCTTGTAGCTTTGGGGAAATGAAAGCCTGAGCTTTAGCCTAAATTTGGGTTGCTCCTAGTGGACATACTGTCTCGCATGACCTTCTCATAAACAAACTAGGGAAATGCAACCTAGATGGAGCTACTATAAGGTGGGTGGAAAACTGGTCGCAAAACCATTCCCAGAGAGTAGTTATCAGTGGTTCACAGTCATGCTGGAATTGCATAACGAGCGGGGTCCCGCAGGGATCAGTTCCTGGTCTGGTTCTGTTCAATATCTTCATCAATGATTTAGATAATGGCATAGAGAGTACATTTATAAAGTTTGTGGATGATACCAAGCTGAGAGGAGTTGCAGTTGCTTTGGAGGGTAGGATTATAATTCAAAATGATCTGGGGAAACTGGAGAAATGGTCTGAAGTAAATAGGATGAAATTCAATAAGAACAAATGCAAAGTACTCCATTTAGAAAGGAAGAATCAATTGCACACACACAAAATGGGAAGTGACTACCAAGGAAGGAGCACTGCAGAAAGGGCTCTAGGGTCCTAGTTTACCACAAGCTAAATATGAGTCAACAGTGTAATGCTGTTGCAAAAAAAATACAAAACAAAACAAAACAAAAAGCATAATTCTGGGATGTATTAGCAGAAGTGTTGTAATCAAGACACAAGAACTAATTCTTCCACTCTACTCTGCACTGATTAGGCCTCACCTGGAGTATTGTGTTCAGTTCTGGGCACCACATTTCAGGAAGAATGTAGAGAAATTGGAGAGAGTTCAGAGAAGAGCAACAAAAATGATTAAAAGTCTAGAAAACATAACCTATGGTGGAAGACTGTAAAAAAAATAGGTTTGTTTAGGCTGGAGAAGTGAAGTCTGAGAGGGAACATAATAACAGTCTTCAAGTATGTAAAAGGTTGTTACAAGGAGAAGGAAGAAAAAAAAAATGTTTTTCTTAACCTCCAAGGAGAGGACAAGAAGCGGTGGGCTTAAATTGCAGCAAGGGAGGTTTAGGTTGGTCATTAGGAAAAAATTTGTAACTGTCAGGGTAGTTAAGCACTGGAATAAATTGTCTAGGGATGTTGTGGAGTCTCCATCATTGAAGATTTTTAAGAGCAGGTTAGACAAACTTCTGTCAGGGATGGTCTAGATCAGGCTACATGCGGCCTGTCAGGGTAACCCGCTGCTGGGCCGCCAGACAGCTTGTTTACATTTGCATGGCCACCTGCAGCTCCGAGTAGCCACAGTTTGCCGCTTCCCACAGCTTCCAGTGGCCAGGAATGGCGAACCTCTGCCACTGTGAGCTGCAGTGCAAATGTAAACAAAATGGTAGCCCAGCAGTAGATTACTCTGACGGGCCACAGGTTGCCCACCACTGGTCTAAGTAATATTTAGTCCTGCCATGAGTGCAGGGGACTGGGCTAGATGACTTCTCGAGGTCCCTTTCAGTTCTATGAATCTACAACGAGTAACTATGTAATATGCATTCAAAATAATACATTACTGCAGACACAAATTCATCACCCTGCTAAACGGACATTTAAAAGAAGCCCTGGCAGCGTGTCACTATGCAAAACAAGCCATACCGTCCTCTAATGAAATTTACATTTGCAGTCATCTTCAACACAGCCTCTCTCAGGCGCTGCACACCCCAGTGCAGCGTGCTATCAGAGAGAGAGCAGTCCTTGTCTGGAGTGTTAACTTAGGCACAGAAAGAAAGATTTGTCTCCATTCCCATGTGAAGCCTAAAGCTTGAAAACGACAATCTCTCTAGTGTATGAGCAGGATCCCCACATCAGTTTCAATTGCCGTATGGCAGAATATCCATGTGAGTTAAAGTTTAAAATATGTTTGGCCCAACCCACATCACACAGTTGTCCAGGATGATTTCAGCGCTTGGAGCATCTGAGACTAGGGTACAACGCCTTCGGCCTGATAAATATACTGGACACTGGGCACTTGTTCATGGTTTAACATATCGAATAGGGAGGAAAAAAAGGATCGTCCATAGATTGCCAGGGTTATTTATGAGCAGCAGAGGAAACACAATAGGAAGGGTGATTTCTATAGAAAGAATAGCAAGCTACTATTGTGTTGTGAACAACATTACCTGCTGTACCAACCTTACCTGAGATAAGAAGCCTACAGTTTATTGGGCTGATTTACTCTGGCATTATTGATGTTTCATGCCTGTGTAACTCCATAAAAGACTCAGCCTTGACAGAAATCAGCACTGGTGTAAAACTGGAGTGATTCTGTGACAAATCAAGCCCTATGAGGAAAAGAATCCTGAATGTTATATGCAAGTGAATCCCTTTCTTCCTCCTCTGGAATTCTGTTACATTTCTACAGGTCCTTCTCCAGTTACTGGATTAAAAATAACACCACACTTTCAAGATTAGTCTGACATCAGCAAATTTACTGTTAATAGAATGCAATAGTTTAAATCAGCCATTCATGTATACCAACCTGTGTTCTGAATTGCTTACAGGTCACTGTAAAAAACTACCACTAACAGGAGCTACAGAGCACCTTATTGCTGGTAGAGCTGTGGAAAATATTCATATAGAAACATGAAATGTGAAGTTTTGTCATTTGGGACTAGAACCTCAGCTGATGTAAGTCAGTATCTATTCATTTTAATATGGTATACCATCTGAGCATCTGGCCGATTATTCATAGTTTGCAAAATCATCTTATTGAATCTGTTTCTGTAGCTCATCAATGAGATATATGCCTGTTTAAGAGCAAAAAAATCTTCATTCTTGGATGGGTTCAGCCTTGACATTTTAAATTCCATTTTGGCTTAAATCAAGTCTGGCTGAAGCATGCAAAGTGTTGCCTGTTTCAGTGCCAAATTTGTTTTGTTCAAGTTTCATTCCAATTGGGGCTGAAAAATGGCCAACAGTGAAACTGAAGGGGGGAAATATGATTATGTTTGCACAGCTTTAATGGAACGGGCAGGTGGTTGTAACCAATGAAGAGTGGGACTGAGTGTTTAGGCTCAGTCCTACGTAAAGGGATGACACATCACTGCTGTGCGCAGCGGGTGGCCCCTGAAGGAATGAGTCACAATTTCTCATCCGCAGCCTCTTTAAGGAGGAGGAGAGGAGAGAATACATTGGTGCATCTAACATCTCATTCTCATTCAGACTATCTGAGAAAATAGAGACTTTGCATCCTTCCTACCCCCTCCCCACCCATTTGTTTACAGTAGGAAGTATCCACAGAGCAGGGGCTACACCTCATACCAGACGTGGGCCCAAGATTGTGGCAGACTGAGGAAAAGGCAGGTTGGGGACCTCACTCTCCATGTTGGTTGAGTATGAAAAAGAGCCCAACTTAGCTCCAAAGAAGAGAAGATGGGGTAGGTAAGGACCCTCCCCAACTTCTTGTTTGAATATTCTTGGTGTAGCTAGATGCCCACTTTATTTGGAACGACCTGCCTCAGATTCTTACAACTTGGTGGACTTTCTTCTTCGTTTCCGGAGCCTTGTCACTAGTTCCCTGAGTGAAGCAGTGTCAAGCTGGCTGAAACTTCATCAGCATCTTAGATGTTCATAAGAAAGCAAAACATCTTCCTTTTCGCCTGCAATTATTACTAAGGCAATTCACAGAGCTGGATCTCTGTTTTTTGGGGATAAGAGCCTACTTTTGTACTGATCATGGCAGAAGTGGTTGATTCCTGAAAACGCAAATTCATGCTTTTGCACAGCATGTAAAATGCTTGTCTTTAATGTGGAAAGCTGCAGTCATTCAGAGCTGGCAGTGGTGACATATCCCAGTGTTCACATTTGTGAATATTGGTGAGAATACTGCTTCCCAGTTTCATGTTTTCGTCCATTGTGGGGACCTTGTGTGTGTGATGGAGGAGTCAACTTTGTTTCTACATCATTTAGCCAGGATTGTGTGTGTGTGTGTGTGTGTGTGTGTGTTTAAGGGGGAGTTTCAACTTCTTTTTCTACTTCATTTTGCCAGGATCATCTCTTTGGATCAAAAGGGATGATCCCATCTCACCTTGCTCACATCGCAAAATATGAGTGCAGTGTTGTGGGGGATCCTATTTTCTATTTCCCCAGGTATTTTTATTGTTGTTATTATTATTACTTGGATCTTATTTAGTGCCTTTTCCTGAAGTATCAAATTCATTAGCCTCACAAGACCTCTGTCAGCTGGGTAAGTATTACTATAGTCTCTTTACAGATGGGGAAAATGAAGCGCAGAAGGTTAAGGGAATCTCCAAAGGTACACTGAGTTAGTGAGTTAGCAGCAGATGCATGGAGACCTGTCTCTGTTTCCTGATATGCCCACTTTAACAATCCTCCCTAGCTTCAGGAGAATGGGTCACGTTGCACAGCTTAGTTAGCTGTATTCAGTGTTGAAGTTATTGGGTAACAGAAATAGACTTGATATTGTTTCCCAGAACCATCTGCATAAAGTTATGAAAAATATATGTACTGTTATCTGCTAGTGTTCTGTTTTAATGGAACATTAAGATCATGCTACTTTAAGTTACAACTCAACTCATATAGAAACAAATACAACATCCATATCAATACGAAAAAATTATTATGGTCAAAACAATCACAGTAAATAGCAAATAGGTTCAGAGTTATGGGACACTAAATAAATAATAAAAATAAATAATAAAAAATATTACTTCGACTCCATCAAATGTATCAAGGCTTCCATTAGTCATCAAGGTGAATGGCTTCATTTGACGCTTGGCCTTCAGTTAAACAACCTTCTGAATGCTTGATAACATCATAAATTGGGAGCAGGGGGTTAGTCAAGAACAAGTGGTGTTAATAAATATCATCATAGATCAAGAAGTTCTGTGCACGGAAGAAGCCTGGGGCATCAGTCCTTTGAGTTTGCTAGTGGTATTAAATATTTCCCACTTGTCATTTTTAGCCTGCTAGGCCAAATTTTGCAAAAGTCATCCTCTCTGGTAAGGGAACAATTTCGTTGCATAACTTTGGGTCTTGTCTTTCTGGCACCATCTTTGGATTGAAGACACAAATTTGCATACCCATTTCTGTAGCTGCCTGACTCCAGGGATATATCTGGCACTTAGAGATGCAAGTGCTCTTGATTTGCACTTGAAATAGTCTCTGCTGGCGCAAAGAAAGGGGCACAAATTGCATCAACAATAAAGAAGTCTGGGCATGAGCCAGGCTGAAAATACAAGGCACATTCTCTCCCTCTTGCAGTCCTGTTATCTCTTTCATTAACGCTTTCTCTCTCCCTATTCCCTTCACCCCCATTTTTTCTGTCTTTTTTATCCCTGTTCTGACTCTGTGACTTCCATGTTCACCTTACTTTTCTAGTGGTTGTTACCTGTAGGGCTTTTGGATTTCCAACGGGTGCTTTTATAACCCACCAGTGAATGTGTATCTGCAGTCCTTTCTATGCTGATTGACAGAAGTTATGAGTTGCTGCAGCCCCCACAAAAGCAGTGTTAGCTTAGGCTGTAGCAGGTCATGCTCTTGAGATCCTCAGTACATTCCCCAGCGTGACAGCCAAAATGGTGGCCATCACACTTGGATAAGACAACATGGTAACACCACTGATGTTAATTCCTTCTGTTTGTGGGGGAACAAAGAAGAAATGTAGACGAAGACCATATTTCTTGGGCAGTGAACATTGTTCTGTCAAACTTTATTATTCATCTGCTGTATAGTCAAATACATTTAGAAGAAAGTTTGGTCCAGATCACAGTACTGAATATACGTCAGCCACTTCTACTAAAACAAACATCAACCCACCGATAACCCTCTCATCCAACTTTGATCTCTCATTCCCATACCTGAGAAGCTGTTAATCTAGTAAAAATCCCAAACCCTAAGAATGAAAATGGCCTCATCTGAGATCATTGCTAATGGCCAACGAGTATCAGTATGTGGAGTTCAGCTCTGCCAAGCCTGCCACAAATGCAATGCACTGGAGCTCCATTGGTATAAGGAGTAAGAATCCAGAGGTTACTCTAAATATGGTTCTTCTATGACATTGTATGGAAAGCTGATGCTAATCCCTCTTTAAGACTCACCAATAGTTTCTAGCTGCTTTTTGTTGCTCTGGCAATGCAAAGTACCCCTCAGTGCTAGCTTAGCCACTGGGTTAATACAATTGACACCAGATCAAATAATGTACTGCAGTCTGAAGACAGTGTAGTGTAGTGGATAAAGCACTGAATTAAGATGTAGAAGATCTGAGTTCTGTTGCTTGCTGGCTGACTTTGCAATCCACTGCATCTGTCTACATCAGTTTCCTCATGCGTGAAATGCCTCTTTTGTAAAGTACTTTGAGATTTACAGATGAAAAGAATTAGGTCAGAGCTAAGTATTATTAGCAAGCCACCATAGCTTTCTAAAACCTCTGTTCAGCAGAAGCATTGGCTTCCCTGAGGAAAGAACGGTCTTCCTGTGTGGAAACTGTGGGGAGTAAACAGCTAAAGGTGGTTATTTTCTTGTTAGCATGGCTACAGTCACATCAGATTGATTGTATGCACAGTTCTGATATTTCCGCAGTAAGTGCTTCGCTAATTAGTCACAGCTCACATTTCCATTGATTCATAAATCACAGTTTTATAAAGTCTGGTTAGAGAATGCCAGAACTATACTGCTAAGACATTTTTTTATTAATGGAAGGGGGAAAAAATATCCTTATAGCACTCTCCCCTTTTTCATCATGTGAACCAAAAAAGAAATAAGGTATCTCTAATTCACAGAGGGTGAATAATTGCTTCTTCTCCTTAAGGCATATTATTGTGATCATATTCTATATTTTATATGTTAACCATATCAGACAGAGAGATACATTGCTAGGGGAGCAGTGCATTTGTTGATAGGTGTGTTAATGGGGTTGAACTGCTGCAACATTGTAAACCTCTTGAAAAGAAGTAAATGGTTGTGCAAGCCATTGGGACGCTGAGTTTATTTGCTTTCCCATGATAGGAAGCTCCTGTTTCTGGTCTTGGAGATATGAGGCTATAAACCTACCTCTGGTGTATGACAGAATGTAGCCTGATCTGAACCTCAGACCAGAGCTAGACATAGAGTTGGTTGGGAATGTTTCAACACAACATTTTTTTTCAATGAAAAGTGCCAATTTGTCAGAATAGAAACTGTTTGTGAAACAGAGTCAGTTTTAAACAAAGCTCCCAAATCAAAAACATGTTGGGAAAAATAACAGTTTTGAAACTGATGAAATGTTTTATTTATTTTTTCAAAACAAAAAAAAAATCCAGTTTTCTGGTTCCTTTGGGAATGGGGGTAGGTGGGAAGGGATAAAGGTGTGTGTGACTTTGAAAAGGTTGGAGATTGCTAACATACAGTAAGTATCAAGTGCTTTTATATAAATAGGAAGCCTCCATAGTTAAAGCTGAAAAATAGTTTGGATTAAAAGCCTCAATTTGGCACATTCTTAAGAACCAGAATTTATTCTGAAATGTCTCTAGAAATTAGCATAAATTTTTAAGGGGAAAAATAAAGAAAGAAAAAGAGTAGTTAAGTACCACTCATACATTATTTATATCTCATGTTATGTTTCACAAACAGCAAATATGTACTTTCATTCAGAACAACCTTTATTTTGGAGTAAGGGAATGTTTGAAAAAAAGAGAATAAAAATAAAATATCTTGGAAAAGGCATACAGGGCTTCCCTCTGAAAAGTCTGCCCTGAAAAGAACACAAAATGGCTGCCTGTCTTCAATGACAGTTTGCATTGAGCTGAGCACAAAATGACTGCCTGTCTCTGGAGGCATTGGAGAGAACTCAGAGATTTATAGAGGTATAATCCATAGAAAACGTAACAGATCCATAGCTAAATGTGGCACATCACATACCTACCAGAAAAGGACCTTAATGCTTAGGGCATTAAGCATTATATGGTTAGTGGGAATATCTGGACATGATTGTGGGGGTGAAATTTGCCCCTGTGCCCAAGCTAGCATAAGCCCTATGCCTTACTTTAGTCCCATTTCATCCCTGCTTTGAGGACCGAAGTGGTAAACATGTTGGTATTCTGCATAGGCCTGAGTTTTACCTTTGGTAAACACCCATATTTGTGGATGTTTATCCAAGGTGAACCTTTTGAGATTCCTCTATCCCACCATTAGTTTGTCTTTCCAGTCTTCTGCCATCTCTGGTGCCATTATCATTTGTCTATCGCTAACAAAATATTTGGTTCTGTACAAACGGCAAAAAAGCAAGCCAACATTGTTATTATTTATTTGCATTGTCATAGTACCTAGGAGCTTCAGTCATCTACCAGGACCTCATTGTGCTAGTTGCTGGGAAAATACAGAACAAAAAGACAGCCTCTGTCCCAAAGTGCTTACACTCCAGTATAAAACAAGACAGTGTATGGGTACAGACCAGTCGGGGAATACAAGGAAACTATGAAACAATATTGGACAGCATGATCATTTTTGGTCTCAGCATTGTATAGTCTCTCCACAGGCAGACCTGATTCTATTGGGTGAGTATATTTGACAGCTCACATACCAAATAACATTTCTCAAGCTAATTGAAGTCAATTTATAGCTCATGTGACTAGTGACAAGGCGTTGAAGAAAATGAAAGAGATGTGAAATAAGGTTTTAAGGCAGGAAGAAAAGCAGAGTAAGAACTAATGTATGCTGACGGCTGGAAAGGAAGTTAACAATTTTAGCTCAGTTTAAGGTACTTTGTTAAATGGAAGGATGAAGGCTTGTAAAACAATGGCTAACATGTATCTGAATTAAACATCTGGAGGGGACATAAAATAGAAAAACATTTATAGGGAAATGAATCCCATATAGAAGATATGCTAGTCATAAGAACAGAATGTACTATGTAACTCATGGTAAGGAAGGGATACATTAACACATTATTTTTAAGAGTCTCAATCTCACTTTTATTTATATTTAAACTTTTAATCCTTGAGTAATTAGTCATTACTAATATTTAACGACTTGCTTGCTAATTGGGCATCCCTAGCTGGAGATGAAGGCTGTTAAAACTCTAACTAACGGGCCATTAACTACAGGAATGATCATATTCTCTGGGATTATTACTATTATCAACTATAATTAACAGTTTATAACAGCTATATTTTATTTTGTATTTTTTTTCTCCAAAAGAAATATCTTGGCTCACAGCTGAGAGGCTGTGTTTAAAATATCAGTATTAGGTACTTTGAACAGGAAATTTCTTTCTTTTTTTTTTCTTCAAAAAAAGGGGTAGAATATTTGTCTGAAATGTTTGTCAGAGTGAGTGGGTCTTCCCTCATGGATACAATAATATATTCTAGTCATATAGAGAGACCCATTGACAAATAAGGTGTGGATGGTACTGTATTTCAGATTCTACAAATTCGAAACGAATGTTTTAAAATAGGACAAGGCCCAACCTCCTTTACTGCATGTCTTTCTTTGCAGACACAGTTGCTACCATCATGGATTGTGACTAGGGTGCCCAGATGTCCTGATTTTATAGGGACAACCCAGATTTCCAGGTCTTTGTCTTATATAGGTGCCTATTACTCCCCACTCACTGTCCCAATTTTTCACGCTTGCTGTCTGGTCACCATAGTTGTGACTGGAAACTGAAGCTAGGCCCGCCAGTGCTGAATCCATGAGACTCATGTCTGAGCTAAAGAAGCAGCTCCTGTACCCAATAGCTGCATTTTCTTATATCCTCTATGGCCAAACCACTGGAGGAGACTGTGTAACATCCAATGGCTGGAAGCTGAAGCTAAGCAACTGAGATTAAATCAAGGGCATATTTTAACAGGTAATTAATCATTGAAACGACATGCCGTGGGATATGTTGGCTCTTCCATCACCTGAAATCTTTAAATGAAGATTGGATGTTTCTTTCTAAAGGATAAGATGTAGTTCAATGAGAAGTTATGGATTAGGTACAGCAATTACTTGGTGGAATTTTATGGTCTGTGTTATTATGAAGTCAGAATACATGATCATAATGGTCAAATCAGGGTTTAAAATCCATGAACATACACCTCAAAATCTGCACAGAATTGTTGGTCCCACAAGAAGAATTGTAGACATGATTCAGATTATTTCCACCTGCAAGTGACCTCATTTGCACTGGCTGTGTTCATCATTTTCACAAGTCTCCATGCACAACTTTTGTGGGTATAAATTATAATTATAAATTATAAATTAAGGGGGTGACCTTTGAAAATTGGGCTTTTTCTATTGAGCTCCCATTTTCAAGTCTCCATGATTTCAGCAGCATTTGTCCAATATTCATGTTGGAATTCTGAAATGTACAGTTAGTGAATCAAACTAAGAGACAGAACGCCGGGTTCTAGACCAGTTATGCTACTGACTTAGTGTGTGACCACAAATGTCTCAGAACTGTCTAAGCTACTCGGAGAGAGTTAGAACAGCCCAGGAATGGGACGATGGAAAAGTGGCTTAAAACTAGAGGTGGGCAGGAAGTCATTTTCCTGTCCCATGAACATTTTCAAGATATCACAGAATTGTCCCATTCTCAATCGGGACACAACTTCAAAATCTCAAAATTTTTCATGAACTAAAAAGCCAAAACATTTTTTGGTTCATCACAATTGAAACATTGTTTCAGTTATTTCAAAATGTTTACTTTTGATTTTGACTTTTTTGAACTTTAATTAGTTTGTATTTCAAAATGACAAGTCATTTTGAACCTGAAGAACAGAATTTTGTGATAAGACAATGTCAAAACAAAATGTTTTGACAGTTTCAAATCCCCCCCCCTCCAAAAAAAACCCCACAATGTTTCTGAGTGGAGAAATTTGTCAAAACTGACCCTTTCCCGCTAAAAGATTTGGTTTTGATACATCAACGTTTTCTGATTTGAAAAAAAAAAATTCATCCAAAAATTCTCTAAACCCTTTTCCCCTGGGGATATGAGCTCTGTTTTGTGATGCTGAGGTTCAGCACAGGCTCTCTCTTGGACTGCAACACAGGGATGCTGATTTACAGCATCTGAAAATCCACCTTATTTCAAAAACAGAACAGTAACACTATAGTGTCGTTGAACCATGCCTAAATGGGTATTCTGCCTATCACAATGTCGCTGCTAATTACGGGCCTATTTCTGATCCCATTGAAGTCAATGACAATACCCTCATTGGTTATATTGTTGCAGGATCAGAACCTTCATCAGAGCCTGACAGATTCCCTAAAGATAATAACTTACAAAGTTTAAAGATATTGAAACATATGTGGTTAAGGAATGCATACAACCAAGAAAACCAGGATGAATCATGCAAGATATTTCCAGTAGAGATAGGGAAATATTAAAACCATGTTACAAGGCACTGGTGAGACCTCATCTGGAATGTGGTGTTCAGTTCTGGTCATCCATGTTCAAGAAAGAATAATTGAAACTGGAACAGAGATGTGCAGAGAAGTGCTATTAGGACAATTAGGGGACTGGAGGAGCTATCTTATGAGAGGACACTAGAACAGTGGTTCTCAATCAAGGGTCCAGGCCCCTTAGAGGGCTGTGAGCAGGTTTCAGTGGGTCCACCAAGCAGGACCAGTGTTAGATTCGCTGCGGCTCAGGTCAGAAAGCCTAAGCCCTGAGCCACGCCACCTAGGGCTGAAGCAGAAGTCTGAGCAACTTAGCTTCATAGGGCACCCTGTGGTGTAGGGTTCCAGGCAACTGCCTGACTTGCTACCTCTTAACACTGACCCTGGTTTTTATATGCAGAAAACCAGTTGTTGTGGCACAGGTGGGCCATGGAGTTTTTATAGCATACTGGGTGGGTGGGATGAGGGCAGCTTCAAAAAGAAAAAGGTTGAGGACCTCTGCACTTGAAGAGCTTGGCTTGATTTACTTAGCAAATTGTAGCTAGGAAGGTATCTGATAGTTTTCTATAGGAGTTAACACCAGGAAAGTGCAAGAGCTATTTCAGCTAAATGACAATGGCACAAGAAAAAAAAGGGAATAAATAAGCCATGAATAAATTTAGGCTGGACTTTAGGCGGTTCTAGAACCGCCTTTCTGTAGGAGAAGTGGGGGCAAACAACCCAAGTAGTTTCAAAATGGTACTTGATGAATTAGATTATATTATGAGGTTACCTGCAATAGCACAAGCCTGGATTTAATGACTCAGAAGATCCCTTCCAGTCCCATAGCCTATGTAAGACCAATTAAGAGTCTACCATGACACCTGAATCCAGGAGACAAACATAGTTTGTTGATATCTTAATGTTTAGAGTGAATAAAACCACTTTCCCCATAGAAAGCTTGGTGTGCAGCTGTATCAGTGGGCGAAAAGCACCATGCAAACAGAAGCTAAGCTTGGCCTTAGTTTCTAGCATTATGCAGCAATTTGTCAGCATGCCCCTCGGGATCACCACGCTCTTCATCACACAAAATAACAGAAAAGCTGAGTTTTACAGCCACCAGCTTCTGGCTGCTAAATAAATAGGAATACACCTGCTTTCCAAGGCTGTTTGTGCATGTGAAATGAACCAGCTCAATTGATACAAATTGGGAAGCTTTGAGGTTTTGTATTAAAGACTAGCTGAATAGTGCTTTTTGATGGCGTCCTCCTTTTACATAATTAAGGCGAAAAGCATCAGAAAGCCTGTTTGTGAATTATCAGCAGGAACATGTTATTTTGTTTATTTAGAGATGGTACCAAGCTGTACAATTTAGAACTGGGATAGGATTTTTTACATCTCAGATGGGTGCCGATCTGGGATTTTTGTTTTCAGTGCATTATAGGGCTATCTGCAAGATGTGGACCCAGATTCCAGTTCAGACTGCAGCATTTGAGGATGTGCAGATTTGGGTTTTCATTTTGGGCCCACTCCTGTTTGTAATTAGCACTGAGATGTAGGGGATTAGATGGTGCATGGATTGGCAATGGAGTACTAAAGATGGAAAGCCTTGCACACCTTTTCAATCTCTGTTTCAGTTTCAAGTTTAATGACTACAGACTGAAAATCATGATCAGAAGTGAAGCTGTTCAGCAGTGCTGGTGAAATAAACATAAGGGTCCAGATCCCCGGCAGGTATAAATCAGTGTAGCTCCAGAGTGGAGCTAATCTGATTTACACCAGTCGAGGATTTGGGCCTATGTCATCTCTACTGAGTTTCTAGCATCTGCATCACAAATGCAACTAGGTTCAGCAATGAGGATTACCTGGTCTGTGGCAAGTAAACCACCCTCTTGCCTACCAAGGTGATCCTTCATGGGAAGGTTCATTGCTGGGAAAGCTTACACAGTCTCTGCCAGGATGTACTTGTTCTGTGGATAAACACACAGTGCCAGAATCTTCTACCAGTGTAAATCAGAGTCATTCTATTGAAGCTAATGGAATTACTCTGACTGGAACCAGCAGAGGATCTGGCCTAGGTTCTCCAGCTCCAGAACCATCGATCAGAAATAGTTCATCAGTGCTAAACTCACTAAAAACACCTTGAAATACACAAACCCATTGAAGTCCTTGTTTTCCAGTTAATTCACAGCCTCCAGTTGTTTCCATTTGATTTTGCAGTCGGCTGGGCACATGAACCTCCTGGGAAGGATCCATTTGTGATGTTTGTTGATGCTCTGACATGGAAGCCAGTGTAGTTGGCCAAACTTATGAGTAAGGCTAAGGTTTCATCTTGGTTATTTTTAGTGAAAGTCACAGACGGGTCACGGGCAATAAACAAAAATTCATAGAAGCCGTGACCTCTATGGTTTCTCCTGCAACATGGGTGGCTGGGAGCTGTGGGATGCCTCTTCTGCTCTCAGTAGCTGGACGCCGCAGTGGGGCCATGGGGACTCCACACACAGTGGCTGAGAGCTGCAAGGTGACCATATTTCCCAAACAGAAAATAGGACACCCCCAGCCACTAGTCCAAGGTGCCCCCTCCTCACCTGTTGCTGGAACTTTGCGGGGGGAAGAGGCATGAGAAGGCTGTCGCCTGCTGTTGGACTCCTTCTGGGGCCTTGCTGGCTGCCAGCTCCAGTCCCTCAGCCCTTGGGGCTGAAGCAGAGAATGTCCCGGGGCCTCTGGAAGTCACAGATTCTATGACCTCCGTGATCTCCATGACATAAACGTAGCCTCATGGATGAGTATTTAATGTGTGGTGTAGGAGTCTGTGCAGAGCAACATGGCTGCACCTTTTACTTAATGGTAGCTGTCTTCTCTTTCTAAGAGGACCCTGCACAGCTGTGTAATATTTTATACGCCTCTTCTACTCAGCAGGATCTCTCATTTTGAAAGATAGTCGTTAAAAATCTTATTAAGCCATTAAATGTCTACAGGGTGATTGTGCGGTCGTAATTATGAATGTTCTCTATGCAAACAGGACTGTTCAGTATACGACCATTCAAAGTTATGCAAAAGTTTCATTTAAGACCTTGCCTTCAAACTGCAAGGACAGATCCTCAGCTGGTATAAATTGTCAGTTTACACCATCTAAGGTTCTGGCCCTAAGATTCTAACTTTCAATTTTATTATTTTCATCCAAATAAATCTTTCAGATATATTCATTTATGAATTCTATTTAAGAAATGTCCAAGCTTTTATTACCCCAGGGGTGAGTTATAGCCCATAAGGTATTTTTTAATGTTCTTATGATGCAAAGGAAATTCTCTTTTCAAATATACTAAAAGGTGTTCTATGTTAAACATGGTGGATGAGTTTAGAGTTTTTTTTCTTGCTTTTGTCAGGAAAAATTTGAAGAAAGATGTATTTCTGTGCTCCGCATTTTTATTATTCTCATATGTGAATCATTGCCATAGTCACACATTCAACTTGCTGTACATTTGAGTAACAACAACAACATAACTGGGCTAAAATGAAAAGTTTCATACAACTTCTACAAACAAGACATCCCAAGCAAATTCGATGTCTGCAGTGGAGTGTCAATGAAGCATTCAGACAAGGAAGTGGGCCGGATTTTCAAAGGCATGTACAGCATTTATGTGCGCTTGATTTGTGTACACAAGCATCCACCGCATGCAACTCACAGTTTTGGAAATAAGGCATATGCACCAACTTGTGCCATTGGAATTACGGTCTTGTAGTCTTTGCAGCCTTGGGCATGAAAAACCTTTTGATTGGGAGAGTGGTTGGCTTAGGTTTAGATGCCTAAAGTCTGCAGGGGTTAGATGCTTAACATTTTTAGGCATTTTTGAAAATCCCACCTCCATCTGCATCTTTAGGCATCTAACTACCTTAGGAATTTTTCCCTAAGGAATTTAATCTCATTAAAAATTAATGGACCTTAGCCTCCTAAATTACTTAGGGGTGCTTCTGAAAATGTTACCCAAAACTAGAATTGGTTGGAATTTTTTTGACAAAAGGTAATACCATTGAATAACTCTGACTCATTAAAATCAAAAGTTTTCATTGGCTAGGGTCAACTGACATGCATTTTCATTTTGAATAAAGAATTGGAAGAAAAAGTTTCGAATTTTTAACATCCCACTTTCATTTTTTACAAATAAATTTCAAGTTATTTGGGTTAGAAATGACTGTTCAGTCCAAAATTTCAGTTAAGTTATAACATTTTTATTTATATAGAAGAGGTGACAATAGAAATGAAACTTTTCAAAAGTATTAAAATGGAAAATTTCAATTGACCCAAACTGATTTTTTGCAAGGAGGATTTTTGGTTCATGGTATTTTTCAAGATTTTGCCTTTTTGGCCTGACTCAGGATGGGAATATTTTTCAAAATCTCAAAAAAACCTTTTTCCACCCAAGCTTTACACCAAACTCCTTCTCCAACCTGTCAGAAATGTCTCCAGGGAAGGCTTCCTGTTATCTCTCTGTCTTAAGAAAACTTTTCTTCTTCTGTGATCATTCATCTGAAACAGACGTCAACTTGCTCCTAGGACAATGCAACAAAAATAAACAAATGTGACATATGGGATTTTAATTGGCTGCCAGATACAAATTGTAAATACAGTATTAGTGATTATAGAAGAATAAAGCTAGTGAGATCTGCAAAGTCTATTTAGCATTCATTATCTTATTGTTATTGTTGAAGCAATAGAGCAAGAAAGAGACACAAATCAGGATTATTCTTTGCTTAATAACCACATATCATTTTATAAAATGGAATGGTGCAGTATCATCACAGGTGACGCTGTTTGTTCTTGATACTTTATGCCTATGATAATCAGGAGCTGTCTGACTTTTGGAGGAACAATTTAAGGAACACTCAATGGATAGTGTAGTGGAAATTCCCAGCATTCCTGCCTCAAAACCATTTAAAAATGTGAAGAAGCTGATGGAGGTGTACATGGTAACATAGAAAATAAAGCTAGGGCAGGTGTGTCCTACTAAAGAATTAACTCAGCCACAGACTGCTGATGATTTATTTGTATTACATTAGTGTCCCGAGGCCACAACCAATTGAAATAGGGATCCTATTTTCCTATGTGCTGTTTGTACTGGCAGTAAGAGAGTCTGTGCACAAGTTCTTACACTCTAAATAAACAATGGGTGGGAAACAGAAGTTATTATTCCTGCTTTACAGGTCGGTAACTGAGACAGAGAAAGGTGAAATGGCTTGCCCATGGTCACAGAGGAAACTGATTGCAGAGCTGGGAATTGAACCAAAATCTCATGAGTCCAAATCTAGTGCTTTAAAATCATCCTCAACTAAGCAAGGATTCTTAGGGTAGAACGTAAGGAGGTCATTAGAAAAAACAAGCCTTAAAAATGACCTAGTTTCAGGATAATCTCTGCCTGATCTGAGTCACCCAATCTGATTTGCCATGACCTGAAAGCAGTTAAAAATAAAACACTCATTAAATAAAAAGTGAGGTGGATAGTAAGGCTATTTTTAACTCAATATTTTTAACCTCTGCTTTTCTTTTCTTGTTATTATTAAACAACAACAAAGAGAACGCCATGATCTTCGAGAGGCCTGTGACTGTTCTGAAGAATCAGAGATCCACAGAACAGATATTATTGCTAGGGCTGGATGGGAAATAGTTTTCCCATCTGTCATGGGGCGGCACAAGCTTCCTTCCCCTAGTCCCTGTACTTAGGCTAGTGAAAGAAAAGGTCTCAAGCACTCCACTCTGGTGCTTCACCCGTGCTCTTTTATTTACAGTGCTGATACAGTCCCAACTTCCCCAAAATCAGGCCCCTCACAGACCCCTCACCAGGTCCAGATAATGAGCTTAATTTTCAAAAACAAAAGTAATTTCAAATTAGAAAATGGGATTATTTAAAAAAAAAAGGTTGAAACCTTTCAACAATTTTTAAACTTTTTCTTGCCTTTTTTTTCCCATTGGGAAATGTGACGAACCAAGCCTGTTTCACAGTTTTGATTCCAAGGAATGGGCATTTTTTGATAAAAAGCCCCAACCTATTACTCGACAATTTCCTTACCAGCAGTGATTATTATCTACATATTAGTGTTGAACACCCACAATATACAAAGTTCTGTACAGAACCGAGAACTATTGGGCTAATGCTCAACAGCTCTGAAAATGCAGAATAATTGACAAAAGTACAGCAGATGTAAAATACTATCAATTTCCAGCCCCTGGATCTTGTTATGCCTTTGTCTAAATGGGTCCATGTAGCGGCAAGCAAGCAAGCTCCCAGGCTGATTGGGCAGGCAGCCAGAGCTGGAGCCACACCCAATTAGGAGGCAGCTGGCCCTTATAAAAGGGCTGCTGGTTTAGAGTTCAGAGAGAAACAGTCTCCTCTAGTTGTAGAGGCAGATGGGTCTAGCCGCTGGGGAGACTAAGCAGGGTACCTGGAGAGGAGCAGGGCTGGGGAAGACTAGAGGATCTGGAGGAGCTCCAGCCTGGAACCCTTGCCCCAGGCTGAAGGGCCTAGGAGATGGCCCAACAAGGGGTACTGGAGTTGCTGGGGAAAGCCCATGGGTAGGCAGAGGCAGCAGACCATCTCTCCTTGCCTATGATGACTGGCTGTTCTGCTGCAGTCTGCCCCAGTGAATGGGGGCTTGATGGTGA
Source organism: Dermatemys mawii (assembly GCA_007922305.1). Lineage (NCBI taxonomy): Eukaryota > Metazoa > Chordata > Testudines > Dermatemydidae > Dermatemys > Dermatemys mawii. The sequence continues at coordinate 41,971,167 of ML677342.1, read as the reverse complement.
CTGGCAGTAGCCCATAGGCTGAGGCAAGGTGAGGCTGAAAGGTGTGGGGGTTCCTCAGTGTGGGGAGACCCAGAGCTAGACTGTGGGGGTACTTCAGGGGTGCAGCACCCCATGGAAGAGGGCACTGGGGTCCTGGAGGGACACGAGGCCAGTGGCAAGCCGGACATCGGTCTACAGAGGGCACTCTGGACGCTGGAAGAACTGATTCCGTGGATGACCAGTGGGAGGTGCTGCAGGGGTGAGTTGCCATGCTGCTACAGTCCCTAATGTGTTTTCCTTGAGGAGGTCTATATAGACTGTGAATGAGTTGTCTCTTAATGTTTTTTTTTGACCTGGTCTATACATTTTTACCATCTTAACTATACCAGTACATTTACTGGTATAGTCAAAGCTATACAACCCTCCAAGTATGAACACAGCTATATCTGTATACAGGCACATTACATGTATGGGGAAGAGTGATAAGCTATAAGCACTTTTAAACAGATATAATTGCATCCACACTAGGGATTGCACCAATTTATTTATATTGATAGGAAAATCACACTCCTATCCAAAATAGTTATACCAATGCGAAACCTGTGTATATCTAAGGCCTTTTATAAGCTAGATAGGTTAGGCACTGAAGTCTCATATTCTGTATATCAAGATTTTTTTTTTTCTGCTGTCATAGCTACAGTTACTTCATTGCAAATAAACTCAAGTTAGCTGATATCTTGGTAACACTCCATAAATTTCTTTCCAGGGCACAAACTCTTCTGGTTTTCTGTCGGCTAAGCCCGTAATTGACAGCAAAGACTCTAGTGCAGACATGGCCTTTGAAGCATTCAGGAAGAGCATGATAATCACCGATACAAGGCCAGACTGTGTCACTTACATTGCTGAAAACGCAAAGTTCATCGTTTGACTTCTTTGGATATTCAGCAGAGTAAGTGAGCTTGGAATCTGTCCACAGCTGTGAAAGGGCTACAAGCAAAATTTTATGCCCTAAAATGCAGCAATAAGGAAAGTAAGCATTCACTTTACTGAGGAGTTTATTCCTGTTTGGGAAAGAAAGAGGTAAAGAGAGAAAGAAAGAGAGAGAAAATATAGCCTCATCTAAATTGAAACTATCCCAATGACACTTATTTCTTTTTTATTCCTAATACTCTTCATGGAAATTTGCCCTCCAAAGTAACTTGGCATTATCAGTTCAAGTGGTGTAAATGATCCAAAATAAATTAGATTTGCTTGTGCTAAAGTACAGAACCATTTCAAGTAGAAGGACTGAATAAGACCTAATGTACCAATTGCAGCTAAAGGGGCTCCCATAAAGATACCACTTCAAAATGTTGTCCACCCTTAATGATCGATTGGAAAGAGAGGTTGAGGAGGAGTGGAGAATTGTTTGTAAAATGATGCACCTGGGCCCCACATCACTCGGTGAATCTAGAACTGGTTCATACTAAGTATTATGCTACTGTAAAAACATTTTTAAATACAAAGTATGTTTTAGTGGCAAGGCACTGGAAAACAATGACCTATTTCTCTACATAATAGAAGACAACAAAACAGGCTTCCTTACACTGCAAATCCCAATGGTGTTCTGGATGGACCATTCCTAGGATAAACAGTTTCCATATTCCAATCATTCCCTGGGCTCTCAGAAGAGAGAGCCTGCAAAGAGAGTGGGATTAGTGATAATGGCTTCTTGAGATAAATCCTTGTCCATGAAGAACAGGACTGAAACCCTCAACACTTTTCGTAAAGGTCACTAAACAACCATCAGATAGCAACAAATAGTGCAGGTCAACAATTTTCCCTCAAAGCTGTCTTTGGGTGGAAAATCAGCTTTCAGCTAAACAAATGTGTTTTGAAATAAGTGTGTGGAAAATTCTTGGAAATTTTCAACTTTTTGATTTGAAAAAAACCCTGAACACTTAAACAAAAAAGTTTTCCGTTTTAGTCAGGGACTCCCATGATGCATTCTGATGGCTCAGTCAGAAGGGAGACTGTGATGCATCATGGCGGATGCAGTCTGGCCAGGGATCTTGGGCCACAGAGGAGAAAGTATGCATGGGATGCTGCAGCAGCATTTCTAAACGGAAAATTTTCTGTTTTAAGAAGTAGCTGAAAGCTTTTAATTGTTCATTTTTCTCTAAGAGGTTGAAATGTTTTGCGGGAGGGTGGGAGTCCAATCAGCTGAGGTAACAAGTCAACTGCTGGTCAGTTTGGATTAGAACCACTGCTCCTAACTTGAATGTTTCCAGATCTACCACTGTCCTGATCCTAGTCATGACCATGGCTTATTCCCAACCCCCAGAGACATTTAGACCTCCTTCAAATCTGATCTCATTGAATGGAGTGCTCTTAAATATATTTATAGCACAGATCATGCTATTCAGTTTGGGCTGTACAATTTGGGTGCTCTGCTTTAGCCCATATATTATATATAGTGAGATCCAATCAGTATATGTTTATTTTATTAATATTAATGTGGTCCTCTAAGAGTGCAGCACATAACAAAAGACTAAGGGTAAGTCTACACTACTTGTCGGATCGGCGGGTAGTGATCGATCTATCAGAGATTGATTTATGGTGTCTAGTGTAGAAACGATAAATCGATCCCTGAGCACTCTCCCTGTCGACTCTGGAACTCCATCACCACGAGAGGCGGAAGCGGAGTTGATGGGGGAGTGGCAGCAGTTGACTCAGCACTGTGAGGATGCCCAGGTCGACCCCCACCCCCAGTCTAGACCTGGCCTAAGGGCCATATCCTCAGCTGGTGTAAAACAATTCCATTGAAGCCACCATCAGAGACTTTGGCCCAGGCTTTCTGCTCCCAAGTGCTTTCAATCTGTGGGAAAGGAAAACTACTTGCAGCTCAGTCTTCTGAGCAGGCTTTATTATTCCCAAGGGAAGGGAACGGATGATTGAGCAAAACTTTGCAACGCTGTTGATTTCAGGCAAAAAGGAAAAAAAATCACATCTAACTCCTATGGTTTAAAAGTCTGCCAGGGGAAAATTAACTTTGTAATTAGAAATGTGAATCAGTACTCTAATGAGCTCCAGTTGTATAAAACACTGGAAGAAAAGAGCTGACTAATTATAATTGATGGGGTGGAGCTACTTAGCATCCTGCTTTCTTTGGAAGTTCAATCAGAAACCTGAGTGCAACTTTGGTTTTGCTGGTAATTGATGCAATCAGATGCGGAAAAGTAGGTGAACTGTGAGTAAATGAACTGCTACTCTGACAGCAGGGGTTACATCTGGCCTTACTATACATGCCATGTCAGGATGATTGCACACATCTCTGCCGTGTTTTAAAGGAGAAAGATGAGCAAGTGCATCATCAAAGGATATAAAATTAAAGGGTACAGCACATTGATTCTACCAAGTTATCAGTGACGCTTTCAGTGTTCCAGGGAAAGGACTTGACAGCTGAAGTCAGATTTGTGCAGCTTATTTGGGTCTGTAAGATCCCCTGCTGTGCTGAAATGTACAATACCTGAACATCTCTAGTAGGTGCACTTTTCTGCCCTTCCCCTGGGGCCGTGAGGCCAGCCCGCAGAGACTCTCATTCATCCCTGTTCTGGTGCACAGTCAAAGCTAGGGGACTTGTTACTTCTCAATCTTGGGGCTGCCAGAACCTGTTGATCCCCAGACACAGGTTAGGGAAGCCTAGGGGATTGCACACATTTATGATGAGTGTCTTGCTATAGTTCTTGCAACAGCTGGGAAATAATACAGACATAAAGATGATACCAGCCATATCCTCCCTCACCAGCCCCTGATATGCCCAGCCTCTGATTAGGGGCTCTTGCCAGGGTGGTTGGCTCTGTGCCTTCTGTATTGGGGTATTTCCCAGTGCCCATGCAGCTGTCATAACAAGCAGAGGACTAGGGATCCAACGTATATTGTCCCAGCCCTATAGACTCCAGCCAGATGCATGGAGGGATGGTCTCTTAGCCATTATGACATGGCTGAGTTGGTAGCCTTGTTCCTGGCTCTGTTTTCCCTGCAAGGTGAGAACACAGAGCCTGCCCAGGCAATTCAGTTTCTGCAAAATGCATTAACTGTCTGAAGATTTAATTGTGTCAGGAAATTAGTAAGGTGTTAAAAAATACCCACCCTGCCCCACATAAAGACAAGTTTTACCAAAGATAAGCATCAGTGTGAACATTGCTAAAGCCACTTGGGAGTGGAAGTGTTTTGTCGGTAGGAGAAAGCTCTCCTGCTGGCAAACAGTGGCTACACTGTGCCCTTTTAAGGGCACAGATGAAGCAGCTCAGCCGTGTCGCTAAAAGCTGCGCAGTGTAGACATCTCCTTATTCTGATTTGGGTATCCTCTCTGTACTTCTTTTTCCCCATGCGGACTGTGACCAGAGTGGCTCAGGAATTTTTCAACAAAATGTTTTCTCCTTGAAAAAAATGCAGATTAATTGAAACCAAACTTTTTGTGAGGAAAATATCAGTTTTGACAAATTTTCTTATTTGAAAAAAAATCACTGAAGTTTCAAAATTGTTAAAATGGAACATTTTCAAAATAAAAAAAAAGTGGTTAACTGGGTTGAAATGACTTTTTGTTTAAAAATATCAGCAAATTATAGTACCTTTTTTTTCTAAAGGTTCAAATGGAAACAAAATGTTTTAAATGATTGAAACAAAATATTTCCCTTCGCCTTAACTAAAATGGGGGAAGCGACAAAGAGTTCTGTGGCACCTTAAAGACTAACTAAAGTATTGAAGCATAAGCTTTCATGGGCTAATACCCACTTCATCGGACGCACGCAGTGGAAGTATCCAGAGGCAGGAATAAATAAGAGGCAAGGACTAGGTTAGAGATAACAAGGTTAGTTCAATCAGGTTGAACTGGCTTGTTTTCTCTAATCAGGGAGGATGAGGTCCCCTTCTAGCAGCTGATCTGGAGGTGTGAACACGGAGAGAGGAGAAACTGCTTTTGTAGTTAGCTAACCATTCATAGTCTTTGTTCAATCCTAGGTTGATGGTATCAAATTTGCAAATGAAATGGGGGAGGTGAGGTTGTAGGTTCATGATTTTTTTTAAAAAAAAAAATTGATAATTTTTTGTCACAATATGGGAAGGGAAAAAAATCTGAAATCTCAAATTTTTGCAGGATGGCAAAATTATTTCCTACCTAGCTCTGATTGTAACAGTAGTCAGTGGAGTCCATTGGTACCGATGCCTGACAGAGGTACTAACCTTTTATGACTCTAAGCTACACCAGGTAACAGGGGCCAGTAAATAAAGCTTGGTCTTTTAGCAGCACTCATATGTGCTAAATCTTTGCTATCTAGTGTAAGAAGTGTTATCTGCACTCACCCTCATTAGAAAATGAACTGACTGAGTGAATTCATTCTGGATTTTAGACTGATAGCATTTTGATCAGTTTAATGCTGACAGGGTTCATGGTGCGGGTTGTATTCTCCTCCAGAGCTCTGATCACAACCTAAGCTCCACCCACTTGTGAAACCAAAATGAGATGCTTCTCTCAGTAAATTGTGCTGATCTTCATAACAGGATTGCCTCTCTTCATTCTTGCATGCTTTGATCCAGCAGTGAAATAGTTAACAATGCTGACATTTAAATTCTCCCTATCAGGCTTCAGCTATTACAGCCCTTTGAGATGGAGAAGAGGGCATTCACCTATCTTAGCACTGTTCAGGGTACCTGCAGTTTAGAACACATCACTGCAACATTATACATCCAGTTGACAACTGGAAAGTTTACTTCACATTCTAGAGAGATCATTTATTCTCTAAATGGAAGCTTACATTGAGGAGAACAAGATAACAATCACTCGAGAAAAGTGCCAGTTCTATGAACCGCCATAAGCCAATCTGACTATACAAAAATGTGAGCTCAAAATGCGGCTTCGCGTCCCCACAGGATGGAGTTTTCAGTTGTGTGCACTTGCATGGCTGGAAAAATGTATGGGTAGAAACCAAAGAACCTGTATTGAACTAATGTCAAGAATCGGTTTTCAGTGACAATTTGACTCCATGTCAACTCCTCAGAATTAAATCTGGGCATTAGCTCAGACTGGAAGGATAGTAACTTCTCCGTCCTCAAATCTGCTTTATGCAAGCCTGAAAAGTTTGTAGAATCCAGGCCCTACTCATGTTACTGATGTTTTATTGCTCTTTTTATTTAAGTTATAACTAAGCCTAAAATGTACCATGAGTAATTAAACAAATATAACCATATCATTTAAGGGGAATTGTTTTACTCAATATATTTCAGGGTGTTCTTTCAGAACTTAAGGTAGCTACTGACTAAGGATTTGGCTATGCTTGCGAGTTAGAGCTCATTAAAGCAGCCCTGTGTGCTCTAACTTGTCCCATCAACACTGGCAAGGCACTTAGAGCACCTGGACTCTGCAGCTGGATGGCTCCTGGTAATCCACCTCCCCGAGAAACATAACACTTGTTGTTGTGTTTCTTGGCTGAAATGCCCCAGCGTCAGTGTGAACGAGCTGTTGCGTTACTGCGCTCTGATTGACCTCTGGAAACATCCCATAATCCCCTTAAGTCAGGTGACCACTCTTGACATAGTTTGGAATCTGCTGTAAGAATTTGGATGTAGGAATGTGGATATGCCCTTTCAAAGCTCCATTTCTGACAGCCAGCATGTTTATCTGCTCTGGGGCAAAGCAACCATTACTGAGGAATGTTGCTTGCTTTGAATGAGTAAGAAGGAGGTGAGACGAAGGGGTCTGAACTTAGAAGACAGCATGCTGACACGCTCTCAGCACCCCAAAAACCCACTCTCTCTCCCACCCACATACACACAACACATTCCCTGTAACACTCCACCCCAAATGTGGCCACACCAATGTGCTTGCAGCTGTCGGTGTGGACGGACTGCAGCGCTTTCCCTCGTGTGCTCTCCAAAGGATGGTTTAACTCAAAGTGCTCTACATCTGCAAGTGTAGCCATGCCTTAATTAACTCCTCTTGTACAACGAAGGCAGTTTAAGGTTTGTCTACATATGGAGTTATTTGGGAATAGCTATTCCTGAATAACTTGCCATTTGGATACTCTTAGGCCTGGGGTGGAGTCAACCTAAGATACACAACTTCAGCTACGCGAATAACATAGCTAAAGTCGGCATATCTTAGGGTGACTTACAGGGCCACCCACATGGCGGCGAATCGACCACTGCTGCTCCCCCATTGACTTTGCTTCCACCTCTTCTGGAGGTGAAGTTCTGGGGTTGACGGGGAGCATGCGTGGGGATCGATTTATCATGTCTACAGTAGACATGATAAATCGATCCCTGATAGATTTGATCACTGTCTGCCAATCCAGCGGGTGGTGAAGACATACCCTTATTTTGGAATAAGAGTGCCATGTTCCTCTTTAGTTTAAATCATTTTCAAAGTGTGCTTAAATTAATGCCTTTTCCCTCAAAAATCAAGATGGTACTCCTTAAGATATAAATTCATAGGTTAAGCTGGACAAAATAGAAAATTGTGGTTTTAAGGAAACACTTTTTTTTGTTTTTCACAAGTGTCTTCTTTCTGCAGAAAATTTCAACTTTTTGTAAAAAGATATCTGAAAACTTTATTTTCTGTTTCATTCTTTAGGACAAATTCTTTTCCATTTTTGGTTTTTCTCTGCAGAAAATTTTAATGAAAACACTTTTTTCATTGTCATCAAAAATTTCCCTGAATAAAATCCCCTTGTTCTGAACATCTTTACTAATAGCAGTATGTAATTCCTGGTTTGAGTTGTAATGCACTGTAATTTGCAATGGAAGCTGAAGAAAACTTTCATTGCACAGATATGTTCACATTTTCTGATTCCTGGTTCAAAAGTGAAATAAATTCAGCCAAGTTTCATGAGAAATGGAGCTGGTAGTAAAGAATGGGTAAAAAATATAATTATCCAAATAAATAAAAAATTGAATCCTACCGCTTCTTAAATTTTAAACTTCAACAACATTTTGAAATTGCGACAATTTTTTTCACATCTTCAGTTTGCCAAAACAAATTGGGATGGGATGGGGAGAAGTAAACATTGCATTAAAAAGAGATCCATTTCTGCCCCTCACATTAAAAAAAAAATGCATCAGCATTTTGAAGCTTGAAAAATGTTGACCTGATTGAAGGGGAAACACCTTCTTGTCCCTGCAAGCTATCCCCTGAAACACAAAGGGTACCTCTACACAGGGATAAAAGACCTGCAGCTTGGCCATGGTGGCCCAGGTCAGCTGACTCAGGCTCACAGGGCTTGGGCTGTGGGACTAAAAGTCGCAGTGTAGATGTTCAGACTTGGGCTGGGAGCTGGGACCCAACATCCTCGCAGGTTCCTAGAACTTGGGCTATTTGTGTGAGCAATTTTTGAGTCCAGAGCCTCAGTCCCATGATCCCCAGCCATGTTTTTTTTAATCCCTATGTAGACATACCCATATTGAAAGTTTTGGATGCTCTTAGATAAGGTCCTGACTTTTCACGACTGACTCTTCTCATTTCATTTTGGTGACACTTGGTCATGTGTTAGGTCTTCTGGGCTGAATGAACCATTACAAATCCATGTGCAATACCCAAATCATCACGATGCTCAGCACTGTTGTTTGGAGTTTCACTATACAAGTTTCACACAGCTTGTGCTGAAGTGATGGTAAGTTTATGGAAGGGATGCTATAATGAAACTGCCCACAATGGCATGTTGTCAATCTGCAACTGCTGGTAGCAAATATCACCAACAGCTGGTGATGGGACACTAGATGGTAAGGGCTCTGAGTTACTACAAAGTATTCTTTCCTGGCTGCTAGGTCTTCCCAAAATGCTCAGAGTCCAACTGACCAGCATTTTTGGGGTCAGGAAGGAATATTCCCCAGTGTCAGATTGACAGAGACCTTAGGGGGTCACCTTCCTCTGCAGCAGGGGGATGGGTCAGTTGCAGATTTAAACTAGAGCAAATGGTGGAAGTCTTTAATTCATGAGTTGAGGATTTTAGTGACACAGCCAGAGGTTGTGTGTCTCTATTACAGGAGTGGGAGGACGAGATTCCATGGTCTGCAATTTGCAGGAGGTCAGACTAGATGATCATCATGGTCCCTTCTGGCCTTAAAGTCTATGAGATGGTGCTAGAAAATCCAGCAACTTTTCTCTTAACTAGACAGATCCTACTGCAGTGTTGCTCCCTTAAGATCGTTGGCAGAAGATTTATTTGGAATTGTCATTTTCCCATTGACACACAATACACGGGACAAAATACTAGGGTCTAGATTCACAAAAGGACTTAGATACTTAAACACTTAAATACCAGAATCAGGCCCTTCTGGGATTCACAAGAGCTCCACGAATCTGCCTGTGAACTGTGTAGGTGCCTAAACCTGCTCATCATCTAAATTTTTGCAATAAAAATTCCTTCAGTGCTTATGCTGCTGCCTCTGAGCATGCACACTGCAGTCCCACTCCAGACATCCAGAAGCTAAGCTTCAGAGCGATGCATGAACTGGGGGAAAGAGGTGCTCCTCTGATAAACTCACCTGCTAGGCCCAAGAATGTGAAAGTGTGTCTATGGGCCAGGGGGGAGTGGTCAGAGAGAGAGTACACAAAGGATGATTTTGTAGCTTGGTGGTAAGATCACTTAGCTGGAATGGAGGTTCTAAGAGCCAGTCCCCAATGACTTTTTATATTATTTATCCAAGGTAGAACTGCTTCCACATGAGAGGCTAAGGAAAACTACCCATCCTTTTTTCATTCTATCAGAATATCTCATAGACCAGTGGTTAGGGTACTTATATAAGGGATAGTATCTTCCTGTTCAGAATTCTCCTCCCCCTCAGGCATCTCCCATCTCCCAGGTGAGAATCTTAATTGCTGGGCAAGAAGCTGTGAGGTCCCTCCCCCGTTCCTGGCTTCTTTCAAAAGTGACATAGGTACCTAATGCCAAGAGACAGTCTGAGAATCCCAACCACTGGAAGGTACCCCCCTGAAGCCTGCATTTAGATGTCTACGTCCAGTAAAGGGCTTAGCACACCCCCTCATCTTGTCATCTGCCATTGGCTAGATTAGGCAAGAAGCCGCCTAGCATGCTGACTCTTCTGAATCCCATTCATAGGTGCCTCTCTCTCCCCATTCATTGCGTATGGAGCTTCGGTGCTGAACTCAGGCTTTGTGAATCCAAGTGATTTTCAAGGTGCCTATTATGCATGGGGATGCTCAGCATCACCAGGCCTATGTTTCTTTGTGAATCTAGCTCTAAATAGTGCACCTGAGGGATCAGTCCTACACTCACGGGGAAATGACTAGATGATCGAGCAGGTCTGATCCGTCTTGTAAATCTCTGGCAATGTACTTCTCATTCCTAACTTTCAGCATAAACCGGGGAAATATTTATAAAGGCTTCCCTTTTCCTCATAAGCTGGTCACAAGGTGTTCCCTCTGTGATGTAATGAAATTGTGCGAAAGGAAGTCATTTCTATTTGAGTGTAGCTATGAGACATTACATATTGCATCAGAGGTACAGAGTCACATCGTCTTCTGTCTTAGGTCTGGTGAGAAGCTGCCCTATAGCTAGTATAGTCAGCCATGTAAGAATCTGCCCTGAGTCTGGGGATCTCTAGGGAGCATGGAGCTCCACCCTCTCTTTCTTTCAGACAATCAAAGAGATGGTGCGGGGCGGGGGGGAAGCAGAGAGTCTTGGGACTACTGGTAGCTGGTGAAAGTTGGAACAGCCTTCGGGTTGTGATAATTTGTTCCAGGGGAATAGATCAATGCATTGTGATCCCAGAATCATAAAGTTCAAGAGGTGGTTTAATGTTCCCCCCCACAAATCCTCTCCTCAGCCATGCTGAGCACTCTTGAGGATCTAACCCACTGTTAAAGATTCATTAAAGTCTTACATGGTGATAAAAAGCTTATAATATGCCATTTAAGGGTCCAGACTAATTTTTGAGTGTAGATAAGACAAATAGGAGGAGGCCAAAGAGTCCTGCAGGTTCCCCTCAAATTGCTAAGGGTTTATAGGCCAGAAACAATGCCTAGTTGTACATAGTTCTCTGCAGAATTCTACAGGCTCTGCAAATCCCTCCTTACTAGAAAGACAGGTGTAATATCTGAAAGAGCTTTCGGAACATTTGCTTAGTGGATGGGTTCTTCTGTCTCTGTGATACCAAATAACTTGCTGCCTGGAGAAATGGTTTCTGTGGGGACAAAGGAAGGCAGACGGGTGTAAACTCATTTGAGCTCAGAAGGAAGAACCATCTCTAAATAATCTCTCCTATTGAGCTAATGGTTCAAGGCTGACAGGCAGCGTAAGAGGGAGATGTTAAATTGCAGAACAGAAATCTCCCGCCCAAACCTGTCTATGGCACCAGAGCCAAGATTCAGCTATAATGAGAAATCTTTTTTATTTCAATTTCCAAATGCCACAGCTGCCCTTTAGGAAAACATATTGTATGATCCTGTTTGGAGGGCAAGCTCTCTTTCATGCACAGTAGGCTGTGATTACACTTCAGTTGTAGTAAGAGAACAACAAACATTTCCTCTATGCCTCCAGGACACAGTCAGTTTTCAATACAGCTGTCTTTTAATTCTGGCATATTACATGCTCCCTAAATCTCACACTAAACTTTACTCAGTAAATATGTTCAGGGCCTATTTATCATGAGCCCAGCTTGATGTAATCTCTGATTTATGTGCATGTGCTCGGTCTCTGCTCTCTCTGTGCTAGCTCTAATCTGTCATAGTGCAGTTTACATTGTGTTCACCAACCACGTAACACCATTAATATTACTGGTTTGGAAAGGGATGACTTTTTCCACCCCCAGTCTGAAAAGGCAGCTGCTAGGTATCCAGGGTCGGCCCACAACATTTTGGCACCTGAGCTGGGGAGCTCAAATGATGCCCCCTTCCTTGGGCCAAATCTTTAAAAGGTCTCTTGTGCCCTCCTTCCTCCAGCCCAGCACTCCACCATCTCTGTGCACCTAGAGCAGAGAGAATACATCTGCACCAGCACCAGACACCATTTTCTACACTCTGGGTCCTAGTGGTGCCCCCACCCCACAGTCTGGCACCTGAGGTGGTCGCCTCAGTCCGCCTCATGGTAAGGCCAGCCCTGTAGGCAGCCCCTCTAAGCACCACCCTCATATATATGGAGTGAATTGATCTTACCAATTGATTGTGATAGTCGGTGAAGTTTTGATTTTTCCCTCCCCCACCTCTGCTATTACTTTTATCTCCCCAGTTCACAGCCAAACAGAAAAGTTTTACTTGCCTCCAATGAAACAGTGTTGGCCAGTACAAGGAACAGAGAGTAAGGAATCCTGGACTCTGTTCTCAACTGTTACTCTGTAAAGCCAACAGCCTTGTTATTAATATTAACAGGAGGGTCCATAGGGTTTGTACATACTGTGATAGATCCAGGCCAGTTGGGTACAGCAGAGCAGTCGAAGGCAGATATACTGGCCACTGGATAAGCAGTTTTCTATTCCCTGACTGACCAGAGCAGGGGCTGCTCCAGGCTAGGGTGGACACCTGGTGAGGCCATTAAGCTAACATGAACACCCAACTCTAATTAAGGCCCCTCTGATACTATAAAAAGGCTCACTCCGGTCAGGACAAGGGGAGCCAGAGGAGAAGTGTGGCTGAAGGACTGGGTAATTAAGACACCTTCAGTCCACTGGAAAGGGAGTCGTAAGGTAAAACTGAGGAACAGAGAAGCAGGAGAGCCCTGGGGAAGTGGCCCAGGGAAGTGTAGCAACCCTGGCGTGGAAGGTTGGCTGCCAACAGCGGCTGCCAGTAGGGTTCCTTGGCTGGCACCCCGAGTAGAGGGCAGGCCCAGGTTCCCCTCAACCTGCCACTACAGAAACACCTCCTGGGAGGGGAAGACAGGCCCCTGTCAGGACAGGAGGCTAACCTGTTCAGGAATAAGCCCGTAGGGACAACAGAGACAGTGGGAAGTTCTCTCACCAACTTCCTTGCTGACTTATGATGAAAAGAGCTCAGTAGACTGTAACCCTGGCCCTAGGGAGAGAAGGGCTACATGGAGGGCTGCAGTGAGCCTCAGAGGCTAGCACAAACCTCCTGGAAGTGTGGGACTCACGAGGACAAGGTCGGAGCTCTGTCACAATAGGTTTAGTGACCATCCCAACACTGAGCAAGGGGAAGTGAGTTGCCCAAGGTCATGCAGATGATCATTAATAGAGCTGGGAATAGACCCAGGTCTCTTGACTACCCAGCAAGTACTCTAGCTGCTAGATCATGCTGCCATTAAGCCTGTAACTTTGCCCTATTGATTTCAAACCTGTAACTAATCTCGTGTGTATAAAATAAGGTGAAGAGGACACAAGAAATGTCCTTCACAAGTGCTCCTGAAGTTGTCGTCCTGGCCTGTCAACTGCTTTAGGTCAGCTCTGACAATATCATGAGCCTACCCTAAAGCCACCATTCTCTATTGGCTGGGTGAGTGCATGTGGCATTATTTCAAAGCCCATGCTGGCCCATGACCACCCAGAAATCCTGGAGTCATCATGTCTAAAGAGAGCCTGCTGGAGCTGAGGAGATGTACCTCTGCACTTCTCACACATGTGGAGTGTGGGAGCCAGCAGGCTTCAGTGGATAGAACACAGGACGGGGTCTCTGAAAATTGGGGCTCCATTTCCAGTCCAATTCTGGACTCACTATGTGACCTTTAGCAAGTCAATTGTCTTCTTTGTGCCTCAGTTTCCCAATGTGTAAATCAGATCTGATGCTCACTTCTGTGAATCACTTAAGACCTATGGTCGATAGCTTATGTGATGTCCACCTTCTTGACCAACATACTGGGGACTGAGGCAGGAATCTCAAGAGCTAAAAGAGCAACTTACTGTAGCTTTAGCTGAAGAGCCAAGCTTTGGTAAAGGAGGGGCTGTAACAACTTATATCTTCTGCAAATCAGCACAGATGGGCTCTAGAACACACACTCATTAGGGGGTTACACATGCAGGCTGCTGTCATGTGCTGTTTCCTTAACAATCACCCTCACCAATCCCAAACCTGAACTCCAGCTCTAAAGAACTCAGAAGTCTAGAGCATGAAATACTCATTGCACATTTGAATCAGATTTCACAAGAGACAATATTGCAATTGGGAAATGAGATAATGAGTGGAGCCTCCTGTGAATGTCCATCTTAGCCAAACTACTGTACATTACTGTAAAACCTGCTGTGCCCTTGATCCATCTGCTGATTGTTAGCACTTATGCAGATAAGTTGACAATTTAAAAACTAAAAAGGGAAAGAGAGAAAATCAGTAAATTTAGCGCCTAGAAAGGACAGATGGTCTGGAGTTTGAAGTTCTTTGAATATCTGATACATAAAGAGACCATGGCTGAAATACTAACCCCACTGAAGTCAGTAGCAAAACTCCCAGGGACTTCAGTAGGGCCAGGATTTCACTCTTTATATCCCAGTTTTAATGAAACAGGCTCTAATTTTCATGTGATGTCCCAATTGTCTGAGTCCTGTGGCACCTTATAGATTAACAGCTGTATTAGAGCATAAGCTTTCATGGGTACATGCATGCATCCAGTGAAGTGAGTATTCACCTATGAAAACTTATGGTCTAATACATCTGTTAGTCTATAAGGTGGCACAGGACCCTTTGTCGCTTTTGCAGATCCAGACTAACACGGCTACCCCTCTGGTACTGAACACCAATTGTCTCAGTTACTTCTTTCAGGAGGCCTGACATGCTCGGTTTTCCATTTCACCAATCAAAATGTCCATGGTGGTGGTTTTTTCTATAACCACCACTATGTGTTCCAGATGTATTACAGTCCCAATATATTTCATGGTCCTGTCACTCTCATTGTGTAGTGAGCATATGTTTTGACCTAGCCATTGTGTCAGGCCATACCTTGTCATAACTTGTCAGTTGACAATACTGCCTTTATAATTCTGGTGAATTGAACATTCATTGTAGTCTGAGCAAGACTTCTGCTCTAACCCCATCAATGGCAGAGTAATGTGGGAATTGCAGACTGGATCAGACTCAATGTCCATCTTGTCTACTATCCTGTCTCTGCCAGGGGTTCACACCAGATGCTTCAGTGGAAAGTGCAAGAACCCCACAGAAGGCAGGTGTGGGATAATCTCAACTCTATTGGTCCCATTCTCCTCTTGAATAGTTAGAGATCACCTAAAATCCTCCTAACACATCAGTTTTTGTTATCAATATTTATCAGAACTCTGGATGTATCTAATTTGATAACATGACCCTATTTGAGTCTAGCTAAATTCTTGACCTCAATGAATTCCTGTGGAAATGAGTTCCACAATCTAATTATTTTTTTCACTCAGTGTGCATTTTCTTCTATTACTTTTGAATTTCCATTTTTAAATTTAATTGAATATTCCCTTGTTCAAGGAGAACATAGATTACTGATTTACCTTCTCTAGACAGTTTTTTATTTTATATACTCATAGCTTATCCCCTTTTCTCTATTTCCTTCCTAAATTAAAAATACTAGAATTATTTAATCTCTCTTCATCTGAGAGTGTTTACATGTCCTTGATCATTCTCACCTTCCTTCTCTAAACCCCTTCTAGTTCTGTTATATCCATTTTGAGATGGGGTGACCAGAACTGCACAATATTCCAGATTGGTCCGCGCCATTGATTTGTATAACAGTATTGTAATATTCTCTGTGTTCTCCACCATCTAGTTCCCTTATGTATTCTAATATTGTTTGCTTTTCTGACTTCAGATGTACATTAAGCTCAGGTCTTCATTGAGCTGTCTACACTGATGCTCAGATCCATTTCTTGAGTTGATAAGGGTAATTTAGAACCCTGTAAGGTGTATGAGTCATCTTATATTTTTCTCTACAATGTTTTGCATTTATCAAATTGACCATCATTTGCTATTGTGTTGACCATTCATTTAATTCATTTAGGTCCCTCTGAAGTTCTCACAGTCCTTGCTGGTCCTGGCTAACCTAAATAACTTTGTGTCATCTGCAACTGTTGTTACTTTGCTGCTCACCCCCATTTCGAGATCATTAATAAGAACACAGTGCCTACTCTAGAAATTTAAGGTCCCCATTGTTAACTGTTTGACATCAAAGCAATTGACCACTTAATCTTACTCTGCTTTCTATTTCCTAGGCAATTTTCGATTAATGACTATATTTTGCCTCTTACCTGGGACCTTGATAAAGGCCTTTTGCCAATTTACATAAATTATGCAATCAGTTCTTTTTTTATTCATTACTTTATTGACATGTTCAAAGAAGTCTAAAAGATACTGAAGCATGATTTTCCTTTATAGCAGCCATGTTGGTTAGAGGGGCTAGAAAAGGAGGGTTCCTGGTGATTTTCTCTATCCCTCATTTCCCTCTTCTCACCAGAATCAGAGAGGGAAGGAGGGACAGAAGGGCACAAGGGAAGATATCAGCTATTCTTTGAGCTGCTCCAAAGACAACTTCTACTCCAGTGGAGTGGCTCAAGCAAAGCCAGAACATGGAGCACTTGAGTAATTTGTGAGCCTAGAAAAGTGTTTGCCACCCAAGTGCCCTTGTTTCTTTAGTTTGAAAGTACAGTTGCCTGCTAGGTACAATGGGAGGTGAAACAGTGTAAGCTTCTACATGCATCCCTGTCTTCTTGCTTTAGCCCTAATCTACAGGCATTGCCAGTATGGTAAGTCATTCTCCATGCCCATTTAGTGACTGGCTTCTCCACTGTATCTGCTGACCAGTGCCAACCGTGAGTGTGGATGCAGGATGGAGAGCTGTCTGCAAAAAGCTGGGCTGGCACCACCAGCTCATTTCAGGTAAGTCTCAGAACAAGCTGCAGATGACAACAGCAACTCCGGTCCACTGTTAACTTGGAGACTCAATCTGGACGAGCCCCCTGTAGCACCTGAGGCTGCCTGCGTGGAGAACGTTACAGGATCAGGACCTTGGGCTATAACTCTCTATTAAAGACACTGCCCAAGTCTTGATGGAATGAAGGGGATCTGTGTATGTGGGAGACATGTTTGCAAAAGACTTGCTTGGAGCTTCAGGCCAAATAGGAAGCTTTGGGAATCAGTAGAAAGAAGTAAGAAAAGATCTGACCCACACCTAAAAGAATAAATAGATACATGTTTTTAGGCTAATACATTTACATTTCTCCCATTTCATCCCTTTTAAAGTCTGTCATGCTCCAGGATATACTGGGTTAATTGTATGAGAGGAACTAGATTTGATTTCTCCAAATAGCACAGTCTGGTCAGAGTTCTGGAACATAATTATTGAGGCATCCACTTCAAAAAGCTTTGTTTCCATTAGGCCTCCAAAAGCTCATAGGCTTGTCCAAAAATATGTTGGATCTGATATGGAGTTGTCTTGTTTGTTTGGTTAGTACTTTGGAATGATTTTGCAGTATATGTGCGTGTATACAGCCAGGGTGATATGGGAGCCGACTGGAATCACTTTTATGCATCATTCATAAAGTCAGTTATGAAAAGCTTTCTCAATGAATCATTTTTTCAAATGTTCAGAAGCTGATTTCCCAGAATTCACTCTTCAGGGACTTTAATATTTTTCCAAGCATCCCTTTCTTTTCTGAAAATTACTTAGCAGTCAGGAGTCTAGTTAAGAGTATTATTATTATTTGTATTTTAGAGTCACGGGGAGCCCCAACTTAGACTGAAGCCGTATTGTGCTAGCAGCTGTTCACACACATAGACAAAGTCATCTACAGCAGAAACAGATGAGACAAAGGGTGGGCAAAAGCAATGGTGGTTGTTATAGTTCTGAAAAATCAGAATTTCCAAAGTGTGGAAAATTCCAGTATTTCAACATTCAGGATGAAAAGTTGAAATATAATTTTTTTCACAGAATTAAAAGTTTTGTTTTAGCAATACTGAAGCATTTTGCTGCAACATTTTTGGTCATAAGAACATCAGAATGAGCATTCTGGATCTGACTAAAAAACCCATTTAGCCCAGTATCATGCCTTCCAAAAGTGGCCAAAGTCAGATGTGTTAGAAGAAATTAATGGAACAGGGCAATTATCAAGTGATCCATACCCTGTTGTCGAGTCCTAGCTTCTGGCAGTCAGAGGCTTAGGGATACCAGAGCATTGGGTTGCTGACCATTCTGGTTAATAACCATTGATGGACCTATCCTCTGAACTTATCTAAATCTTTTTTAAACTCAGTTATACTTTTGGACTTCACAACATCCTCTGGTAACGAGTTCCACAGGTTGACTTCATGATGTGTGAAGAAGTACTTCCTTATGTTTGTTTTAAACCTACTCCCTATTAATTTCATTTGTTGACCCATGGTTCCTTTGTTTTGTGAAGGGGTAAATAACACATCCTTATTCACTTTCTTCACAAAATTCATAATTTTATAGACCTCTCTCATATCCACCCTCAGTCATCTCTTTTCTAAACTGAACAGTTCCCGTCTTTTAAATCTCTCTTGGTATGGAAGCTGTTCCATACTCCTAATCATTTTTGTAGCCCATCTCTGTACCTTTCCCAGTTCTAATATATCTTTTTTTGAAATGGAGCAACCAGGACTGTACACAGTATTCAACGTGTGGATGTTCCCTGGATTTATATAGTGGCATTATGACACTTTCTGTCTCTTGAGCTATCCCTTTTCAAATGGTGCCCAACATTTTGTTAGATTTTTTGATTGCCATTGAACATGTTTTCAGAGAACTATCCACAATGACTCCAAGATCTTTCTTGAGTCTTAACATCTAATTTAGACCCCATTATTGTGTATGTACAGTTGGGATTATGTTTTCAAATGTGCATTACTTTTCACTTAACATTTAATTTCACCTGTCATTTTGTCACCCCATTGCACGGTTTTGTGAGATCCGTTTGAAAGTCTTTGCAGTCTGCTTTGAACTTACCTTGAGTAATTTTGCATTGTCTTCAAATTTTACCACCTCACCGTTTACCCCTTTTTAGAGATCATTTATGAATATGTTGAATAGCGTTGGTCCCAGAACAGATCCCTTGGGCACATCACTATTTACTTCTCTCCATTGTGAAAACTGACCACCTTTTTTCCCTACCTTTTTGTTTCCTGTCTTTAAACATAACGGTTATTGATTCATGAGAGTGCCTTCCCTCTTACCCCATGGATGCTTACTTTGCTTAAGAGACTTTGGTGATGGACCTTGTAAAAGGCTTTCTGAAAATTCAAGTACACTCTACCCACTGGATCCCCCTTGTCCAGATGTTTGACCCCCTCAAAGAGTTCTAATAGATTGGTGAGGCACGATTTGCTTTTCCAAAAGCTGTGCTGGCTCTTCCCCAACAAATCATGTTCAGCTATGTGTCTGATAACTGTGTTGTAGTTTCAACCAATTTGCCTGGTACTCAAGTTAGGCTTACCAGCCTGTAATTGCCAGGGTCACCTCTGGAACCTGTTTCAAAAATTGACATCACATTACTTATGGTCCAGTCATCTGGTACAGAAACTGATTTAAATGATGGGCTATATACCACACTTAGCTCTTCTACAATTTCGTATTTGAATTCCTTCAGAACTCTTGAGTGAATACCATCTGCTTCTGGTGATTTATAATGTTTAATTAATCAGCTTGTTCCAAAACTTTCTCTATTGATACCTCAGTCAGAGAGAGTTCCTCATATTTGTCACATAAAAAGAATAGCTCAGATGTAGGCATCTCCTTTGCTGTGAAGACCGATGCTTAGAATTCAAGACCAATGCAAAAAATTCATGCTTTGATTCAGTGTGTTGAACTGAATCAAAATGTTCATTTTTATTAAGGTCAGCATTAAATTATGTTTTTATATGGCGCAGTTGTGCAGGAGTGTCTTGGGCCCAGCAAAGGATAAGATATTAATGAAACCCTTGTTCAGTATTGCAACATTAAACAGTTAAGCATGGTTCAGGGATTTTGTCCTGTTATTGCTGGCTTGCTCCTATTGTAACAATCAGGGCTATTTTTTTCACTTTTTATTAAAAAAAAAAAAAGGAAGAAAGGGAAAAAATGTTACAGTAAGACTTTCATCTTAATGACATCCCTTATTCCTTTTCTTTTGCTGTAGAGAGTATTTAGAAGAAAAATCTTCATGCTTGGCAGTCTTTTAGATAGTTTTAAAGATGGTACAACTGTGCTTTTTAGGGAAAAGAGAAAAAGTTAGTTGAGAAGGTTTGAAGCTACAAACTTGCTGCTGGAGAAACACGAGACAAAGCACAGTTTTATCAGCCACTTCAAGACCTGGCAAATGTGTACCTGCATTGAGCTGATAAGGGCATTACCTTTTATTGCTTCACTGGTCATGGGCTCGTGGCATTTTTGTGAAAGATCCATTTGGACCAGCTAAGCCAGATTCTCATTAAACAGAAGACAAAGAGAGAGAGATAGGAAAGACAAGAAGTAGGATTTGAAAGGAAAATGACACAAGAGGGAATTGGTAACAGCAGAAATCCTAGTCTCACATCCCAGGAGTTATTCAGGATTTCTCTGATGTCAATGGACATTATTACCAGCTAACTCTCTCTGATCCACTCAGGTCAGGACAGTTCTTATGTTCAGGATGATGAAAGCCCAATGGTATCATAATGCATCCCAGAGACCCTGCCTCTCCACTGCCTGCTATCATGATGGTGAAGCTTACTCCTTTCAGTCCATCCATTTCCTCCACCACACTCCCATTCAGTGCCTCCCAGATTGCCTATCATGATGCCCCACTGGATTGTTTATATCCACCTGTCTTTTGCCCCATACTTAGATTAAAAATTGTGTGGGGGCATTGGCTGTTTTTTTTTTCATTCTGTGTTTGTACAGCACCTAGCACAATGGGGCCCTGATCCATGACTGAGGCTCCCAATAATAATAAAAGTGATTAATAATTAACAATAAGGGGGCAATAACCTCATCTTATTGACATAGGTGAACTCTAAACATTTTATGCCATTCCTAGAATGTCTTAAAGTTGTCTTGCCTCTTCATGACTTTACCAGGAACTCTGAAGACCCCTTTGGATAACTCTTTTCCCTAAACAATCCAATTGGTACCAATCTATTTGTCTCCAACTTTTGCTGAGTTTTAGAAACAATTGTATGTGATAGGCTGAATTGGACTTTTATTACCTTGACAGACGAGGCAGGTGGTATAATATCTGGAGCAAACTCTGTTGGTGGAAGGAACAAGTCCTCAAACTTAACAGAGTTCTTCCTCGGATCTGTAGACACTGTGGTTATGTTCCAAGCTAAATACAAGTTGGGACAGATTGTTAAACACAAGAGTTCACACTTCGTGTAGGAGACCACTCAAAATGAAGTGAGCAATCAAGGCTTAGATTGTTTAAGCACAAAGGATTCACCCATGCTCTAGGACAGTGGTTTTCATCCTGTGGTCTGCAGACCCCTGTAGATCTATAAACTATGTCTAAGATTTCCAAAGGGGATTGCACCTGCATTTAAAACTTTGTAGGTGTCTGCAAATGAAAAAAGATTGAAAACCACTGATCTAGGAGGACAGGCAAAATAAAGTGGGAATCAAGAGGCACCAGGCATAGGATGTGCCACAAATTGTTGCAAAGAGCCACAAACCCAGTGTCTCCATTTAATCCATAGTTTTTTGTGTTCAACAGAGCCTTGATAACTTAAAGTAAAAGCCTCTGCACAAATGTGCTTAGGGTGCTTCATATGTGTTACGGTTTGGGTTCCTAATGACCTTATGCTTTTACAGGTCAGGCTCCCTGACTGGACTACATCTCCCATGATGCACCAGAATTGATGTGACTCCCATAATGCCCCATGCATGTCAATCAGACAAAAGACCATGGTGCTTCATGGGAATGTAGTCCAGTTAAGGAGAATCAATGAGGATATGAAACACTCAAACTACAAGTACCAGGACGCAAGGTGGTACCATAAACAGATGCAGTGGAATGCCAAAGTGACTTGAAATAAAATGTTTCAGCTCAGAAAATTAAATGTTTCAATTCAGGTCAAACTGACCTCCCTCCCCCAAACATATTTTGTTTTTATTTTCCTGGAGAAATATTAAACTTTTGGCAAAACTAAATTTTTCCTTTGGTAAATTTAGATTGTGCAAAATTTGTGTCAAAATTGCTTTCCATAGAAATATAATTTGAGTGGACAATTCCTGAGTATTTAGGTTATTATTACTGTAACCCTTCTGCCCATCAGAGTTGGCAGCAACAAGGGCCGGGTTCAGTATCCAGGGGTTCCATTCCAATAGCACAGTACAAAAACCGGCTCGAGCCCCCACCCAGTGACCTGGAACAACCATATACCACCCCTCTGGGCGTCTGTCAGAGACAATACTTCCCCTCTTGCAAGCACAGAGTCTGAGTGTACCAAAGCCTTTTAATAACAGGGAGAAACAATGTGGCATTATATTGGGGAAACACCACAAACAAGGTTAAACCAAACCATGGACCAGGAGCCCCCTCCCAGCAAATAGGCCATGGCCTTCCCTTTGGCTCTTGAGTTCCACAACCCCAAAAAGTCACTCAATAGTCCCAAAAGTCCAGCAGCCCAAGAGTCTCTGTTCCTGGTCAGTGCAGAGTTCAAAAATCAACCTGCAGAGTCTTACCTCCCAGCCTGGGTGGAAATGGAGGGTAGGGCACGGGGCACCTTACGTGGTCCGAGGCCGACTGCACTGCCTCTCTGTGGGGTTCTC
Organism: Dermatemys mawii; assembly: GCA_007922305.1. Lineage (NCBI taxonomy): Eukaryota > Metazoa > Chordata > Testudines > Dermatemydidae > Dermatemys > Dermatemys mawii. Next base: position 41,948,539 of record ML677342.1, on the reverse strand, counting down.
TGCAGCCCTCACTGCAATCCGCTCTGCTCTGCTCGCTTACACTTGAACTGCTCTGCAGCGCCAGTCACTCCGCTAGCCGTCCTGCTAGCCGACACACGGACAGCTCTGCGGTGCCAGTCACTCCGTCAGCAGCACAAATGGCTCCGCTAGTCGACACACGGACTGCTCTGCTGTGCCAGCCACACGAACTGCACCCAGGAACTGCTCGGCTGAGTCCGCTGCCAGTTGCACAAACTGCACCCAGGAACCGCTCAGCTGAGTCCGCTGCCAGTCGCACAAACTGCACCCAGGAACTGCTCGGCTGATTCCACTGCTTTGCTCTGCTAGCTGCAAAAATTGCTTGGTGCCACCAACATGCCTTTAGGCCCACCCCCACTTAACCCAGTACTCAGTGATTTCAGCTCTTGGAAGGGGGGGGGATCAGCACCCTGGCACTGGTACACCAGCAGACTCAAAGTGAATTCAGCTTAGCAGGCTGAACCAAGACTCCTAAGGGAATCAAAATTAACTCTAACATTCTACGGCGGACAGAAGCAAGGTGCAATGGGCGGGGCAGGGCAGGGCAGGGCGGGGCGGGGCGGGGCGGGGCTTAGACAAGTCCCTCACTAAAAGATATAGAGACCTGTTCATAGCCTTTCTCAATCTGAGAGCATTCTGAAGCACGTGGCCCTTGACTAGTGAGTGCTACTTAGATGATGGCGAGTCCCTCCATCATAACAAGGGCCAAGTACATGTCCATAGTTCTTCATTCACACGATCAGGGGAACATCACTTTATCATTCCTGCCCCAGTAACATAGAAACTGGGGCTCCCACATCAGCCGAAGTGTCCATGTGGGCTGCTGTGAGCTCAGGCTAGGCACAGTGGGTGTGTCTATGCAAATTGATCAGCCCCAAAGTTATTTTCCAAAACTCACTGCAATTCCCATAGTTCACCACCAGATGTCAGAATATATCTCATTCCTGACACTGCTTACTTTACCATTCCTGAGCCAGCTAAATTATTACCCCCTTTTAGTTTCTACCCAGTAAAGTGGAGAAAAAGTAATGGTCAGCTTTTCAAAAACATACACAACATGCAACTTGCTGCCCTCTTCAAAATATGGCAGCTCCTTTTGATGCCAAGAAGGGGTAGCTCTTCTGGAAATCTGACTTACTAATGGTTGCTGAGCTGTTCACAATATTTGGCCTAGTGTGGCTTGGCCAAGGTCAGTCAGGGAGTAAGTACCAGAGTTGGAGACTGAACCAACAGCTCTGGTTTGTTTGCATGGTGCATTAGTCCACACCAGAGCAATGTAAATTTTAGACCACATTAGCATATAACGCACTGATTGGGCCATGTGGACCTTGCTGGCATGCACTGGAAGTTCTCTAGGGAGCTGTTAGAAACAGGACTATGTTAATGCACACAAGGAAATTTTTAGTTCATGCCAGCAGAATCGACATGGGTCAGTTATTGTGTGACACTCTAGCGAAGACTGAATTTATGCCCCTAGTACTGTGTAGACAAGCCACTCCTGAGTCTTAGACCATTGCCTCAGCCATTAGAGCAACCTTCTTCACTAAACTAGCATTTTTTGCAAAAAAATAATAGGTAGGTAGCTGACTCTGAGTTTGCGTCCTTAAACCTGTTGTTTAAAAATATATGTATATTTACGTCAATACTGTAAAAATTGGAGACTATCCCAGCATTAGATCCCCTTGATGAGATCTGACTATAAGCAGCGTAGGAAAGTTGTATTCCACTCCGTGTGCAGGCGAAACAGCCCCTAGAGGAAAGAAAGGGAACATAATTTGACTAAAGCATGAGAATTCCAAGCGCTAAGCTTCTGGGGAACTCCTTTCATCTGGACGCATAGAAAATAATTTAATAAATGACTGACTATGCAAATGCAACAGAATCTTGGTGTAGCAGTGGGAATGTATATAATAACTGTTTGAACTGCCAAATGACTGAAATGCCAGATAGAGAAGTTATGGCACTGTAAAGAGAGATCTTTCAGGGGCTGGGCTGGGGGACATAGTTGTCTGGTATCCTTCACAGAAAGTGTGGCCTGATTGTTTGTCCAGTAATAAAGGTTCATAGCACATTTATATGCTCTCTTTTAAGTATATCTAGCTATGTCCAGACCAGCAGGAGACACATTCAGATGCACAAACCTGTTACACTGCTTATTTAACCCTAACTGAACATTAGAGTATTGTGATATAGTTTAATCCATGTAGGATTTACTGATACTGCATCAAGCCCTCTAGTCTAATATTCCAGTGCTGCAGTATTGTGCCCACTGCGTCAGAAGAAACCATTATACCCCATTAATTCATTTAACTCAACCAATTTGTGCAATGGGAGGAAGAAATCATTCCTAACCTCTTCATGAGATTTTTGCACTTTTATTTTAAACACTCCTAAATACAGACACAAAAGTTTGACCTTTAGCCTTGCATCAGAATGAGTTTCACAATATACAAGGTGTGAAAAAAGTTCATTTTTATTGATTCAGCTATACAAGCTATTAATCTGAGCAAATGACTCACTGCCCTCCTGTTATGGGAGAATGTATGAAAAACTATGCACCAATCCATTTTTACTATGCGTCTGATCTCATAGACTTCCATGAATTTCAGTGGATCAGGTTCTATATCCATCATAAGGGCCCAGTCCAACTCCTATTAACATAAATAGAAAAACTCCTACTGATTTCAATGGGAGATGGACTGGGCTCAAGGAGAGCAGAGTGGTCCTGTAGACGACTGGGATTCATGAGACATGCACACTGTTCTTGGCCCTGCCCTTATGTGTGATGCTGGACAAGCTACTTTGTGTCTCTTTGCCTCAGTTTCCCAAGTGTAAAGTCAGGAAAATGAAATGCATCCTTCTCCACAGAATACTTGGTTCCTTAGATTAAAAGGTGTTAGATAAGCACTATGGATTATGATAAATAATCTTTTAAAACTCAATCTCGTCTTTCCAAACTAAATAATCCCAGTTTGTGCAACTCTCTAATACTTTCTTTTCTGCTGTTGAATAATGGGTCAAATTCAGCTCAAGTACGGATTTCATAGGGACTGCACTTGCTTGCACCAAGCCTAACTATGGTCTGTCCTTTTCGGTGCGACTGCAAAGCAAGAGTGACAACTGCAGTAAAGAGTAGCATCTAATCCTTCCTGCTTCTCTCATGCAAGACTGAAATTTAGAGGATTTTGGTTCTACAATGCCTGTTTCCTAAAGTCCTGCTGGAATGGTAAAGGCAGTGAATCAGCACAGAGAGGGACCTGTACCATGGTAAGTTCACTTTGGATGAAAAATAAGACAATTTGTAGATGTGAAAATGAGAGCAAAAATTGCTAATAGAATACACACAAAATAAAATCAATAAAACACAGAATTGCAGCCTTGATCATACTTACACTCAAAATAGAAAAGTGACAAATATTGGCACTGAAAGGGCACTCAGAATCTGAGTTTTTCACATTTTGCTGCAAATCTGAAAAAAAAAAGGCCCATTTCCTAAAAGGATGACCAACCCCATATAGGGTGTGTTCACATATGTTGTAAAATACAAGCTTGCATATATGCTGTGATTTTTTGAAGTTAATAAAAGACTATTGTTTTCATTCTTAGTGTCTTTGACTTATAATCTTTATTTTCTTGTTAATGTTTTATGTTCTTGTTGTTATTTTAACTGCCCTGCCCCCAACCTCCCTGTCTCATTTATATATAAACCCTGAGGATTAGATTGTGGAGTCCTTACTCACACACTGGTGTGTATTTACCCACTGAGTAGACACTTTGAAATCATTAGAATAAGCATTCACCAATTTGAGTAAAGGTTTACATCAATAAAATGACTCTGTGAGTAAGTATTCACTGGTGTGAGTAATGGTTGATGCCAACAGGACTACTCAATGAGACAGTGATCACTAAAGTAACTAAGACTTGATGTCAATGGGACACTAAGTGCCCACCAACTTGAGTAAATGTTGACATTAATGGAATATACTCAGAGTATATGTACAGCCTTTATTCACACTGGCAAGCAACCAAGCTCCCCGAGAAGGGGATCTAGCTGACAAGTTCCTTGGCTCCCAAGGTAATAATGGTTTGTAAAGATTGATCAGTAACATGCTCAAATAAATGGCCGATCCTTCTTCCTTCCACCAGGTTTTGTTTTTCTTTCTTTTTATAATGATGTCCATCTGTGGTGAATTATTTTGGTATGGATGCGGAAAGGTTATTCAGCTGCAAATTACCATTATTGACTGTGTCATTATACAAGGCGCTGCTGTTTAACCATTATGTTCTGTTTACAGTTTATAAAGACGCTGAGCAGGGGAAGAAACTCGATTATGCAGCAGGACTGTTTGTAAAATGAAATTGTCATTTTTAACCACTGGAGGAAAACAAAATAGCTGCCGTTTGAAAGGTTTTTGTTGGCTCCTGCCCTGCCTTTGCCTCGCCAAAGTCTTCCAGCCTGACAAAAACCTCCACAATGCCTCCTTGTCTGGTGTCTCCAGTGGCCCACGCTGGAGCGCTGCCAGCAGCAACCTTGGATTCAATGACAGGCACTCCATGAAAGCTGAGGGGCCGGTTTATTGCTTCCAACCCTCCTTTTTCCAGGTCACAGCTTCTTTCAGGAACATAAACCCTCCGTTGGGAGGTGGCAGTTGAAATTCCTGACAAGTTCAGTGCCCCTGGGAGTCAAAGACCACAGGCTTTTAGTAGCGGTTTTGCAAGCCCGGGACTATGAAATACACCACTGTTCTCGTTAAGTGCTCAGCTAGCAGGAATTCTCATTTATTTTCATTTCCATTTAGCTGAGAACATCAGGCACCCTCATTATCAAATTACGGTGCTTGTTTTTATCACAGTATCTCTCAGCTTTTTCTGACGTGCTACAGTACAAAGGAATCAATACAGGCTCTAACATGCCTGGCTTTGTCGTCATCCATCCCTGTGCTCTGTTATATACTTTTTCATTATGCCTGGATCTGCAAGAGCTATTCAGACCCTGTAGAAGGTGGAGCTAACTTTTAACAACTACTTTGAACCACCTGTTTTAACATTTGTGAGTCACAGAATCACAGGACTGGAAGTGACCTCGAGAGGTCATCTAGTTCAGTCCCTTGCACTCAGGGCAGGACCAAGTATTATCTAGACCAGGGTGGGCAAACTTTTTGGCCCTAGGGTCACATCGGGGTTGCAAAATTGCATGGAGGGTTGGGTGGGGAAGGCTGTGCCTCCCCAAACAGCCTGGCCCCCCCCGCTATCCGACCCCCCCCCTCCTCCTCCTGACTGCTCTCCTCAGAATCCCCGACCCATCCAACCCCTCCCCCTGCTCCTTGTCCCCGAACGCCCCCTTCCAGAGCTCTGCGAAGACTCAGCTTAAGGAACTTGCCCCAGCACTCAGTTGCCTGGGATGCTTGGCATGCAGACCCAAAGGGAGATTGTGATATCCGCCCCTCCCTCACTGTGGAGGAAGGTATGCACAAACTTCTTGCCTCCCCCTACCCCAGTTAAAAATTGCACAAAGTGGGTTTAATAATAAGCCGAACAAATTTCTTAACTATAAAAGGCAGATTTGAAATGGTTAAAACGATAGCAAACAAAACAAAGCGGATGACTAAGCAAATAACACAGAACACACAAACTAACCTCGGTTCACTAAAGAAATTGGCTACAAATAGTAATGTTTCACCCTCAGTATTGTCACAGGCAGATTACAGAGCGTCTTGAAAGCCAACAGCACCGGTCTGCAGCTTGCAACTTCACGTATTTCCACTCACAGCCTGGATGCCCTTCCAGCCTGGGATAAACTCTTCTCACCCCAGTTCAGTTCTTGCTTCCAGGTGTTTATCGGTGTTTCTTTGGACAGGGAGGCAGAAGAGAATCATAATGATGTCACTCCCCTGCCTTATATAGCTCTTGCTTCTTCTAGTGGAAAAACACTGTTATTCCTAGGAGGTAGGGTGGGGTGGGGTATTCAGTCCCAGGTGACTCAGACCCATATCTCTGCAGGGCTGTGGCAGCCATTACTCTCAGGCTGTCTGGAGGGCTAACAGAAAGGCAGAGCCCTTTCACAGTCCACTGTCCTTGCTAATGGGCCATTAACTCTGTCTGGCTTTTCACGGTTGTACCTAAAGGGCTAGTTGTGGGTGACACTCAAAGTAGCATGTTTGAAATACAGATCCATGGTCAATATTTCTAACTGGAGGCACAGAAAAATGATACAGGCATACAAGTTGGATAATCACATTCAGCAAATCGTAACCTTTCTAATGATATCTTACAGGAACCATCTTGCATAAAATATATCTTAGTTATGCCATACTCATATCGTAAGCATATTTTCATAAAGACTATGGAATGTAACGTCACAAAGTGATGATCAACATTTATAACAAGCACCTACTTGGAGAACAGATATTTGATAATGGGCTCTTTAATGTAGTAGACAAAGGTGTAACATGATTCAATGGCTGGAAGTCAAACCTGGACAATTCAGACTGGAAATAAGGAGTAAATTGTTAACAGTGAAAAAACGAACTATTGAAACACTTTACCAAGGGTTGTGGTGGATTTTCCATCACTGGTAATTTTTAAATCAAGATCGACTGCTTTTCTGAACTGTCTACTCTAGGGATTATTTAGAGGAAGTTCTCTGGCCTGTGTTGTACAAGAGGTTGGACTAGATGATCACAATGGTTCTGATCTCCAGACCAGGTGTTCAGAAATTTTTGAAAACCAGGCCCCTTTTAGGAGTCTCAGATAGACTATCCAAAAATGGAGGTACCACTGATCACTTCTAGAAACCTTGATCATAACTCATTCACATTACCTTCTGTTGCATTCCATCCCATTCCGTGCATTAATGCAAAGTCTCAATAGATTGCTGTTTGGGGCAAGGATTTTGTCTTTATTCTTGTCTGTAAGCCCCTTGAAAAACTATCATTGCCAAACAAATTTTTTTTAAAAAGTATCTCTCTATATCTAGACTAGAGATTGAGACTCTCGATAGCTTCCATAGTGTCAGTTTAGATTGTTTTCCTGTCTGAACTGACATCTAATAAACAATCAAAAAATATTGCAGCTTGTGAGTTGTTGCTGGCTTTGCTTTTGGTTTGCTGAAATGTGAGGCATTTTTAGTCACATCCTTATTAGTCAGTCCTTGAATGCTGAGAGATTTCTAACTTCTCCCTTGAAATGTGGCATGATGGATAGAAGATGATTGCAGCTATTTAGAAGGAAAATATTGAGATGGAATACTTCTCTTCATCAACTACCTAAACCAGAGATGGATGGGTGAGCACTGAAATATGCTTCTGTGCCCATGTCCCCCATTAACCTCCCTCACAACAAACTCCATATTGCCACATACTAGGGCTGCAAGTCTGTATTTCATTCTTGTAAGTACCATTGTACAGATGAAACTGGCCAACATTAAGGTTGGACAAGAAATTTGCAATGTTTAATTTATCCAAATAACATAGCACCTGTCTCTGCTTGCAACTATCCACAATCAAATCATTATTTCCTCAAAGATACTTATTATTTAAATTTATTTTACACATTTCTCTAAATGGTTTTTGGTTGTTGTTGTTTGCTTGCAAGCAGTTCACTGAAAGCACTTCATACTCAAAATTAGAGGCCTGCTGCTCAGTTGTGATTGGTTAGATAGGTCACAGGGTACCGTTCATCTTCACCGACTGGATGCGTGCACAATTGGATTTTGTTTGTGGGTATATATACACACTCCATCTATGGTAATGATACACACAAACCTCCATTAAAAGGACATTCTTAAGTTTGCAAAGTCAATCACTGAAAAGTTAGGCAATGCCAGAATTATGTTTGCCTGAACAAGCTTAATTCAGTCCCCTTGTGTGCATGCACGATGACCCTAACCCTAACCCTAGTTTTTCCACTGGACCTCTGTCTCATTAAGTGCACATGGACAATGCTCACTTAATGCTTTTCATCCCAATATCAGTCTCTTTGCCCAGCAAGTTCTAGTCTCACTCTCTGGACTCTCTCAGATTCTGTCACCCCCCTGCTACTACAAGTCCCAGGCTCTTTGCCCAGCCATTCCCACCCTCCCTCGCCCCTGAATTCTCATCTGATCTGTCTCTCTTGCCCACCTTGGCCTTCAGTTGCCTTCCTGCCACCCACATTTCCCTTGCTGGTCCAATGTCCTTCCTCAGTCTCAGCGTTCCCCTCCCAGCTCCTGGTCCCAGTCTCTTTGCCCAGTCACTCCGAGATCTCCCCACACACCCTGACTTCTCGTGAGTTGTCTCCCACTTCACCTCCTTCCCTGCCCCACATTGGCGTTCAGTACCCATCTCCTTGTCCAGATAGTCCCAAATTCCCCTCTCCCCTCCCCTCAGCCTCCAGTCACAGTTTCCTTTCCAATCCCTGGGCTCGTTGTCTCAATCTACAGCCCATGCCCCCTGCTGATCCTGAAGGGTGGGGAGAATGAGGTGTAAGCGAGAGCAGAGGAGAGAGAGGCTCCATTCTCTCCTTTCAGTTGCTGAGACCCAGACCAAGCAGGGACAACAGCAGCCCAAAGCTGCAATTTCGGGAAAAATCTTGCTAAGCCCTGGGCTGGAGCATGCCCAGTGCACATGGAATCTTTGGGGGATTTAGTTCCTAGACTCTAAGAAGTTTCTGTTGTGCATGGGAGAACTGCAATTTTTGGAAGGTTTCTATTTCACCGCATTTGGGCAGATTGTCATATGCACAGCAAAAGGCATATTCCAGGCACAAAGGCCAACCCTCCGCCAAATGTCAAGATCCTGCTCCAAAGTATGGGGGCACTGGAACAGCTCAATAAAAGGGCTGCAGGGTTTTTTTTTAATGTAAGCAAAACAATGTATTTTCCCCTAATTTTGGAAATGACTGGACCATTTGGGCTGAAGCTTTAAAAAACCCAAACCCCCTAACTGAGAAGCAGACATGTGGCGTGGAACATTTTAGCCTAAACAGTTACATTTTGGCAAAGTTACTAGCAACTGAAAGCAGGATCTTATGCAAAGTGTTGAGAAACCTTAATAATAAATAGGTAGAACTACCAGCCCTGCCTATAATAAACCATTACATAGGTAATAAAATGTTACCCATTATGGATCCTATGGAACTGTGTCTCGTTCCAAGGTTTCCTTCACTCAGAAGCACATAAATAGGTTTACTGTTTATGGGAATAATCCTCTCTAACTCAACTGAACTACTTGCATGAATACAATTTCTTTCGTCTTTAAGTGTTTGCAGGATCAAACCCATCAGGTGCCAGCGTTCTGTATATTTTAAAGATATTAAGTGCACCTGATCATTTCCACTCATGTATGCATAATGTACTCTCAATGCCTTTGTGTTTGCTTTCTGCATACTTTACTGATATCAATGTTAGAAGAAAGCATCTTGGAAAGTCTCTGAATTTTAGAAACCAAATTTTAAATTCACATATTCATGCTGAAATTGAAAGTGCTGATGGAATATGATTAGTAGAGTGGGGCCAACACTGCATTCATCGTACGATAATGGTACCTGATAAATATAGTTCATCACATTGCTTCACTATTTCTTGCATTGATATCACTACACACATGCATAAGGTACACATAGATAGATGTCATATTGCCAGCAAATGCATCTTAGAGTTTAATGATACAGAAAATATAGAAATTCTTACTATAACTCATGGTTCATATAACTGTGGTCATCCAGGCCTTCAGAATCAACGATTAAGCATTAAAAATGGCCATAAATGAGACAAGAACCCTCAATTAGACGCACTACCTTCTTAAATAAGATTTGAATGAAAAGTAAATCTCATTTCGCATGGAAATAGGGGAACGATTATTGATAAACTAGATAAATCATTAACAGAGAGCATAGAGTTGCTTAGAGAGGGAAAATAGTTATGATAAAAATAGTGTCTTGCATATCTGTTGTGCGTTTCCTCAGATGATCTCAAAGTGTTTTACCAATAATGATGAACCTTCACATGGGAGTACGTTGTTAGTGTTATATGATCCTAGTGTCCTCATATTGGGTTTGTGATGCCATATACTAGGCACTGGACAAACTATTATTGGAAGATTTTTATATTATCTCACCACCCAGAAAGCTTGAATCAAGCATTAGAGGCAGGAAGTCAGATCCAAGTCATGCAATAATTCTGTGTTCCCCCCACATTCGAAAGTGCAGTTGACCCTCAGGAAAATTAAAATCCATGTATTAGTACAAGCCTATTCTATCTTGATTTATGCCTCTCACAGGCCCCGCCCCAGCTTGTTAGCCACGCCCACTTACTGAGAAGCTCTGCCATAGAATCATAGGACTGGAAGGGACCTCGAGAGGTCATCTAGTCCAGTCCCCTGCACTCAAGGCAGAACTAAGTATTATCTAGACCACACCTGACAGGTGTTTGTCCAACCTGCTCTTAAAAATCCCCACTGATGAAGACTCCACCACCTCCCTAGGCATGTATTCTTATAAACCCCAGGGCTTATACCTACCATGATTTGCCCCTTTTATTTTTCCCAGCCTGCTATTAAAACTACACTACTCAGAGTCTAGGCACAATATTAGCCAGACCTGGCAATTCCTGTCAAGGAGCAACTGTTTAATGAGGGCAAGATGGGGTTGTCAAGATCTGTTATGCTCAGTAGCCGGTAGTGTGTCTCAGACATTGTTATCCTTGATTTACCAATGCTGGACAACCAAGCACTTGTAAATCAGGAATCAGACCCCCCCCCAGATCAGGAGATTTGCTTAAATATCATGAGATTTATACATTAATACAGTTTGGGTTCTTATTTGCCTTCTGGATTTTGAGGTCTTTAGGTTTGCACTTTTGTTAAATTTTTGAGCTTTTCTCCCCAACCCAGGGGGTGAGCAACTTTTCTTTTTTTTTAAAAAAAAAAGGAAGCTGCAATTATCAAATAATCACATGACTCTGAAAGGTGGGGCTTTAAGAAAAACACCAAATATTGGGACACCTGTGATAAAATCGTGAGAGTTGGCAGCACTGCCAGTGGGAAAACTGGGCCACAGAAAGGTTATGAAAAGGGCCAATATTTTCCGAGTTAAGTACCTAACGCTAAGCACATAAGTCTGAATGCTTTAAGTACTCAATATGGGAAATTTTCACCTAAATATCTTGCCCAATCAACACAATAAACCTTTAGCAGAACCAGTAAGGAAAGCTAGATCTCATGACTCCCAGTCTGATGTTTTAAGTCACAAGTCTTTTGCCCTTGACTACAGCTAGGAAACATAAATGAGATAAAATACAAAGAAGTTTTTGTTTGGTATCTTATATACATGCCAAGATTATTATATTATAGGATAGTATATATGTTTATTTTTAGGACTGAATTTTGCCCTTACATTAACATTCCTGCCCCTAAATGCTTGATTTTAATTTATTTCATATTATCTATGTATCTATATAAATATACAATTATACACATACACACACACTTATTTATAGATAAAATACAGTATACAATATAAAATGTTGGTTGATAATTTATATCAGTTATTGATACCAGATCAATACACATACAGTGCTATTGTTAGATTTGATTATATTTTCATCCACAGTCAACAGTGCATTAATTAGCAAAATGGTAAGCAATGGCTGTGTCCAATATATCACCATGACTTCTCCAGATAAATAAATATAATCTATAGGCATTTAAACAGAGACACAAAAATGAATGATCTAGGTGACCTTACCATTAGTTATAAATGCACTACAAAGCAGCAGTACATTTCCCACCATACCTACCACAAAATGACATGAAAAGACATTGCACACCTAATCAAAACTCCACCAGCTGAGCAAGGCTATGATGTGAGCGTCAGGCTGCCTAAGATGGAGGGGCAACTGCTGGTGTTGATGGGTCTTTCAAAGAGGCAAATACTTTACATGGACATCAACCCCATGGTCTGCTTTAAGTGTTTGAAGGATTGGGGCTAGGAGCCCTTGGTGTATGCTGGGGCCATTCTAGATGTGCTGAAATGTAAAGAACCCATATGGCTGAAGTGCAGGAGCATTTCCACAGTGTGTGATATTGTCAACATCACACCTAGTGAACTGCCCTGCAGTCTTACTAGCTGGGGCTGGTTCTTTGCTAGCTTCCCAGGGCTCTGTGTAGCCTCTCACATGCTCCAAACACTTCTCAATCAATTGGTGAGTTTTCCAGGCAGAATTTCTTAATTGGTTGTGAGGCTATACACGCAGGTAAGAGTCGTTAACACGAGCTTTCCTTGCAGAGAGAATGTCGGTACAAGTGTTCTGAAATACGAAAGAACAAAAGATACTAAAGCAATTAATATTAGTATTTAATACAAATCCTTCTAATTAGCCACAGAGAAATCAATTGGGGGGAAAGGAAATTCTCCACTTGAGGGGATTTTCCCTCTGTTGAGAGCCATCAAGGAGTTAGAGAGCAATATCCATTTTCAATATTCTGGACATGACATTCTTCAGTCTGCCAGGGGTAGGGAAGGTCAACTCTGCAGCTTTGGACCTCTGGCTTTGCCGTTGACTCTCTGGCTGACCTTAGGCAATCCAACCAATCTGTGCAAGGTTGTTGTGAAGTTTACCATATAGTTGTGCAGTATGTTAAGATCCTTGGAGGCAGGCAACTCTACAAGTCTGTAATGTTACTAAGTAAACTGAATACCATCATGTTATTAAGAGCAAAAACCAGCACTAGCTCTGGAAATGCCAGACAAATACACTTGGCTGATTAAGTAAGGACTCCCCAGGCAAAGGAAGCTGAAATTGGAGCCGCAGCAGGAGCTAGTGACAAGCTAGGGGAATAGGAAGGGATTTCAATAGTATGCCTCTGCTGCACAAAAGACCCTGGGATGACGTTTGAGCCTAATTCCTCCTTCTGTCCACTCACAAATCAGTCTCACTCAGATCAACAAGAACTCGGGACTTGAGTCCTAGGACCTTGCTAGAATTGTTCTAGCTAAACGTGTCTCACCACTGCAGGGAGATTTATTCCTTCAACGGGGAGGGCAGGAATAAGGTCTGCTTTCTCTAGCTCACTTTTCTCTCTGGGGTATGAGTGAGGGGAACAGGATAAACGATGCAGAATCAAAATAATTTTGAATAAAATCCCCTTTAAAAGGTCTTAAAAGCTTGAAAAATGAGGGGAATTCATTGGAAATGTCAAAATCCCCTGAGGAAAAATCACAGTGGGTCGTTTCCTGAAGGTTAATTTTATGTCAGAATAGATGTCCCACTCTGGTCACATCCAAGTTGCAGCATTTATAACCAGTCTCGATGATTGAATAGGGACTGGCTTGGAACACAGGAGACCTAGAGTCAATCTCTGTCTCTGCCACTGGTTTGCTGGATGATCTTAGGCAAGTCACTTCTTCAACCCTCAGGTCTCAGTTACCCCATCTGTAAAATGGGATAATGATACTGGCCTCCATTTTAAAGTGCTTTGAGATCTATGGATAAAAAGTGCTAGAAAAGAGTGAGGTAGTTTTATAGGTGGTGTTATGATACAAGTTGAGGCAAGGAGCCCTGGGAACGTGCTTCTACCCAACCCATACACTGCCTCCGGCCAAACACACACATTTGTTTGGCTGGCCATTAACCTGCCTGGAGCCATGAACTGAACAAATTGCATTTTTTGGAATGAGAAAAAAATCTACAAAAATGGTGTTTTGAAAGGTGACTGCCCACTTCTCAGAAGACTTATCTAAATAGGAGATGAAAGGGGAGACCTATGCCTGTTCTAGGGAAGTAGATGGTGTCTGAATGGAGAGATCTGCCACCACAAGGATCTTCCTCCCGTCCCAGGGAGCTGAGGGGGAAAAAGATCACCAGAGTGTCTTTTCTTCTCTCCTTTTCCATGTAACGGCTGTGAACACTTGATGCGTTCCTAATACTGGTGCTGTCAGCAACAGCCCAGACGTGGCACTTTGCCATACTGGGAATCAGATCTTAAACCTTCCAGCTCTGTTCTAAATTTAGAGCCCAGGATGTTTGTGCACATTCTAAATTTAGCAAAATGCGTTCTTTCATCTCCAGCTAACTTGGCTGCTTCTACTGCAACTGCTTGTGCTGTTTTCTCCAAGTAGCTTAGTCACAAACTTTTCAGTGCATGAGACAGCATGTTACACTTTTTCCAGCTTCCTGCTTTATGTCTTCCCATTTTCTGTATAGCTTTGCCTGCAGTGAAAAGATTCAACCCTCCTGTGCCTTGGGAGCCCATATGAGCTGGAAAACATGATTTGATTAAGCATATTTCTGGGGAGACATATCAGCCATTGATGGCTCTTAATATTTTTATTACAAAGTTTTTAGTCCCACATTGAAAAGGGAATTGTATTGTGCCAAGGAGATGAGGGAAGGATCCCTGGAAAAGGTCCCTACGAGGTCCAATGATCAAAACTGCTACAAGGAACAAGATTTGGCGCTACGTCCCTTACACTTATAGAAACAGATGGCATTTAAAACAATCAGATGCCATGCTGTCAGTGACAGCGGCCATGGGATTGTAAGTTAGGGTGACCAGATGTCCCGATTTTATAAGGACAGTTCTAATATTTGGGGCTATGTCTGATATAGGCACCTATTACCTCCCAACCCATCCTGATTTTTTGACTTGCTGTCCGATCACCCTATTGTAAGTGGACATGGGTAACGCTTTACAAATGTTAGCTACTTAATAGCCACAACATTCTCTGTAAGGCAGTCTAAAGGCTTGTCTACACAGTGTAGCAAAGCGCACAGGAGAGGTGTGTGACGGTGCTGTTCCTGGTGAGACCCACTGAGAGTGTCAGATCAGGACAAATCGCTTCCAAAAGGGCAACTAGAGCCCAAGGCTGGGGTTTCTCTGCCCTAAAGGCAAACCAATCCAGCCAAACAGAAAAGACTTTGGTTTCGCCCCACTGGCTAGCCACAGTCACATAAACAATTCCCTTAGACACTCCAGCTTCCCAGTATCACCTCCAGCAGCCACCTGTCCTGGGGACAAATGGTTATGAAAACCAGTACCTCAAATAAAGAAAATGGTTCTCCCCAATTCCAAAGAATCAGGCCCCAGACCCAGGTCAATATACAAATCAGATCTTACCCACAAATCACGCTGTTGCCAGTCCTTTAGAATTTAGATTCTAAAGGCTTATTATACAAGGAAAAAGATATAGGTGAGGGTTACGAATGGTTAAAGGAAATCAAATACATGCAGTAATGGCTTGCATCAGTTGTAGAATAACTGCAGGTTCAAATCAGAGTCTCTGGAATACATTCCTAGGAGGAATGGGTCGTCAATCCTTTGGCCAGACTGCCCCTTTGTAGCAAAGTCCCATCCAGAAGTAGGAGCCAGGCTGGAGGCTGGAGACTGGAGATTAAAGACAAAATGGAGATCTTTCTCCCAGGTTTATATAGACTTCCTCTTGTGGGTGGAGACCGCCTCCTTCTTGCTGATCAGAGTCCAGTTGTAAAATGGAGTTTCAGAGCCATGTGGTCCAGTTACATGACTCTCCAAGATTCAGCACCTTCTGTCTGCTTCACAGATAAAGAAAATTCAGAGACACATTCTCCTTTATCAGCCGCACAGCTTGGGATCTCACTTCCCTTGTTCCAGCACACAGGTCTGTTCACAAACAATTGCTTGGAGACTGGGGTAGCTTCCTCCATAGACAAGTTAATACCCCTGACAGACACAGGCCCATTCCCTTCACTGTCATGCTCCTCCACACAGGGAACAGGTAAGGCATAGGGACACTTCTCTTCCACTATCCTCACCTTCCCAAACTGCTGATTAGATAAAGCCATCATCTCACAAGGCTGCCTAGGCTTATCCAAACTTTTCTTGCCACTCCCAACAGACGAACTGCTGCTCTTCTCACGACACTGAGATCCTTTCAGCAACTTACAGTTACCCTTTTCAGGTTCACTTTTACAAGCTGTACCAGCCAACAATACCTCATCACTCACGAAAGATTTACACTTTCCTTTCTCAGTTAGGGCTTTAACCTGACCATTCACTGTAATCTGTTTCAGAGAAACATTTTCCTGCTTAATGAAATCTTTCTGCTCTTGATCTAATTCCAGATTCACTTCTGAGACATTGGACAGACACTCAGAAACTCCATTTACAGACAAACAGCTTTTCTGAACAGACAAGCACTTGGAGAAACCCTCTCTAGACAAACTGCTTTTTCCCCCCAGGTGAGAATCCCCCTCCCCCTGGTCATAGCATAATGGGTCAAACACAGAAAACTGCTCAGAGTAATACAGCATACCAACATTGTCACAAACTGGACTTTCAAGAGGATACAATTCCTGATGTTCTTCTCTTGCTCTTTTGACTTGGAGCTTAAGTCTGGCAGTTTCTTCTTTTATCTTCTGAGTCTCCTGTTGCATCTTGCTAAGTCTGCCTCGACTTCTAGCAACTTCTTTCTCAGCAGCAATTATCTTCAGACATCTCTCCCTGGCTTTTTTCTCCAGCTTTGCATTCTCTTGCAATTCCCATAATCGAAGCTCTGCTGGTTCCTGTTCAAACTGCAACTGCAGGCTGTCTTTCAGGGCTTGCAGTTTCATTGTTTTTGCTTTCTGATCACTCATTGTAACTACTCTTTAACCAATCCAACTCTCAACACCAAAATTCAAATTTGGACAACGTGGGGTTCTGACCCAAAGCTCAATTGACCTGGTTCTGTGGATCCTGCCGACTATGCCACGGGATTGTAAGTTAGGGTGACCAGATGTCCCAATTTTATAGGGACAGTTCTAATATTTGGGGCTATGTCTGATATAGGCACCTATTACCTCCCAACCCGTCCTGATTTTTTGACTTGCTGTCCGATCACCCTATTGTAAGTGCACATGGGTAATGCTTTACAAATGTTAGCTACTTAATAGCCACAACATTCTCTGTAAGGCGGTCTAAGGGCTTGTCTACACAGTGTAGCAAAGCACACAGGAGAGGTGCAAATTGTAGTGCACTCTAAAGTGTTTTGCTCTAACTGCCCCTCTGGACCTGCTGATGTGTGCTAAAAGGTTCCTAGCACACATTAATATAGTACTGTTTCAAACAGGGCTACATCAATTTAGTTTTAAGAGTGTATCAGCAGGGTCCACGCCGGACAGTTAGAGTACAACAGTTTAGGGCATTTCTACACTACAGAACTATGGCAACCTAAATCATGTCAGCATACAGCTGCCACAGTAATTAAATTGCTTTTGAGTGTCCACACTATGCTGTTTGTGTCAGAGGTTTGCACCCTCAGCAAGAGCCTGTGTACTCACTGTAAATAGTTTGGGGTTCAAAAAGCCCCAGGTAACAAAATGGCAATTAGTGCCTAAATCATTTTGTGAATGTAATCCGAGGTGCCAATCTGCATCCCTAGGTGCAATACCTTTACAAAACTGGGTCTAACTTCCTACTACCCTGCAGCTTGTGTGGTCATTTACACCTGTCTAAAACTATGCTGAGTAATAACAGGTTGCATCTGTTTTGCAGAGGCATAAATGATGAGCCAAGGTCCTGGGCAGTAGAAAATTTGGCAAAATAACATTTAGGACTCGTCTGCAGCAGTGCAGATGTGAAGGGTGTGAACTATAGAGCGCAGTAAAGCCTGGTCTACACTACAGAGTTAGGTCAATGCAAAGCAGCTACGGTGACCTAACTATACAAGGGTCAACACTAAAATAACTGCCCCACTACACTGACTTAATAACTCTACCTCCAAAAGAGGTGTAGTCAGTGTTAGGTCAATATAGTACCAATGTAAACACTGTGTTGCTTCCATTGACTGTTACTGGCTTTCAGAAGCCATTTCACAATGCCCCACACTGACAGTACAGTCAGTACAAGTGCTCCTGCTGAGGATGCTCACCACCGACACAAGGAGCATAGACCCTGCTGATGCGTGCTCCCCTGCCTATCCAAGGGATGACCTTTGGCATCCATGAGGACTACGGCACAGACCACGGCCAGTTTTCAGGAGGATGTCAGATGAGTTTGTGCAGGCCACGCCACCCAGGATGACACTGATAGTGCTAGAGCTGCAACAAGATTCTTCCCAGCCATCTGCCATCACCTGATCCCGGACCTTTGCCGAGCAGCTCCCCTTTACGTCTGTCTACAAGGAAGGGCCAGCTCACTAGAAGAAGCAGCAGTTTTTCAGGGGAGTAAGGCCTGAAATTTGAAAGAAAAACCCTTTGGTGCATGCCAGACATCACCCTGAGCACTTGCTGCTGTGGGTTGTTCCTCTCACCAGCTCTTTGTCTGCCATCTCTATGTAAACTGTAAACAGTTTGAGGCAGGGCTGTTTATTGAAGTGTGTTTGGACAGTGCCTGGTGCAATGGGGACTCAATTGTGCTGTTCAGGCACCACCAAAAATATCAACATATAACAATGTATCCATATTTATGTGCTTTGCTTTGAGCAACCTACAAAAAGATTAGTTAGAAAAGTTTAGAGAGAGAATTTGATTTGCTTGGAGACTGTCAATTAACTTCTCAGGAGCTAGGAGGAAGGCTGGCCACTGGAAACCTGCTGCCAACCACTCAGCACCACCCCAGACTTGGGTACCTATATCTGGTGTGCTCTAGGCTATTGTCAATGTTGATGTGTGTGTTAAACTCAATAAAACATGGATTTGGGAGTGAAAGCAATCTTATTTGTACCATATGGGATACAATAGGTATATGTTTGTTAGAGGGCTTTCTCTTCACCCTCTCCCCTGGTTCTTGTCATGCAGACAGAAAGCAGAGACCAGAAGTCCAAAGTGCAATCAATTCAGTGTTTATTGGAGTTAGTTCCAAGCAAGCATATCCATAGCTCTACACGCCTGCAGAGTTTGTTTCCCAGTGTTCCGTTCCCAGCTCTACGCCGCAGAGCCTTGCCTGTGTCTCCGTTACCTATTCTCATTTCCCCTATTCCCGCAGTCCCACCCTTTACAATTTAGGGCTATGTTCCATTTTCGGTCTGGGGGTCTTCATCCCTCTCCTTTTGTACCCCCTGGGAGGGGTAAGGAGTGAGGTTGTGCTCTGGTCAGGGATGGGCATTTCTTTGGTCTTTTAGTGCTTTATACCTCCTGCCCCAAGCCCATTTGCCCCTCCCAACTGGTTGCTTGACTTTGCCCCGTTCTTATCTGTTCCCATTGTACTAACACTTCCAGCTGACTAGGCAGAAGCAACATCACAGTGTCTTTGTCCCTTGTTTACACATTTTAGTAAAATATTATCAAAAAGTCAAACCCAAAATTCTATCCCAGGTTAACAAACAGACCAATATACTAACAACATTTAATATTCCAACCTGTAATCAAAAAGATGATACATATTTTGCATGGGTAAGTTCATGTTACTGTGAGAACCAGAGCTTGCTACGAAGATACAGATCTATAGAACCACAGTTATACCAACATAATGGTACAGCAATGAAACATGGGCAATGAGGAAGATTGAAGAGTGGCAGATTAACATTTTCAGTTCTCATTATCTTCATCAGCTGCTCCATGTTAAGGGGAAGCACAACATCTGAAATCAGGCAATTTGTAGCCAAACCCAGCAACTGTCTCCATCAGCACTGGTTCAGTTTCAGTGGCATCCTTGATATGGACATAGTAAGATGGAAGATCAATGAATTACAGAGTACATTTTTCAATGCCACTACCCAGACAGTGAGCATGTGGTCACCAAAAAATCTTTGTTTATGTAATAAGACTGCAAAAGAGGACATAGAATAAACACCAAGCCAGATCATCTTATGAACCTAGCTAGAGGCCGATCTAGGTCATGTTCAGTCTGCAAGGAAACTATGTCCCTTTTGGGATTTGCCTTGATGATGATACTTGATTATGCGAACAACAATTTCTGCATTCCTTGGGGGTTTAAATGGGTATCTCTGTCATTACATTAATATAGGAAATGCTTTTTGTTCTTCTCTTTTAAAATTATTTCCTTTAAAGAAATGAAACAAAGAAGCAGCTGCCTGTGCCTGCTAATACAGAAACAATCCCCACCTAGAGTTTGACATTTATACTTAATTACGATGAAGCAGGTTCCCGGAAGTAGAATTCACAAGCTACTGTGGTGGACAGATCTAGAAAGAGAACCAGTCTAACTTATTTGCTGGAGTCTTTTCTCTTCAAGGCTGGCTTAAGAGGGCATCAGAACAACTTACATAAAAAGCAGCATTTGAGAATGGAAGCAAAGGAAAAAGCTAGAGGTCTTCTTTTGGAGAGTTATGCTGTGTGGGCTTCAGTGAAACATTGAAATCCTGTATACACTACAAAAACAAGTTTAAATATGATTGTGACATATGCTGGTGACTCGAGTGGGGAGAACTATGCATGTGAATTATTATTATGAATAATACCTAGCTTTCCTATTGCGTCTTTCATCAGTAGATCTCCACGCACTTTACAAAAGTTGTAAATATCATCCTCATTTTACAGATGGGGCAACTAAGGCATAGAGAGGTGAAATGACAGGCCCAAGGTCACCAGTAGGTCTTATGTCAGAGGTGGGCAAACTACAAACCCTCCTGCCTAACTCTTGAGCTCCTGGCCAGGGAGGCTAGCCTCCGGCCCCTCCCATGCTGTCCCACCACCCCCACAGACTCAGATTGCTGTGC
>ML677342.1:41830034-41927901 GCA_007922305.1 Dermatemys mawii | reverse complement strand
AGGGAGTCCCAGGATGGGGTCATCAGGGGACAAGAAATGGGGGTGGGGGTTGGATGGGTTATATGGGTTGGAAGTTCTGAGGGGGGCATTCAGGGGGTGTGAAGTGGGAGGGGGCAGACAGGCGGCAGGCGCCAGGCTGTTTGGGGAGGCACAGCCTTCCCTACCCAGCCCTCCATACAGTTTCACAACCCTGATGTGGCCCTCGGGCCAAAAAGTTTGCCCACCCCGGCTTATGTAGAACTCATGTCTCTTGTATCCCAGTGTAGTACTCTATCCAGTAGGCACATCACCTCCACCCCCCGCTGCCAAAGGCAGGTTCAGAACTTACATGATCTGGGTATAGCTCAGGTTCCAATGCCTGTGGTAAAAAGAGCCAACCTTCCTCTGCCTTGGGAGCCCATATGGGCTGGGAAACATGATATGTCTCTGGGCAAACATACAAGCCATTGGTGCAGTGTCACACCCAGGGATGAGGAAGAATGGTTCTATGGTTAAGGCAGTAGTGTGGCCTTCAGGAGAACTGGGTTTTGTTCTCAGCCATGCAATTGAGTTCCTGTGTAGCCTTAGACAAGGCACTTAGGCCCTGAAGCTGCAACTGACTACACAGATGCACCAACATGGAGCCCCATTAAAGTCAACACTGTTTTGAGAAGGAGAAGGCCTCCGCCTGCATGCAACAAGTTGCAGGATTGGGGGCTATATCTGTCTTGACCTCAGCTTCTCTTCTGAGATCATTATTGAAGTATGTGAAGTGCTGAAGTTGTCTAGTGACAAACACCAAAGTAAAACCTATAAATACATTAAACAAACAGTAAAACTGAAGCTCAAAAACTCCAAATTTCTGCGGATGGGTACCTAGATACGGTGGCCTTTTCCATAAACTATTAAATCTCCAGCTTACCCAGATTCTGAGCTGTAACATTAAAGTTGTCTGGTGTCTGGAATAGCCTACATAATCTCTTCTGGAGTGACAAAATATATCTTCCATTTTTAAGTTACTCACTGAATGTATTGTTTAAAAGGAAAAAGTTCACATGAAATGACTGGATGGACACAATATCTTATTCAAAGCCATCATTTAGTCAGTCAAATTGGCATGATGGCAAATGACCTCTCATTTTACATATATACATTCTGATTTAATTGCCCCAATGTGTTTGGACTTCCAGTGTAGGCTCTTGTGTTGAAAAGCTGCACATCTGTTTTTATTCTGCTTTGCAGCACGTTAAACAGTAGGAAAAAGATCCTGGGGGAATCAGGAAGCCTCACGTTGTCCAGAGTAGGGGTTGGAACTAGCATAAAAATGAGACTCTTCTGATATTTGTTGAAAGCCAATTCATTATTGATGGGGGACACTTGTAACAATCATTTTGGCTATAGTAGACTAGAGTACTAATGTAGCCCAAAGGTGCACTTTTTTTAACAGTGAGGGTAATTAACCACTGGAATAGCTTGCCTAGAGATGTGGTGGATTCTCTACCACCTGAAGTTTTTACATCAAGATGAGGTATATTTCTAAACTATATGTTCTAACTCAAACAAAAGTTATGGGCTTGAAGACGAAATTGGTTTGATAGAAAGTTCTTTGGTGTATGTTATTCAGACAGTCAGACTAGATAAGCATCATGAATCCTTCTATCCTTAAAATCTACATATCTATAAATCTTTAATAAAGGAGGTCTGTGACCACTCAGATTACACAGCCTAAAATCAACATGGTAGATAAAAAAGTACCCTAATAACACTGTGCAATCATTGGATTATGTGATAAGGATGGATTTACCCATGACCACTGCAGCCTTATGTAGCTGTTTTAGTTGTTTTTTTTAATTTTATAAAATCTAAAATTAGCCACACAAACTTCATAGTTAGCGAAGAAAATTTGCCCCTAGGTACAGTCCTTGAATGCCAAGTTAATTTAAATTAACTTGAATGTCAAGAGTGAACTTCTGCTGCCAAGATTAAATTAAAAGAAATAGCAATCACAATATATTAAAATTATGTAACATCTTAAATTCTAGATTCTCAATGTGCTTTAGGGTTTTTTTTTAAAAAAGGCAGATTCTGCTACCCTTACTCATATTGAGTAGTAACCCACTGAGCAAATAATCCCATTGATTTCCACAGGACTACCTTCAGGGTATTATTAGATATTATTTAACTTCAGTAAGAGTGTCAGAATCTAGTCCTACCATAATGTAGGGTAAATTTACTCTATGGAGAATATACTCTATGGAGGTTACCGCTATGGAGAATATCGCTATGTTGCCATAGCTATGTTGGTATAATCCTTTAGTGTAGACACAACCTACACAGACAGAAGGGGGTTTTCCATGAGCAAAGAAAGATCCCCACTCCCATGGCTGCTATGTCAACAGAAGCTGCATTTGGACTCGGGATTAGGTTGGCACAGTTATATTGGTGAAGAATGCAGATTTTCATACCCCTGTCTGATGTACCTCGGTTCACCTACTTTTAAGTGTAGACCAGACCTAAGGGCTTGTCTTCACTACCAGGTAAGTCGACCTAAGTTACACTACTTAGGTGTTATTCACATAGCTGGAGTCAATATAGCTTAGGTCAATTTACCCCAGTGTCTTCACTGAGCTGTGTCGATGGGAGATACTCTCTGGTCAACTCACCTTACTCTTCTCGTGGAGTTAGAGTACTAGAGTCGACTGGAGAGCACTCTGCCATTGATTTAGCAGGTCTTCACTAGACCCACTAAATCGACAGCCGCTGCATTGATTGCAGCAGCGTTAATCTCCCTGGTAATGAAGAAAAGCCCTCAGTCTTACAACACCCTTATGAGCTAGGGAACTGAAGCACAGAGGAATGACATGAGCAAGGTGACAAGAAGTCAGGGATAGCAGTCATGCGACCAAGTCTCCAGTGCTCTGCACCTTGGATAGCCATTTACTTTAGTGCAAAGGGAGTGCTAAACACTACCATTCTGAATTAGTAGCATTTTGCACCCACTGTGCACTTGTATAAATGACTACACAGGGCAGCGAGAGCAATAGTGCATTGTGTTCTACGAGTCCATACTGGCAATGCATATACAGATTGTTACACTGCTAGATGGAAATGCTAGCAGAGCCATAATTACAGCAATGAAAAACAATGTTTTTATAATCAATAAAATTATACGGCCTTAACAGTTCTGGTTTCCTTTCTGTAATTATTTGTGTTTTAAAAGAAGTAACGTAGATCACTAGCTACACTCTCCATGAGGATTCTACATATTGGAAGTACATCAACTAAATTTTGTAAGTATACAATGGCTGCAAACTTCACCCTTAATTTATTCAATAAAAGTCACATCTTTTAGACAAGACAGATTGAATCTCAGGCTCTGGGATTTGATTGATCCCCGTGTGGAGGTAATATGTTATCTTGTTGCAGCAATATCTGACAGGTGTTTATTATGGATTTTTTTAAAGGATAAGGAATCCTGCACAACAGCTACCAAATTTTGTGAAATCCCGAAAGGTCATAAGCAGAAAAAGACTTTGAAGTCAGACAGAGCTGGTATGATATAAAATGCTCTCTTCAAGCATCAAATAGAAAGGATCATGTGAAGCCTGATACAAGCCTATTGAATTCAATGGATTTCTCCTTACAATTAGCAATTTGGCATGGTATTTTTCACTCCTTATCCTAAACTGTTCTATAGTTCTCCTCTGTGCTGGTAAATAGCTACCCTGTTCCACCCAAGAGGTGACAGTATGTCAGTCATGAGTGAACTGATTAGCGCATATAAATATGTTTATTATACCATATAAATGGTGCGGGTATCCATGAAATAAATTGCCATCTATGTGATAAACTGCATTTATCATGCCCTTTGGACAGCCTCATCTGCATTCTGCCCACTAATCTATTTTTGCTGAGACTAGATCTAAATATTGTGGGCCACTGAGCAACTTTCAAAACATCTGCAATTTTTAAAATTCATTTTAAATCTTGGCTAAGATTTTAAAAGCCACCTGGAGAATACAGATTCCAAACTCTCATTCATTTCCATGAGAATAGGGTGTCTAAATCTTGGCAAAAGTTTTAAGATCTCAGCCTGTATTCAACGCGTGCTTTTAAGTCGAAGGTTTATTCTTTTCAGTAAGTACACTCCATATACTAAAATATTAATTAAGTGAAAGAAATCCTGATACAAGATGGAGTAATGGTGTAAGGCCCAGATTTTGAAAAGTATTAAGGCATTACTCTGCTCAATTTTGAAAGGGCTAGTGACTTAGGAGCCTAGATCTCATTTCCAAAAGTAATTTAGGAGGCTACAGTGAGAATTTAAAGGTATTTAGGCATCCAGTTCTCATTGATTTCAATTGATTTCACTTAAATACTTTTCAAAATATGGGCCTTAAGTGTCACTGAAAATCAGTTGATTCCAGTGAGTTAGACTCTTTTATACGGTGCAGAAACTCCATAGAGAATGCACAAACAGAAATACTTTACTACACACTAGCTGAAGACAAGTAGCACAAATTCACCAAGGGCTAGATTCACAAAGGCACTTTGTCATTGTGACACTCAGCATTGCAACGCCCAATCCCTAGGCATGTTGCTGACTAGTGGATTTCTCAGCTCTGAGTTAGATGCCCAGGTTCCCGGCACCTAAGAAAGGGATTATCAGAAGCAAGCAAACTGAACAGGTAACCACATAAACTAGCCAGGGGTGAAATGCAGAAGAAAGGGTCAGGAGTTTAGGGCTGAGATCCTCAAAAATATTTAGGTGCCTAACACCCCCTGATCTAGGCATAGGTGCCATCTTCCAGTTTGCCCCAAGGGAGCTTCACCCCAAGGCCCCAGCTCCTTCCCCTGAGGCCCTGCCCTCACCCCACCTCTTCCTGCCTCTGCTCCACCCCTTCCCCAAGGCCCCCAGCTGCTCTCTGCCCTCCCCCAAACTGCTAACTGAGCTGCTAAACAGCTGTTTGGCAGCACCCCGATTAGCTCATCGGGGGCATTGCGTGCTGCCAAACAGCTATTGCTCGTGTGTGCTGAGCACACGCTATTTTTTTCCATGTGTACTCCAGCCACGGAGCACCCACGTAGTTGGCACCTATGGATCAGGGCCATAGGTGACTGACTGACAGGCCAGAGGGAAGCCCCTCCTTCTGCTTGGGATTCTGAGCTGTGAATCCTCTTCTGCAATTAGCTTCCTAAGCCAGGTCTGCCCTTTCTCAATAAATAAATTAAAAAAAGATAGAGAGAGAGAAGAACCTCCACTTCATTATAGCCAATAGCCCAGTAGTTAGGACACTTGCCTGGGATGTTGGAGATTTGTGCTCAAGTCCCTGCTACAACTCAAGCAGAGTGCGGGTTTCAACCTAGGTCTCCCACATTTCTTCTGTCCGGGGCCAAATTCGTGGATGTCCTCCACACATGCCTACAGGCTTAAGTCCTAGTGGCGTGATAGGTGGAGGAATATGTAGTCGAGAATTCTACTCTGGAGCTACCAGGACTTTGGCTTTTGCTAGGGCTCTGAGCAGCTCATTGGCTGTTGGATAGCAGCAGCGCTGGGGGCATTTTGTGCCTGTTTACTGGCAAAAACTTAAGCACTGATGGGGTGGGTAGCAGCTAAGTGGCGTGATTTTGAGGATCTTGGTGGTACCTGAATGTTCAAAGAATCATAAAAAGAATAGGAGTATTTGTGGCACCTTAGAGACTAATAAGTTTATTTCAGCATAAGCTTTCAGTTTAGGGTTGGAAAAGATCTCAGTAGGTCATCTAGTCCAACAAAGCCAAATCAACACCAACTAAATCATCCCAGGCAGGGCTTTGTCAAGCCAGGTCTTAAAAACCTCTAATGATAGAGATTCCACCACTTGCCTAGATAATCCATTCCAGTGCTTCACCACCCTCCTAGTGATATAGTTTTTCCTAATATCCAACCTACACCTCCTGCACAGCAACTTGAGACCAATGATCCTTATTCTGTCATCTGCCACCACTGAGAACAGCCGAGCTCCATCCTCATTGAAACCGCCCTTCAGATAGTTGAAGGCTGCTATGAAATGCCCTCTCACTCTCCTTTTCCGCAGACTAAATAAGCTCAGTTCTCTCCGCCTGTAGTCATAAGTCATGAGCCCCAGCCCCTAATCATTTTTGCTAACCTCCGCTGGACTCTCTCCAATTTGTCCACATCATTTCTACAGTGGGGGGCCCAAAACTGAACACAATACTCCAGATGTGTTCTCACAAACACCGAATAGAGGGGAACAATCATGTCCCTTGATCTACGGGCAATGCTCCTACTAATGCAGCCCAATAAGCTGTTAGCCTTCTTGGCAACAAGGGCACACTGTAGACTCATATCCTGCTTCTCATCCACTGTAATCTCCGGGTCCTTTTCTTCAAAAATGCTGCTTAAAGTGTCAGTCCCCTGCCTGTTGCACTGCATGGGATGCTTCCATCCTAAGTGCAGGACTTACAGGGATCTAAAGGGGAAGTTAGGCACCTCAGTACCTGATTCTGGCTCTAAATCCTACATTTTTAGGATTCAATGCTTCCACCCTTGAGCTGAATTTACCTTGTTCTATACATGGCGCCATTCAAATCACTGGCACTCCTCACTATGCACTACTCAGTGTGAGTACAAGTGGCAAGGCTGGGCCTTTAAAGCATGACACAGACTTTACTTGTGCATTCTCCATTAAAGCCCTCGAGAGTTGTGTAACAAAAGGGAAGGGAGAAAAAATTGTATCCACTGGAGAATGGAAAGAGTCACAATGATCAGCTGTTGGAATTATTCCATTAAATAGACTTTGTGTGCTACATTTTGAATGGTCGGAAACACGCTGAAGGGGTAAATGAATTACACCCCTGCAGAGCTATTGAGATGGCTGCCATGCCACTAAACCATTTAATGTATTTAGACTTTATTTTTGAAACTGGTGAGGCAGCGTGAGACAGACACAGCAACAGTGCCTCAGTCTTAATAAGATCTGACACCCAGTCCGGATTGCCACCAATGCTGCACAGCTGGTGAACATCTGGCCCAGCAAGGAAGGCGAGACGGGATGTCCTCGGGCTGATGTAGTAACAGTGATACCATGCACATGTCTAGATGTGCTCTGTGGTCGCTGTCAGATCCAATCTTATCCAAGAGCAAGTTTGAATGGCTAGTTTTTAAGACTACAAGCTAAACTTTTCCGTGGCTGCCGTCTCATAGTGAGGCTAAGGCTGAAGCCAACTCACCACTTCAGCTGCTGTGCATATTGTCCGCACAAGTAGGAGTGAGGGTTTTACTTTGAGCTGGGATCTTGAAATGATTCCTGTAAATTGCTTGAAGCCAATTAGCATGATGCAATTACAGTGGCAGCAATAATGGTCTACCTGGTGCTGGGCACTGACAGCTTGCTAAAGGGTTAGAGGAAGGAGGGGATGTTTGGTTCAACTTGGGGGTCGGTATCTTGTCACCAAAAGCCTTGGTTGAAATACATCATGAATCTGCTGTGTCAGTTTGCAGTGCTGAACTAGCTAATGTACATGCATGTCCACTAAGTTAAAGGGAGAGATTTTTCTTTTGGAAGGGATTGAGGACAAAGGGCCTCTCCACTCACTGCAGTTCTGGTGCCTCATTCTGGTTTCTCTGGGTATTAGCTCCATGACCCCTCCTACAGATGTATGCTGTCACTCTGCCTTTCTCTCTGGTCTGTAGTCCCTCTCTCGCTCCAGGAACCACCATGTTGTCTTTGTGACTAGGCTCTCTGGCCAGGTCACTATCTTTATTTCCCCTTTCTGGGGTGTGGTCCTTCACAGTCTCTGTCACTCCCACAATGACCTTCCAGTGTTCTAGTTCACTGCCCTGCTGATGCCACTTCCCCACATAAGGAAACCCAGGGACCCTCAACCCAGCAATTCTGGGCTTTTCTCTTTCGGCCCTCACTGCTTCTTCCCTGGATTGCTTCCTGCTCTTCTGCTTTCTCTGGGCATACCAGCTCCAGCTTCCAGCTCCCTACTCCCTCTTCCCAGGGCGTGACAGCAGCCTTTTTCAGCAGCCCTTGTCTGTTGTCAGCTTCCTGGCTTTATAGGCCCTGCCTGTTCCTGCCCTGCTGAGTCTGCCTGCTATCAATTCCCTGCTCCCTGGCTCTTCCTCCAGGCCTGCCTGGCCACCTTTGCCCCTTCCAGTCTTCTGTGAGGTGGACACCCCAGCACACCTACTCTTCTACCTAAATCGTCCTTCCTGCTGTCAGGATGCCTCTACTCCCACTGCAGGACAAGCATACCTCCCACTGACTTTAACAGGAGTTATTCCTACCCTGGAGAGAGAATGGAACCCATGATATTTCCCCCTCTCATTTCAGAGAACTGAGCTGGATTTCTTTTTTTTTTCTAGCTGAACTGGAACTGATGAGCAATGGCTACAGTGTGAGAGACCTTGGCCAGCACTGGTCCTGGGCAGGTATTTTCATTACACGGGGCATTTATGAGACTTTGACGTGATCTAGTATACTCCTACAGAAAGTGATATGTAGGTGAAATCTGTACTAAGGATCACCTCCAGTGAGTAACTCTCCTGTCTTTAGCAATTATCTTAAAGCCTCTCATGCAGGTCCATGTAGGATTAAAGAAAAAATATAGGGGATATAAACCCTTGCCCTTCAGGTCATAAATCAACCACTAAATAAATGGGATGATGAAGAAACTTCTTTTGAGCAGGTTATTGTATAATTGTCTGGTATTGGCCATGGTCAGAGACAAGACACTACACTAAATAGTCTGAACTGATATATTCTGCCTTTTATGAGGTTTTCATTGAAGTTACACAGGATGAGTTGAGAGCAGAATTTGGTCCATACTTTCTACTAAACATTTTTGATAACCTTTGATTGAAGCCAAGCTCTGCTACTGTGAGGAGGTCAGTTTTTCCTTTTGTAACCAAAGATTTTAGTTTAGTGTTCGCTTATTCTGTGGTGTTATGATTAACAAATGTTATATAATCACTGTATGCTAAATAGACTTAAATTGCAGGATTATAAGATTTATCAGTAAATTAGAAGGGATAATTATGTTTTAGGTAAGTAAGGCAGAAGTGCAAGGCCTACAGGCTGAGGCCTGTAATATTTTAGCTTAGCCATACTAAGCCATAGGCTTAAGAAATGCTTGACATAAGTAAGTGACCAAAGAATGACCCTATCAACAAGATTATGGAAAAAGATGTACCAGTGGGTGATATTGTGAAAAAATAACAGTAAGAGTAATTTTTTGCTTACAAGTAGGGTAACCAGACAGCAAGTGTAAAAAATTGGGACGGGGGATGAGGGTAATAGGAACCTATATAAGAAAAAGATCCCAAAATTAGGACTGTTCCTATAAAATCGGGACTTCTGATCACTCTACTTACACGATACCTGGTATTCCCATTTCTAACACATGCCCTAACTGCAGAGTGCACAACGAGCATAAATGCTAATGAGGTATAGTCAAAATCACATTTCAAAAAGAGGGTGCCCAGCTTAGGAAAACTGAGCTCTCTGTGGGAAACTCCAGCAGGAACTATTCCTCTGCTGATGATCAATTGGCAAGGCAGCCATCAGACCTTAAGACTACCGTTAGGGATGTGAGTATGACTATATTTGTAAATTGTACATAGGTCTTCATAGAATTTCTGCATGCTTGGGTAATCATAACTTTAACTGTAGCTTTAATAAAACTTGTAAAACAGACTAGACCTTTTACTTGCGAAATGTATGTGTGGTCACTATCCTTGGTCATGATGCATTCCTAGAGACTCTAAATCTGAAGCGAGTAGCAGAGGTGACTTCACTCTGTTGAGCTTAAAAGTGTAGCCATCAGAGCTGAACCCATGATGGTGTAATAAAACATTACTAAATTCACTTGAAATAAAATAAAAGACTACACTTTGGACTCTTGAATAGTTACGCAGGACAAGTTTTACTGCATTCTAAAAACCTTTGGCTTGCCTAGCACAATTCACAGGGACATGTGACCCAACATGGTCTTATTCTGTTATCTTCCTAACCGATCAATAGATTTGAGAACCAGAAACTTTTGCCCATATGGCAGCAGCTGTCATAGAAAAGGTTACTTGGTCTTCTGACCTAAGCTAGAAGTGCACTACATTTGGCGCAGAAGCGTATTCAGAGTATGCAAAATATTGGCACATTCTGAAATCCAATACATTAACTATGAGGTACCTTTTAAGGGCAAGATTTTCAAACACAGCAACTAGACGTCCTTCCTTCCAGATTGTGCGTGTGCTCATGTGCCCATGGAAGTCAGTCGACATTTTTGCCAATGTCTTCAAAAAGGGCAAACCTGAATTTTGTGCTGACCTGCCAAGCTTGAAGTTTAAAAGCAAAGCTATTTTCGAGGTATCTGAATGAGGGGAACAGGGTTTATTTAGTTTTTGGTTGGGGAAGGAAAAACTTTGTCATGTTTTTTTGTTAACAGAAAATTCAAAACACAAGTGGAATGGAATTGCTTCAAGGTTTCCAAAAGAGTTGGGCCAAGTTAGAGCAAGAGACATGAGCTTCAAAAGAAAAGGTCTGAGAAAGTTATCACAGCAGCAATAAATTGTGGCTGTGATAGTCTAAACAAACTGGTTTCAATAGATTTTTAACGAACCTTCTCTCCAATTCCTGTCTGGCTCAATGTCCCGTTTAAGATTTTCACTTTCAGTGAAAAGTTTAAATAAAGACATGTTAAGTCTGAAGATCCAGAAATATGGAAATTTAACGCATGCTGAAACCACCTGATTTGCATATTTGATGAATATGTACAAACTCAAGTACATAATCATTGGGGGATTTAAATGTTCTGGGATTCAGAACATGGCAACCACATTCTATCTGGCTTCAGCTCTTACATCTCTTTCTTTCTCTCTTCTCCTCAGTCACAAGTACTCTGTACTTACTCCTTACAAGAAGAGGCCCTGGGGTGACTTGAAAGCCCCAGGGAATGCAGGCAGGGCCCAAGATACAGTTCAAATCTATATCACACGTGGCACCCGGCTGTCCCATCCAGGCAACATGGCTTGTGCTAAACACAAAGTTGGATCAAACTTTTACATGAGTCACAAAAAGAAATAAATACATAAATTCTGTGCTGATCAATGAGAGATGAAACCATGGTGCTATGCATCGTATGCATGTTTGGGGGAATGGAGGGTTAAAGAAGTCATTGGGCTCTTCAACCTCTTCTTTGTAAAGATTAGGATGTGAACCCAGCGTGCTGACCAAATCCCAGACTGGGTAACTCTACCCACCCCACTAACATTTTGCTTTGGTGGCAGTTCTGAAAAATCACAGGAAAAAAATCAGTTTGTGTCAAACTGAATCTGAATTTATTTTGAAATACATATAAGTATTTGTGTTAGAAGTGCCTAACAACTCTTCTAATCAGGGGAAATAAACAATATCAGGTGACTTAGCTGACCAGTCACAACTGGCTGACAGAATGTTGCTATTGACCACTCACAAGGACAACTGTTTGTGACTAGACCATAAAGTTAAAAAAAATATATATGCAAAAACATTTGTTGAAAATTTTCATAGAGAATAAAAGTCACCTCTCTGCAAGGACCAGTACAAAATGTATAATTCCCACTTAAGGCATAGGAATATATGTGCTCCATAAGTCTTTTGCAGGGCCTATGCATAGGGGGACATTTTAACCTTATTGAGTACATTTCAGGAAATCACATTTTATTTGCAGATATTTCGTGAGCAGGAAAAGAGGCTAACTGTGTCAGATGAGTAGTGGCAGCTCTTGGAGAGACAGAGATGAAGCTGGTACTAAATATGCAAAGTGGAAAGGAGAATTATGAAGATCATGAGATATGTAAAGCAGAAATTTGTGCACTGTGCTGACATCGTATTCCATGTGCATTAGCATCTACTCAAATTCCACACCCGGTGCAAGAAGAAAAGTTGTAAAGATAAACCCAAAGTACCAACGTCTGTGTTAGCTCAGTTCAAAATATTGAATTTGAGCTGCCCTTTGTCAAACTCGGTGATTAACACAGCTGCCTTCTTGCTGAAGATTGGAACTATTTCTGGTATTGTCAAGAAGGGTATAAATCAGTGAATTATTTAATGAAAACCCAATGAGCAGTCAGTCACTTAATCAACAATTTGGCATGTTGTTTAAATGTCTGATTTTCCAATGAAATGTCTGTTTGACTCCTTCTAGGCTTAAATAACCCATCTGCACACTCTGGCATGTGCTCTATACTGACATTACATTCCAATTCTTTGGTGTTTTGGCCAAGATTTTCAAAAGTGAAAAGTGATTTTTGGGTACTAAATTCAGTATTGCCAACCCCAGTGTTACAAAACCATCAGTCAAGACCCAAAAATCATGAGTGGCTTTACAATAATGATTTTTTTTAAAAAAAAAATAGTACATTTGGGGTCCCTTTGGTTGCCCTTTGGATTTTGAGCCTTTATGGTGCTCTCTGGTCATGGTTTCAAGCTTCTCTCTGCAACTGCGAGAGCTAGAAACTTACTTTCTATAAATGGAAGCTGAGATTCTCAAGCTGTCACTTGACTCCAGGAACTGAGGATTTTTAAGAAAAATGCCAAATACTGTGATAAAATTGTGAGAGAGTTGGCCACCCTGAAGACCTGACATACCCTAAAAGAGGCCTATTTTTTTTCAGTCAATGCTCAGTGCTTTTCGAAAATCAGCCCCCTTTCAAGTGTCTCGAGTTGGGCACCTTAACGTTATTCCCTCCCCAAATCATTAGTCATGTCTCAAAATCTTGGACTATATGCTGTTATAACTACATCTAGGTGAAAGCTGTCTGCCATCTGATAAAAAAAAAGCCAAAAATGGCTGAGAATTTAAAAAATGTGATGGTGACAGACCACAGATCTCAGTGACGGTTGAACCTGGTGATATTCTAAATGAAAGAGTTCACTACCATGCTTGCAGCTATTTCCATCCCTTCAAGTCGCGTCAACAGACACTGTAGACTTAAGAGTGACACGCAGAGTGACAATCCTGGACTTGTATTATATAGCTGTGGGTCTGAACCAAAACATCAGATCAAACTCCTTCTACCTCTGAGGGGTTCAAATTTCAGAGCTGGAACTGAATTTCCTGGGTAACATTTTCAAAAGCCTCTAAATGACAAAAACAAAAACAAGAAAAAAGAAAAGAAAACAACCATGTGTCCCATTAACTTTCAATGTGAGTTAGGTGCTTAAATCCCAAGTTTTTTTGAAAATGTTACCATAAGTAGCTATTTGACTTTTAAAAATGGGATTTAAGCTGCTCTGTCACACAGGAGCTTTCAAAATTCTACCTCGTGACACAGGCCCATCTACCACATTGCCAAGTCTGGTCAGTACTTGGATGGGAGACCTCCAAGGAAAACTCAAGCTGCTCAGAGGGAGGGATTGCTGATTTAATAAGTGATTGTCTTCTCCATCAGTCAGATCTAAAGCAGCAGGCACTGAGCTGTCTTTTGGATGGGCCCATCATGGAACAAAGCAAAACTCCCTTCGCCGCCTCTGATCAATCAATGTGATAAGCAACTGCTCAGATTTCAAATAGTCAGGATTGTTGCATAGGTTAAAAATAATGGCAGTGACTGTTTGGAATACATTTGAAAGATGAAGAGACTAGAGGAAATGAAGCTAAATGTGCCAGATATATTATATATCATGCTTTACTCACTAAGCTTGACTGATAACCTTCACATGGAGCAGAGCTGCTATGGCTGGGTAGGTCTTTCTGACATTATTTTTGACCATAGCATTTTCTGGAATTCTCTTTATGTGAATAAGAACATAAAAAAGGCCATACTGGGTCAGACCAAAGATCCATCTAGCCCATTATCCTGTTTACTGACAATGGCTAATGCCACATGTCCTGGAGTGAGTCAGCCTAACAGGTGATGATCAAGTGATCTCTCTCTCCTGTTATCCATCACGCACCTCTGACAAATAGAGGCTAGGGACACCATTCCTACACCATTCTTTACTCATCCTGGCTAATAGCCATTAATGGACTTAACCTCCATAAATGTAAGCAGTTCTCTTTTGAGCCCTGTTATAGTCAAACCCTGTTATAGTCTCTATAGTTAGAATCTCAGGCTAGCAGGGCTCACATGGGGGCTCTAAAAATAGCAGGGTAGCTAGATAGACCTATGAAGTCAGAGCTTGACCTGGAGCTTGGACTCTGAAGTCTACTCTGTTCTCTAATCTTCAGAGCCTGAGCTGCAACTTCAAAGTTCTGCCCATACAGCTATCATGAGCCCTGCTAATCTGAGTCAGTTGATCTGGGAGGCCCTGTTCTGCTTGCACCAAAATGCTACATAGACATGCCCTGGAAAACCTATCAGGTTCTCATTGAAATCAATGACCAAATGGCCAATCTTCAGATCCATTCTTCGCTATTTCCAGGACCAAGATTTTTTTTCTCCAGTCTTAGAAATAGCTTTAATTCTGGAATTCAGGTTTTTGCTGAAGAACTGAAATGTTGCCTAAGAAAAATAAACATTTTACAACCAGCTCTATTTGTAATTCACACCTTTAGTCAGTGCAAGTATATGTATGTGGATGCTTATTTGTGGAATAAGAGTGACCTATTTTAATTTCACTTAACTCAATAAAAACCTACTTAAATCAAAATAGGGCATTTGTATTCTGACTGTTCAAATGCAGACTTGCACCAAAATAACTAGATGTGAGGGTTAAAACCAGTTTAGTTATTTTGGTTCCAGTCTGTGTGTAGACAAGTTGTCAGTTGATTTTCCTGGGGTTTAATTCAAGGCAGGTGAAACTCACTCTCTTTTGGCTAAAATTCTTTGTAAATCCCTACGAAGCAACACCTGAAAAAAAATGGTGGGGGAAACTGCACAAGCGCCCTCTGAAACCATTGTGCTTCTAACAGCTGCAGAATGTCATTACTCAGAAATTAACTTAAGTAACACAACTGTGCAGAGTACAGCCTTGGGTCTCAGCACACTCAGAAAAATGAAGAAGGAGACAACAAAGAGCTGAGATCAGGGGATTTCATGTTGCTCTGTTCCTTGAATCAGGGACATCATGCAAACCAAAAAAGTGGGTCAGAACAGATTTTGGACAGTGGGAAAGACAGCAGAGAATTCTCGTTGCTCAGCTTTGATGCTGCCATGCTTCAAAAGAGCAGAACGGATACATCGAAAATTCAGGGGCGTATATCTGCAAAGTTAAAGCGCTGTTTCCTAGATACGTCATACCATTTAGTCATTTGTTGGTCGGGCTATTAATATTAATGATGTGTTTTCATATTGCTCTTCAAGTAATGGGACTAGTAATAGGATAAAGCCTTTTATTTCTTTGTCACCATTTTGACTATCCCCTAAGTTGCACTGGCTTCTGTATGAAGGCTGTACAGTGAGAAATAAGGAAATTTGTCAGTTCTCAGGCCAGTTACCAGTGCACAATTCTCCTCACCAGAAAAATACCATTGGCAACTTTGTTGGCAGTTTCAGCAGGAAGGCCGGGGACTGAATGGGCCAGGAAGACTGAACTGCCTTTATACATGTTGAGACTGTCCCTCCAAGTCATGGGGGGAAGCATGTTTCCAGTTTTGTCACTATGAGGACGCTGGTATTTCTACCTGCTTTGTTCCTCTTGTGTGGATAAGCAAAGGATTTGACTACAAGGTTGTCAGTCACAGCACCGCCCACAAGCATTAATTATGATTTGTTATTTGTATTATAATAGCACCTCCAGGACCCAGCGTTCTAGGCACCGTATAATACATAGGAAACTCCAGATCTAGCTAGAGACTGACTCAAGGTCACACAGTCGCCCAATCAGGGCTAGAACCCCTGCCTTCAACTGCCTAGTTTAGTGTCCTGGCTACACTGCCTCCCCTAAACGTATTTAAAGGTAGCCCATTGTAGAAGTACTCTCCCTAACCCTAAAGGCGGTGGCCACCTTCACCCTCCCTTTAAGACATGTTGTGACATTATAGCAAAAAGCATTCTGTGAAAGGCAGGTCCTCCAATGCTCTTTGCTGGGATGCCACAGAACATCAAAGGAGCAGGAAAAGCTGCAGCTATATTGCCATGAAAGCGCCGTCTCATGACACTAAGCACTTGTCTTCACTACCAGGGTAAGTCAACCTAAGCTATGCTACTCCTACTACATAGAAGTGGAGTACTGGAGACAACCGGAGAGCTTTCTGCCGTCGATTTAGTGGGTCTTCACTAGACACACTAAATCAACATCTGCTGCATGGATTGCAGCAGCGTCGATATTCCCAGTAATGAAGGCAAGCCCTAAATCTTCAGGTCATGTCTCCTCTCCCTCATCAAATAGTCACTAAAGAGAGGGAAATTATGAAACTCTGGGAGAGGGTGATAAACAAAGACAAGAAGACACTAAAGGGCCATGCTTTTTGTTTTGAAAAATATTCCCATTGAGATCTCCTGAAGATTTCAAAATGAAAAGGTCATGTAAATTATGTGGTGATTCCATTTGCATTATCTCCGGAGTGCCAGCCCAGTATAAATAAGCTAAACAATGCAACTTTCCAGATGTCGCAAGAATCCCTTCCCACCCCACCCTTTAGATCCACTGTAATAGTTTCAATTCTGTTGCCTTTTCTTTCCCCCAGGGATTCTTTACCTCATACATTTTATGTAGCTATAGCAATGTTCTCAGTTTAAAATGTTAACAGATCTGTGCCACAGCTGTGCTATGCTGGCCAGCCAGACCAGCTCCGGGTAACAAGATTTGTTTTCCTTGCGTGCTGCCAAGCCAACCTGAAGACAATGTTAATAGAAAAGGTCACAGACTGATAAGCTGACATGTCTCTAGTTCTTTAGGACAAATCCAGGGTTGGCAAATTGAAATGCTATTCGGCAGCTCCTCAGGGGCAGAGGCATTAAAGTTAAATGTTACAAATGTGAAGGAATGGGAGCAAGCATGTGTGGCTTG
Organism: Dermatemys mawii; assembly: GCA_007922305.1. Taxonomy (NCBI): domain Eukaryota; kingdom Metazoa; phylum Chordata; order Testudines; family Dermatemydidae; genus Dermatemys; species Dermatemys mawii. The sequence goes on along the minus strand of ML677342.1, from coordinate 41,910,982 downwards.
CAAAAATGGCTTTTGGCTGTGGTGGTAGAAGTGCGGCAGACACCAGCAGAATTTATTTCTGGGTTAAAAGATACTCTAAGGACACAAAGAAATTACCTTCATGGACATAAAGTTCTGGAAAGGAAAAGGAGTGAGAGTGTGGTCAGAAGGGCAAAATTCACAGTTAAGCCAGGTCACTTAAACAAAAAAAAAGGCTAAAACTTTCTGTCTGCCTATATGAAAATTTGGGGCTATAGCAGGGGAGTCGCTCTGCTCTGCTAGAAGATTGGCTTCTGGCACTGGACTTCTTTCTTGAAAACATTCCCACAGGGTTAGCAATCTTAGCTACTGATATTCATGAAGATCAAGAACTTTACTCCAAGCTCTGTCCCTAATTTCATGTGTAACCCTTCTGCCCATCAGAGCTGGCAGCAACAAGGGCCGGTTCAGTATCCAGGGGTTCCATTCTAATAACACAATACAAAACCGGCTCGAGCCCCCACTCAGTGGCCTGGGATAACCATATACCACTCCTCTGGGCGTCTGTAAGAGACAATACTTCCCCTCTCGCAAGCACAGAGTCTGAGTGTACCAAAAGCCTTTTAATAACAGAGAGAAACAATGTGGCATTATATTGAGGAAACACCACAAACAGGATTAATAAAACAAACCATGAACCAGAAGCCCCCTCCCAGCAAATAGGCTGTGTCCTTCTCTTTGGCTCTTGAGTTCCACAGTCCCAAAAAGTCACCCAATAGTCCCAAAAGTCCAACAGCCCAAGAGTCTCTGTTCCTGGTCAGTGCAGAGTTCAAAAGTCAATCTGCAGAGTCTTACCTCCCAGCCTTGGTGGAAAGGGAGGGCAGGTTAAGGGGCACTTTACGTGGCCCGCGGCTGTCCCACGAACTGCTCTACTCTGCCAGTTGCTCTGCCAGCTGCTCCACTCTGCCAGCTGACACCCGAACTGTGCCAGCCACTCTGCCAGCTGCACAAACTGCTCCGCTGGCCACCCTGCCAGCTGACACCCAAACTGCACTGCTGTGCCAGTCACTCTGCCAGCTGCGCAAACTACTCCGCTGGCTGCCCTGCCAGCCGACACCCAAACTGCACTGCTCTGTAATAGTTTCAGGAACTGCTCAACTCCATCAGCTGGTCAACAATAGACCTTCAGGCCCCGCTGCTTAACACAATGCTCAGTGATTTCAACTCTTAAGTGATTTTAGCAGGGAGGCAGGCAGCACTTAGTGCAGGTGCATCACTGGACCCAAAATGAGGTCAGCTCAGCAGGCTGAATCTAGACTCCTAATAGAATAAAAAATTAGCTCTAACATTCTATAGTGGAGAGAGGCAAGGTGCAATAGGCCTGTAAGGCCCTTAGACAAGGCCTTCACCAAAAGATATAAGTACCTATCCATGGCCTCTCTCCAGTTCAGAGCATTTGGAAACGCCTGTCCCTTGCCCAGTGAGTGCTACCGGGATGATGGTGAGTTCCTCCATCATAACAAGGGCCAACTACATGTCCACAGTCCTTCATTCATATAATCAGGGTAACAACTCTTTATCATTTCTTCCCCAATAACATAGAAACTGGGGCTCCCACATCAGCCGAAGTGGCCATGTGGGCTGCTGTGAGCTCAGGCTAAGTGCGGTGGGTGTGCCTATGCAAATAGATCAGCCCTGAAGTTATTTTCCACAACTCACTGCAGTTCCCATAATTCACCACCAGATGTCAGAGTAGATTTCATCCTGACGCTGCTTACACATACATTTGGCTTCCAATATGTCAGTTAGGACTTGATCCAAAACCTACTGAAGTCACTAGAAAAACTCCCATTGGCCTCAGTGGGCTCTGGATCAGATGCTTAAACTCTTTTCATTTCAGGGCTTGTCTACATTACCCGCTGTATTGATGGTGATCAATCCAGTGGGTATAGGAATGGCAAGATCCTTTTCCCACTGCATCACTCCACAGGAATGGCATGGTGATTCCTATTCTCCCAGCCCTGTGGATCTCCTCTCTGGTACTCAGGCTTGGAGGCGAGGATGGGATTGAGCCCTGTGATGGCAAAGAGAAGCAACCTGAGAATTGCAATGGCAGGGAACTTTTGTGTTCTGAAAAGTCCAGCTGTTTGATCATTCCGGCTCTCTGTACTTACATGAATGAGCCAATACTACTTAGCATTTGTATAGCATATATCAATACTACTTAGCATTTTTTTACCTGTTGAAAGCATCACACAAACAGGAAGGTCCAGATTCTGCCACTCTTGCTCATATGGAATAGTCCCATCCTCCAGGGTTAGCTCACTGAGACTTTGCATGGACTGAGATGCTACTTGGTGTCGGGAAATTTAGCAGATTCTGGTTAATCCCCACAGCACCCTTGTGGGCAAGAGAGAGTCAGAACAATTATAAAATTTCCTTTAGCTCTTTACCCATTCTGAATGCCAGGAAGACCTGCTCATTCCAGCAATACCAAGAAAGATCAAAGAAAACTATATCTTTGTCTGCTATGAGTATTATTAGCTCCATTTTCCTGGTGAGTGAACTGAGGTCTGGTCTACACTAAGGGGGGAAATTAGTCTACATTACACAACTTCAGCTACGTGAATAACGTAGCTGAAGTCGGCGTACTTAGATCTACTCACCACGGTGTCTTCACTGCAGTGAGTCAACTGCTGACGCTCCCCTGTCGACTTCGCCTGTGCGTCTCACTCTGGTGGAGTACTGGAGTTGACGGGAGAGGGATTAGCAGTTGATTTATTGAGTCTAGACTAGATTCAATAAATTGATCTCAACTGGATTGATCTACACTAGGGGACAGGGTAGACCTAAGATACTCAACTTCAGCTATGTGAATAACATGGCTGAAGTCGGCGTATCTTAGGGTGACTTACTTGGCCATCCACACAGCGGTGAGTCAACCGTTGCTACTCCCCCGTCAACTCTGCTTCCGCCTCTTGCAGAGGTGGAGTTCCAGAGTTGACAGGGAACACACTCGGGTATCGATTTATCGTGTCTACAGTAGATGTGATAAATCGATCCCCGATAGATCGATCACTGCCCACCAATCCAGCAGGTAGTGTAGACATACCCTCAGTGTCTGAGGTCAGAGAGTCAGGCAGGATTTGCGTGCTAAATACTTTCTACATCAACCCATCAATCTATTTCCCAGGAATGTTTGCTAGGATTTTATTCTCCTTTTTTTTTTTTTTAGCTAGCAAATCTTTTGTGAGCTCAACCATGATTTTCTTTTGGTGAGGTGTGTGCCATTGACAGTGGATAACAAATTCTCCAGAGTCTAGGTTGTTGGGGTCCTCTTTACTTCCATTTGTGTTGGGCAAAAGGATGACCAAGCTATGTGCTATGCTCTTCTGCTGAATGACTGACACATTTTAAACAGTGAATGTAATTCTACTTTTTTGTACAATGCCTACCACAATAGAGGCCGTAGGCATGACTGGAGTACAAACATATAACAAGAGACAGTCCCTGCTCCAAAGAGCTTACAGTCTAAATGAACGAGGCAGACAAAGGTGGGAGGGGGGAAATAGTTAATTACTAACTTCCAATGTGATCTGTCAGCGGCATAATGGGTCATGCTGCATATTGGGACATTTTGGGAATTTTCAAGCATCTCTAGTCATATCTGAACATTGCCTAAATACTTGGAACAATGGAAATCTCCACAAAGCCAGAATGAAATAAACTGGACAGTTTTATTCATTAAAATAGTTACAAAATGGAGTATGGGGTGTTGGCTTGTTTATGACCAGCTCTGGCTTTCTCTGATATTTCTGGAGGCCACTTACATTTTTTTTGTGGGTGGATTTTTGGGGTGTAGGTGTGGGGAACGGGGAAGCAGTTTGGCCATGAAATGAGACATTTCAGGCAGAATTGCTTTTTTCTTCATTTCAAGGCTGATATACAGATTAACTAAGCAAGTGAACACGATTTATGTGAAACAACGTCTACTATATTTGTCTCGTTTGGGTTATACAGCATGATCGGCTGCCATGCTACCACTATGCAGAATTTAACAAACACTAGAGGGGAGAAAAACTAGTGGGAGTAAGAACACATAAAATACATATGTTATAAAGAGATGGAACAATCATGCCTTATTTTTATACTATTTATTTTTCACGTGCCACTAACTCCTCAACTGTCTGCTTTGAATGAATTTTGATAGCTGTTGTCTAGCCACGGGCCTCTTTTGAATCCTTATCCTGTGGAGAGGAATGCTCTTCTCATTACGATAAAGACATCAAACCCTCAAGCAGCAAAAAAAAGAAAAACGAGCAAAGGTAAAATGCATTGCTGAACAGGTTTTAAAAACGACGTCATAAAACCTTAAAGAAACAATATGTTTGGATTTCCACCTGTGTAAATCCAGAGTCAGACCGTGGAGCTAATCTGAATTTATATCAGGATACCTGAAATCAGACTATGGCCATACACTCTCGGTTTCAAGAGCAATCTCAATTTAGTTGCTGATTTTAGTGCTTGTAGTGTGGTGCAGATAATTAACCTCTCCACGCCTGATGTGCAGTTGCCTTTGAGTGCAGCAGTTAAATATCTAAATATCCCTACAATAACTTGTGATTACAATTCTTTGATCCCATAAAATTGTGACCATAAATTAGGAGGTAAATGGCAGGCCCTTATCATTTATTTATTATGGAATAATGGGCCAGATTGTCAGCTGGTATTAAACTGGTGCAGTTCCACTGACTTCCTGCCAACCATCACTGTGAAAGGATACTTTCGACTTCAATGGAGCTACATCAATAAAAATCAAGTGAGGTTGTGGCTTCTAGTGCTAAAAGTTAAATTTAACATAGTCGTCTATCCAAGCCAGTTCCCCAGGCCTTTTTCAAAGTGTCCATTAACACTAATGATGGGCAGGAAAGACATTGGCGACATAGGCAGCTGCTGCCATGATTCCTGTGAACGTAAGTGGTGTAGTGATCCATTGCTGCTATGATTTTCTTCCCCGTACTATATTTAGTATTAGTAATTTCCTTCAGTCATTTGTTACATTAACCAAACTTGCCAGATTTTATCAAGAAGGCATTCAGTTGTGCTTTACTTCTGGCTGGAAAGGAAAATCTGCTGTGTTAGAAGAAGGTTCAGGGGAGGGGAGGTGTTTGAATGGGTTTGTGAGTGAGTGAGTAACCTTGAGCCAAATGTAAAGCCTTATTAAAATTTGCATTGCTTTGGCTCTTATCTAAACAAAATGACACGTGAGCACAAAACCCAACCATGACATCTGACCCCTACAGATATCAATTAGCAATGGGCTAAGGAGGCAGTGATTAAATTCAGATTCAGTGCTAAACTTTAGTAAGCTGCTCTTCAACTGCCATCTGCAATCTATATGCCTGTATTCTCTCTCTCTCTCTTTTTTTTTTTTCATAGAACCCACTTGTTAAAGGCAAGCACAGTTTCAGGTTCCTGATCAACTCCCACTGCTCCTAGTTGCTCAGGTAGCTGCACTGTACAGAAACTCCGTGTGCTTCCTTTCACTAGACAAAACCTGTGGCATCCCACAGGGGTGTGTTCTTGGTCCTACACTATTTAAGTTTGTTATCAATGATCTAGAAGAAGACATAACATCATTACAGTTAAAATTTGTAGATGACACAAAGATTGGAGGAGTGGTAAATATTAAAATGGACAAATTACTGGTACAGAGTGATATGGATCACTTGGTAAGCTGGCAAACAAACACTGTGCATTCAATAGGACCACATGTGATGGCATCAATCTAAGAACAAAGAACGCAGGATGGGGCTTTTATTTCATTGAAGCCGAAACTATGAAAAAATCATGGGGGTCCAGGTGGATAATCATCTGAACATGAGCTCCCAATGTGATGCTGTGGTCAAAAGTGCTAATTAGAAGCTTGGATGTATCAACAGAGGAAAATCAAGTAGGTCTAGGGAAGTTATATTACCTCTGTATTTGGCACTGGTGCAACCAAGTTACTTAGAATCACAGAATATCAGGGTTGGAAGGGACCTCAGGAGGTCATCTAGTCCAACCTCCTGCTCAAATCCAGACCAATCCCCAACTAAATCACTTGATCGCAGTCAGTCAGTATCTACACAGTCAGTCAGTATCTAACAGACACAAATATAACAAGATCCAATGGCTGGAAGTCGAAGACAACTTCATTTTTAACAGTGAGGGTAATTAACCATCGGATGGACTTTGGATGGGTATTCTCCATCACAAGAAATTTTCAATTCCAAATGGGATGTTATTCTAAAAGATTGCTCTAGTTCAACCACAGCTATTGAATGTGAAGCAGGAATTAATTCAGAGAAGTCCCATGGCCTCTGTTATGCAGGAGGTCAGACTAGATGATCACAACAATTCCTTCTGGCTTTACAATCTACAAACAAACTATTAAGCCTTTGTGTGTGTGTGTGTGCGAGGCGGCGGGGGTGGGGGGTGTTATGTGGACCTAGCAACAATGGCCCACGAACCAGTCACGTAAAATTTGATGGCTGCAACTCACTCCATTTGGCCATTAGGCTTGGTCTACACTAACGGGGGTGTGGAGGGGAGGGTCAACCTAAGATATGCAACTTCAGCTACGGCACATCTTAGGTTGACTTACCTGGTGTTCTCAGGGCAGCTGCAGGCTCCCACGTCGACTCCGCTTGCGCCTCTTGGTGAGCTGGAGTTCCGAAGTTGACGGGGAGCTTTTGGGGATCGATTTATCGCATCTAGATGAGGCGTGATAAATCGATCCCCGATACATTGAGCACTATCTGCTGATCCGGCGGGTAGTGAAGACATACGCTTAGATTCACCTAAAAGCTGCAGTTGTTTCAGCATGCTGGGCTCACCTCCAGAGCAGAGCTGATCAACATGAATGTGCCACAGTAGTGCTCCTCATCCTGAACAAGCTGCCAGTCAAATTCTGCTGCGTTCTACCCCAAAGGAGGGAAGACTGAGCCTGGCTTGCCTCCTCTGCTGGGGAGTTTAGAGTACGGTGTGTCAGAGAGTCCACACCTCTCAGAGCTATACATACCGAAACACTGAAGCGATCAAGACCACAGCTTCACACCCGATGAAAAAGACAGAACCCTTCAGGAGCACAGTGTACCTAGCACTCTGCTCAGGGACTAATTTAATACTGACTTCAGAAGAAAGAATGTCAGATGCTGGGTCAGCAACAGCACACCTTGCAGCTGTCTAGGTTTCCCTCTGAGGTCCCCTCATTCACCTACTTTGCTTAGGAGATTTGACTCAAGAGCATTGACCGGGTGGGCCTACCAGTGGGCAATAAATCATATATGTCCAGAGTCCTGAAAAGGGGTATCTGAGCAAATAAAGGTCTTCATGCTCACTTTGGCATTCACAGGAGACAGAGGAAGTAGCTGGATGTGAGCAGGTTTTACAGGAACACGCTGAACACAGTGATGTAATGGCCACTAATGGTTTATAGGCAACACTTCATTATAAATGGCAAAGCACTATTACCTCTTTCAGTATTTGATGTAATAACATTTATCACACTGAATTATTTTGGTATTCATGGGGATGGCAGATGTAATTCTATTAGAAATACTATCTGAATGAATGCCCAGTAAATTACAATGGAATTATTATGAAATTAGACATTATAGTAACATTATCATCAAAAGAGGTCATCATGATTGGTGTGCTATTCAAATGAGCATACCAAAAGGAACTACACTCAGACCGGATTAATTCAAATCAGTTTGCAGACCCTATTTTTATGCAGATTACACCCCATTCTCAAACTGATAAATCAGCCAGTGGTCCAAGTCGGGGTGATGCAAAGCACTGCTGAGCTTTTCAGATGGCCTCACCTGGTGAAACAGCTCCACATGGTGTGGAGCTGCCCTGTAGATTTTGACTGGGATGAAACTAAAACAGTACTAGGGAATATACTCCAAAAACCTACTGCACATATCATAGAATAATCTCTGCCCTAAACAATTCAATAGCAAGGATATCATTCTTTATTTCATAGGCGACTCATGCCCCCCATATGGGGGAGTGACAATCTAAAGCAGAGGACACATGACTGCCCCACATGTCTCCTCTGCTCAGAGACCTCCCTCCACCGGCCCTCAATCCAATCTAGGGCCACTACACTCTCCCCGTACCATGGGCGTGGGGAGACTCCGTGTGACAAGTAGGGGGAAGGGTGGACATGACTCCTGAGGCTAAACTACTCTGACCTGGAAACCTGGAGCTGTAAGCTGAGATGGAGGGGGAGGGGAGTTGACACCTTGGGGCTGGCAAGGGAACAAAGGGGAGGAAGACGTTGGAGTTTTTTGAAAAGGGGTTAGATGCTGGCTGGGGAAGAGGAGGGAGCCCGGATTCAGGGTCTCATCTCCCTGCCCCCCAGAAGGGCCGGGCCAAGGGGGCCTGTTTGTACTGACAGCTCTAAGTGGAACTGTGTGCCTGGCATCTCAAATAAACCTTCTGATCTACTGGCTGGCTAAGAATCACTGTGAATCCCAGGACGTGGGGGGTGTAGGAACGGGACTCCCCCACCCCCTGTGACACTCCATCCTTCTCTTCCTGTGCCTCCCCCACACACATTTGACCACTCTCCCTGGCAGCCGGGCAGGGAGTAGGATGGAGCTATTTCTGCCTGACAGAGACTGGCTGAGAGGCAGCCAAAGCACGTCCACGCATGCAACAATTACACCTCACTTTCAGAGTAGACACAACCGCACTGCATGCTAAACATGTCAGACTGTTGTGTTCGTGTGTTGCTTGTTGTGAAACTTTTGGCCTGATTCACTGAAGTCAATAGAAAGCTTCCCTCGTTGACTTCAGTGGGCTTGGATCGGGTCTTTTGTGTTTAAGAAGGCTTCTAGGGGAGCAGAGAAATAATTTCTTTAAACTTTCTTTTCACTGAATTGTACTTTACTACAATTATGGAAAACCTAATATTTCAAGGTCTGAATTGCGATATAAATCACAGCACTGTCAAAACACAAGTACAAACTGGTGTTTCATGAAGAGTCTGGGCATAAATAAAATCCATATGGGGAAAACAGAGATGTTTAACCACAGCCTTTCATGTTGAATAATGTCTCCTCTGAGCAAGGATATCTGACATGGAGATGGAAAGAAATGACTATATTACAAAATATACAGCTAGTATATGACATCTTTAAGCACCAATTATGCCAGGTGATTTATAGTTTGATTATCTGTGTCTGTCCAGCTGCTGAATTAGGGGTTAATTATTAAGAGTTAATAGGCACTTTATTTAAAAGTGTCCCATCATTGCTGGTTCAACTGATCATCACTCCTGTACTATAGCAGGGACAAAAATTAACTAGCTTGGAATAGGAATGGATGTAAATTTTCCTGCACTTTGTTAGGAATTTAGTTGCATCACCAGGAAAACCTGCTATACTCTGCAAACAATGTTGCAACATTTTTTGAAACAATTCAGGAATTCTATTCTAATTGATTATGGCCATATTTCATTCTCAGGCTCACAGCTGAGGGTCTCTATAGGGAATGGCAGCGGAGGGAAGTAATACATAGGCATCTACAAGTCTGAAGCAGTAGCAGTCTATATGGCTCTATGTAAGCAGGTAGCATTCCCATCCCGCCACAAATGGTATTCACATACTGGAGAGGATCCAAATTTAACCCCCTCCTGGGACATGCCTTAATCATTGACCAAATCCTGAGGTTTCCATTGAGCATGGCTATTCCGAGGATTTTTCCTGGCAAGACTCCTCTATCCCTGTAACTAGTTTCTTCTGCCTTCTATATTTGTAGTGTGTAGTTATTTACTCAAAGTGAAAACAAGAGAAACCAGAGACCAAAAAACTGTTGATGATCATACAGTCTAAGGGGTATTTTACCAACATGCATAAACTTCTATAAAACATAATAAAGAATAATATCTTCTTTCTAGGCTTTTTAAATAAACCTACATGATTCTGTAACAGGGATAAAGTTCTCAGATAAAACAGAATGGCTTAAAAATCTATAGAAAATGCTTCATTTTTATTATATTGTATAGATTATTAGAGTATAGAATTTGTATAGAATTCCATTGCATATCAGTGGAAAGCTATTGATTTTCATCCTATTAAATTCTATAGCACTTTTCCAGGAGAGTTTATAGAATATACCAGAATATATATAGATGTATGTGAAAGGAAGAAAAACTTGAATAATTAAGATGAGAAATCTACTCCTTAAATTTATCACCCTTTTACTCTGAAATTCATTTTGTTTAAATCCAGCAAGTAAAGCTGTTTATTCTTGTGAATAAAAAAGTGAAAAGCTATATAGGAGCAAGGATCACTTATTTTGAGCCATTTATCTACTTACTCTTTGATCACCTCTAGGGATCATAGCAGGAGCTGGGAACTTATTCATAGCGGTTTATAGGAATATGAAAAGGAAGATACTATGCTTTGCCCCATGACTTATGCAAATCCCCATCTCATGGCAGATAGAAAAGGTGCTCCAAAAATTGTCAATAAAATGAAAGGAGAGAGATAAAAAATCCTTCTGGGTCATGTTTTCGTATATCATTGCAAAGAGAAGCTTCATTTTCATTCATACCAAATCCTTCAACAGATGAGAAAAAAAATCTCTTGAACTTCAACATAAATTCAAAGGGATGCATAAAATATGAAACAAATACAAAATGGATCATCCCCCCACCCCCAACTCCTGTGTGAACAGCTAAAGCATGCTGGCTCAGTGAAAGAAATACCTTTAAGAAACATAAAAAGGTTTTCAGAGCTGCATGGCTTGAATTCCTCCTCTGATGACAAATATAGAGATAACAAATGAATTTTTTGAAGTCATTTCTAATCTAAGATGCGGCTCATGTTCTCAGAAGAAGTCCCTTCTGCCTGGAAAAGCTGTGTTAAGAGATTTTCAGTTTGGTCTGGGACAGAAATTCCACTGTCATGGATCACCATGATCCTTCAACAGGAAAGTCATTTAATTTGCAAGAATCAGAGGCTGTTCTTCTGGCTTGAATAACTAAATTGAAGGCATTTTTGGAAAATAGGCAAGCAGATCCTCAGCTGGGGAAAATTGTCTTAGGCCATAGACTCAGACTTTAAGGTCAGAACGGACCATCATGATCATCTAGTCTGACCTCCTGCCCATCTCAGGCCACAGAACCTCTTTCACGCACTACTGTAATAGACCCCTAACCTCTGGCTGAGTTACTGGAGTCCTCATCCCATGATTAAAAGGCTTCAAGTTACAGAGAATCCACCTTTTACACTAGTTTAAACCAGCAAGTGACCCATGCCCCATGCTGCAGAAGGTGGTGAGAAAATCCCAGGGTCTCTGTCAATTTGACCTGGGAGAAAATTCCTTTTGGACCCCAAATATGGTGATTAGTTAGTCCCTGAACGTGTGTTCCAGACCCAGCAGCAGAACACCTGGTTAAGAATTTGTTGTAGTATCTCAGAGCCCTTCCCAGCTAGTGTCCCAACACAAGCCATTGGAGATATTTGCTGTTAGCTCCCCTGACTGCCATGATGTTATGACAATTTACCCTACCTGCCTCATGGTATTCAGTGTTTATTACTGCACATCTCATTTATATATGGCCACATATACTGAAAAGACATGCCAACACACTCACCCACACATCCAGGAACATAAATATATACACTCCTCCCCTTGTACATCCATGTACACACACTTGTGTGCACATTGGGTGACATTTTGTATCTACCTCTTACCTGATGCAATTCTCACTTCTGGTAGACATACACCTAGTAGCTCTGCTCAAGCTACCATGTTAAAATTGCAGTATGGCCGCAGTAACACAGGTGGCAGCTCGGGCTAGCCAGTTGAACATAATCCTGCCCAACCCTGGCATGTCCATCACATAATTTACACCCCAGGGTGAGCAGAGGCTAAGGTGGCTGTGAACCCCCTTTGTGCCCTCCTGATCTGGGGCTCCTGTTGGTTCTGGAGCAGACCCTTGGGGGCCTCACTTAAGTGATAGCAACCTCTACCAGGCTTCCATATGGGCCACACCACTATCCAGACTATCCGCAGTGCTTCATGCTGTGATCTTGCCCCTGATGCGCCACTCATGTTTCTGCCCTAGCCCCACCTCCTACACTACGGATTGTGAGGGAATCTTTGGAGAGCAGCTTTATGGCTGTGTCTCAAAATGCCTGTACTGTGAATCCTGCACCAGCCAGAATCAGGGCATTTACAGACCCTTTATGGTGCTCCAGCCCTTTTACCATATGGTAAAGGGCGAGAGGATCAGCATTAGATGAATAATTGATTTGTCAGCTGGGTGGCCGAACTGAAAAATCAGACAAAAAAAATATTTTGGGTCTACCCGGAAACTACAATTATTTGGAGTTTTTTTTCCTCAGCAAAATGAGAAACCAGAAATATTTTGCTCCAGGTGAAAAAAAATGTTGTCAGAGATTTTTTTTTAACTTTTTGGGGTTTTTTTGTTGTTAAATATTGCAAATGTTAAATATAGAAACATCTTTTTGAAAGAAAGTCAAAAGATGTAGTTTTTTTCTCAACTTGGTTTTCCTCCATTTGTAGTCGGCCAAAACTGTTTGCCAAATTTGGAACAATTTGACCTGAATTTACAAATAGTTCCATGCAACCAAAAAAAAAAAATCATTTTTTGGTTAATAAGCTATTTGTCAAAAATAAATCACCCAGCTCTAGTAAAATTCTCACCCACCAAACTCACACATAATACACTTGCACCTCCCATAAATAAAAACAGATACCCTTTCTGCACAAACAATGCATGCACACAGCCATCAAGCAGAGATACACACCCCTCAGACAGCCTCTGCGTTCTCCATGTTCAAATGCACACATTACACACATTCACTTCATATGCAAAACCATGCACTGGGGAATAGCCCTGCAGATCTTAACAGGGATGGAAAGAGTACATTCTCTAGAACTGACTCCAAAATCATGAGGAAATAAACTCCTTCCTATCGATTTTTTGGACCTAGAAAAGGGATCATTTGTGGGTTAAAGCTTGAAACTTTAGCAGCTTGAAGCTGTTCAAGTCGAGAGCACTTTTGTTTCATTCCTAGAGCACAGAGCAGCTTTGCTACAGCCTTAAAGTGGTGGCTCAACATTTCTATTTCCACACACTAGAGGGATACTTAACCGTCAAAGCTAGTCTTTTTATTCAAATAACTGGTTCCGGATAGGTAGGGGTGAAACCAATTTCATGCGGGCTTTTTGAATCAAACCTATTATCTAGTGAAATGATATAGAAAATCACTGCTTTTGCTCTGAGCTTTTGATGTGCAACGGCTTCTGCTTATTGTGGCAGTCTATTTAGAACTGATTCTAAATAACCCATGGAGGCCTCAGAGCGCTGCTCTCAGTGCTATACATAGCAACAAAGAAAATAAACAGATAGCTTCATGTAAATTTCTGAAGTTGTTTCTCCTTAACAGAGTTTGAAATGGACCTTTTTCCAGTTATGGAGACATTTGGGGCAATATTTTAACTGATATAGTTATCAACATGTTTGAAATATGCCAATTGTGGAAAAAAAATAGCAATAAAACATGGTTTTCGGGACACAAAATATTTCATTAACAATTTTAGAATAAATAGTGCAAACATATTGGGAATAACTGAAAATATTAACACCATTTTTTCCCACAAATAAAATAACATTAAATAAAAATAACAAACAAATAAATATAAAAACGCACATCATTTTTAAAGGCCGATTTTTCAACCGACATATTTAATGCAAAACATTTCAACTAGATCAAGGGCTAAATGCCTCATCTTCATCAGTTTTTTTAATAATGTACAAAAGTACAGAAGATCTGTTCTCGGCAGAGGAATCACAAAGTACAGAGAAGATGTCACCAAGACCCTACAGGTCATGTTCTGAAGTCTTCACTTAGAGTGAAATTCACTCCTCCACAGAAAGCCAGCACTAGACCTATGTGTAGTTAATCTTAAATTGCCTTTGGTGGGTTGAGATTATACATGAGCCTTATACTTGGTCTCTGTGAATTTCACGTGCGGCCCTAGGAGTTTGTCTGGGAACGTACTGAAGGAAAAACTGAGAAAAATTGAGTACGGCCCTCAAGATTTGTTCATTAAGCTTCCTGCCACCCCACCCCAAACTATTTTGGATAAACAGAACCAACTGAACAAAGAGTGGGATTTTAGAACACACCTAAGAGATTTAGAAACAGCAGTATCATTGAAAGTTAATAGGACATGTACTCCTAAGTCACCTAGGTACTTCTGAAAATCCTATTCAAAATCTTCTCAGTTCAAAAAAGTTTTGAGGTTTTTATTAATTGTTTAATTATGTAATGACGATGGGTCAGTTTCTACATGAATCTGCTCCTCCTGGTTGTATACATGACTAGAAATAGAGGTCATGAAATGCCATAAGAGAGGCTGGGCATCTGCTATTTATGGCCTCCCTGGAAATTTTGTGAGAGTGTCCCTGTCTCATGAGGTATCTAACCCAATTTTGAAGACCTAAGAGTTCCGGGATGAGAACTGAATTGGCATCTGTATTTTTGGTGCTGTATATAAACAGAATTTAACTGCTGAAGATGTTATGTGTCCATCACTATTTTAACATAGAGAAAAAACTCAACCACTAAAACTTGTAAGGAAAGAACCTCTATTGGCTTTGCTACAGATTTGGACAGCTTTTCCTGAATTCCCCACTGGTGTAAGCCAGGGTAATTCGATGGATTTACTCTAGCACATGAGCACTCATGTAAAATGAATGAAAATATCCATGGAAGGCAGACAGTATTTGCAAAAAGTTACATTTTGTTGAAAACCCAATTTTCCAGCCCTGGCTGCAATGTCATCTGGCTGATTATATCCACAAATCAGTGGATATTATGCAAACGCTGAGACAGATAGAAAGATCTATCTCAGGGCAGGAGTAAAGATTGCAAACATGTTTTAGCTCTGTAGTGAAGAGGGCTGTAACGGGGTGCTGAAGGTTCCACATTTTACAAGAGATTCTTGTACATTTCTTGGGATTGGTTCTTCTGTTGTGTGTTGTTCACTGTCAGCACTCAAATAAGACAACAATAGTAATAGGACAATTGCAAGAACAGGCAATTTTTTTATTTCATGTAACTTACGCTTAGAGCCTAGAAATAGCACAGATTTTTTTTCTTCAGAGGGAATAGTTGGCTCATCTCTTTTGAACATGTAAAACCTTTTGTTCTTATGGGTAATGGCTATAATCCTTGTCTTCCACATTACTGTTATTCGCCCTATTTCCCTAGACACATTTAGTTAAATGGCTATCAACAGCAGACGATTAACAAAACGGGACAAGGGGATGAGTCAAAACATAAATCAGACAATAATGCTGTCTTCAGCAGAGAAGAGACTATCGACCGGCATGACAGCTTCTGCAAACTAATTAGAAAAGCAACATTCCAATGTAATTGCACCAAGCAATGCCTTATTATTTTTCCCCCCTGCTACTTTAGTTAATGGCTATATATTAAAGAAAAAGATTACGGACAAAACAATACTAATAATCCCAAGCAGGAAATCAACCCAAACTATAATTTTATTCCATTGACACAGCTCTCCTGGTTTATAGCTACCAAAGGCCATAAAAAATAAGGCAAGAAGTTGAATTTTTTCTCTCTCTGTTAATCCCAACAAATACACCTTTTCTCCCCATAGCCAAACAAAAAGTGTGTGTATATAGATGGGGGCAGAGAATCAGTGTTAAATGTTTCATGACAATGAAAAAGGGACATGAGCTGAGAGCTGTAATGTTCTCCATTTGGATCATTGCCACTATAATTAAAAAGTATATTTCTTTATAAGGATAGGTAGCTAATGACACTGAAGGGTTGTTGGTGGTGTTTGTTTGGACCTGCCCTTTGAGTGTTTGTTGTGTAAAGGGAAAGAAATCCCAGATCTGAATGTTATATGATGGATAATAAACTCCGTGAGGAAACCAGATGAAAACCCAGTGCCTTGTCTTCCAGGGATTGGAGATGGTTCAGGCCACAAAGTTTGGATCTGAATCTGAGTTCTCCCATAGGGCAGAACGCAGCTCAAGCTCAAAACTCAGGATTTCCCTTGTCCCACTATATAGATATAGACTGGACCAGCCATGAATCCAGATCTGAATATACAAGTACGTGACTGTTCCAATCCAGGATTTGGATTCAAGGATACAACCAAAGAGCCCTTGCTCACAGTCCCCTTGCATGAAACACCAGAATACCTTGTCACATGTTCAATGTACCTGTTTAAGTTCTGATACATGACACAGTTCTGAAAATGCTTATATTCTGTCTACACTAGCATACCCACTGTTTGTGCCAGTAAGGGTGCAGCTACAGTGGTCTTAATGAAATGGTGGGAGATTTTCTCCAAAGAAAAAAAGCCCTTCTAGACTTCCCAAATTTCACTTAGCTCTTGTTTTAATACCTGAGTACAAAAAGTTAAGGCCTTTGATTTGCCTGATATTTGAATCATTATAATAAGTTAATGTTTGTGACACAGAGCAGGAAATGAGATTTATTGTTTGTTGCTTCCAGTCTGATACTTGGGAATTAAGGCTACAATCCAGGAAAACAACTATCCATGTGTTTCACTTTAAGCATAAGAGTAGCCTCATTGACTTCAACAGGACTATTCACATACTTAAAGGCAAGTGTATGTTTAAGTGTTCTTTTCTTTTTTTCTTTATTATCATTTTCTTTAGAAGGCTTAAAGCAGCAAAGGAATGTGCATATCCCAGTTCACTGCTAATATAAGCACAGTTTTGGGCAGTATGGAAAGTCATTTTGCATGGGTTTGTATGAGGCACATCTACACAACAAACAAAACAAACAAACAAAAAAATCCCATCACAGCAAGTCTCAGGTGAACCAACTTGGGCATGGACTGTGGGGCTAAAAATAGCAGCATCGACATTTGGGATTAAGCTGGGGCCTGGACTCTGAAAACCAGCAAAGGTCTTGAAGCCTTGGCTGCAACCCAAGACTAAATGTCTAACCTGCCATTTTTTAACCCTGCAGTGCTAGCCCTGTAAGTCTGAATCAGTTGGACCGGGCTCTGAAACTTAGTGCCATGGTTTGGTTTGGCTTGTTTTTCTGTGTAGTGGACAAAGCTCCAAGTCTGTACTTGTGGGTCCTGCGCTTCCTGGCAGATTTAGGGGCCTCAGAAACTCATCTAGGCCCCAGAGTGACCTCCCTTTCTCAGTATAATTGGCAAGAGTCACCCCCTAGTGAGTTACCTTCATCACAGGCCAGTATGGAAGGTGGAAAAGGGGGGAGCCCGGGCCCGCCCTCTACTCCGGACTCCAGCCCAGGGACCCTAATAGTATCAGCTAAGATGGCTGACCTTTTAGGCACAAAACACAATACAATTCCCTGGGCTACTTCCCCACAGCAGTCCCCGCTTCTTCAAACTCCACTTCACCCTTACCTCAGGGCCTCCTTCCTTCTGTATGATATGTTGTCCGCCACTCAGTCTCACCAACAGCACAACTTCCTCTCACAGCTCCTGACACCCACCCCCACCTGACTAACTGGGAGGTTTTTATCTGGTTTCAGCCAGTCTCTGATTGGCTTCAGGTGTCCCAATTAGGCTAGCTGTTTCTACTCCTTTCTAGAAGGTTCTTAATTGGCCCCAGGTGTCTTGATTGGCCTGGAGTAGCCTTTGTTTGGCTATCCAGGAAACAGGGACCTGCACATCCTCAGACTAATATATCTGCCTTCCAGCACTCTCCTATATCCTTCTGGTCTGACTCCGTCACATATCCCTCCCCCCTGCTCAACACCAAGGGGTTGGGCAACTTGGGTCGACATACAGTGCACCCGTGATAAGCCATCCGCGTTGCCGTGGCGACTTCCAGCTCTGTGTTGTATGCGGAACTGAAAGGGTTGGAGGGATAAGAACCATCTAGTCACTCTTGCATTTTTCTCCTTGTTCCGCTGCATCCACTGAAGAGGGGCATGGTCAGTCACGAGGGTAAACTGTCTACCAAGCAGGTAGTATCGCAGTGTTTCCATGGCCCACTTAACGGCAAGGCATTCCCTCTTGACCACAGCATACTTCTGTTCCCTTGGGAGAAGTTTTCTACTCAGATAGAGGATTGGATGTTCGTCTTCCCCGACCATCTGGGATAGGACAGCCCCTAGTCCAACTTCAGATGCGTCTGTCTGCAAGATGAACTCCTTAGTGAAGTCTGGAGCTATAAGTACAGGGTCACTGCAAAGGGCTGTCCTTAGATCTGTAAATGCCCTCTCTGCTGTGTCTGTCCATCGCACCATCTCAGGTCCCCGAGCTTTTATGAGATCAGTCAGGGCACTTGCCCTGGTGGCAAAATGGGGAATAAAGCGTCGATAGTACCCCACTACCCCCCAAAATGCCCGGACTTGTTTCTTGCAAACCGGTCGGGGCCAGTTTTGGATGGCCTCTAGTTTATTGAGTTGGGGTTTCACTACACCTCATCCCACAATGTAGCCCAGATACTTCGCCTCCGTTAATCCTATGGCACACTTTGCGGGGTTTGCGGTAAGGCCAGCACGCCTTAGGGTATCTAGTACAGCTTCAACCTTTTCCAGGTGGGTTTCCCAGTCTGCGGTATGAATAATCACATCATCCAGGTAGGCAGCTGCATAACTAGCATGGGGGCGCAATAGCTTATCCATAAGGCGCTGAAAGGTAGCTGGGGCCCCATGTAGACCGAATGGAAGGACTGTATATTGAAACAGTCCATCTGGGGTGGAGAAAGCGGTCTTCTCCTTTGCGTCTTCAGCAAGGGGGATCTGCCAGTACCCTTTAGTTAAGTCTAGAGTGGTCAAGAAGCGGGCATTTCCCAGTCGGTCCACTAACTCGTCTATCCGGGGTATAGGATATGCATCGAACCGGGACACCTCATTCAGCCGACGGAAATCATTGCAAAACCTTGTGGAGCCATCTGGTTTGGGTACTAGCACGATCGGGCTAGACCACTGACTGTGAGACTCTTCAATTACCCCCAAGTCCAACATTTTCTTTACCTCCGCTCTGATTTCTTCTCTTTTGGCCGCTGGCACCCGGTAAGGCCTCATCGTTACCTTGGCCCCGAGGTTTGTAATGATGTGGTGATATGTCTCAGTTGTTCGTCCTGGCCGAGATGAGAATACCTCTTGGTTCCGGTTGATCATCTCGACCACCTCCTCTCTTTGGGCTGGTGTTAAATCAGGAGACACCTTCACCTGCTCGGGGTTTTTGTTCTCCTGTAATGGGTCCTTTTGAGCAACTACACATGCTTCTTGGGTACGCCAGGGTTTTAGAAGGTTGATGTGGTACACTTGTTCCTGTTTTCTACGTCCGGGTTGTGGTACCTTATAATTTACCTCTCCTATAGATTCAACTATTTCATAGGGCCCCTGCCACTGGGCCAAGAGTTTACTCTCTGCTGTGGGTACTAACACCATTACTCGGTCTCCGGGTTGGAACTGCCGAACCTTTGCTTGACGGTTGTAGTGTGTTTGTTGGGCTTTCTGGGCCTTCTCCAGGTGCTCTTGCACTATAGGGGTGACTCGGGTTATACGATCTCTCATTTGTAATACATGCTCCACTATATTCTTCCCTGTATTAGGCTCCTCTTCCCAAATTTCCCTAGCTATATCTAGTATGCCCCGGGGGTGGCGACCATATAATAGCTCGAAGGGAGAGAATCCAGTGGAGGCTTGAGGAACTTCCCGGATGGCAAACATAAGGTAGGGCAACAGGGTATCCCAGTCTTTTCCATCCCTACTTACCACCTTTTTGATCATGGCCTTCAGGGTCCAGTTGAATCTCTCTACCAGGCCGTCGGTCTGCGGGTGGTAAACTGAGGTTCGCAGAGTCTGGACATGGAGCAGAGAGCAGAGGTCCTTCATCAGCTTTGACATAAAAGGCGTTCCTTGGTCCATTAGAATCTCTTTCGGTAGCCCAACTCGGGCAAAAATTTCCACCAATGCCTTCGCTATGGACTTGGAGGCTGTATTTCGTAGGGGAATGGCCTCTGGATACCTGGTTGCATAGTCCAAGACGACAAGCACATATTGGTGACCTCGAGTTGTCTTCTCTAGAGGCCCCACCAGGTCCATGGCCACCCGCTCAAAAGGGATCTCAATGATTGGTAGAGGTATCAACGGAGCCCTTAGATGTGAGCGAGGGCTGTGCAACTGACACTCGGGGCAGGAGGCGCAGTACCGCCGGACATCCTCACGTACTCCTGGCCAGAAGAATCTGCGCAAGATTCGCGCTTGGGTCTTTTCTACCCCCAAGTGTCCCCCAAAGAGGTGACTGTGGGCGAGACTTAGTATTGCCCTCTGATGTTTTTGGGGTACCAGGAGCTGGTTTACTACCTCTTCCTGTATTTGAACCACCCTGTACAGGAGGTTCTTCTTGATCATGAAATAGGGCGCTGGCCCTCGGGCCTTACCCTCCACGGGCTCCCCATCTATCTCAGCCACCTCTCTTCTGACATTATCATATCTGGGATCTTCTGCCTGGTCTCGCCCGAAAGTCTCTCTTCCAGGACCTATCGACCCGAACTCTGAGGAACTGGTCTCTGCCTCCTCAGTCACTTCGGTGACATTAGGGTTGGGACTGGATTCTGCTTCCTCCTCCTCCTCTCTGGGGGTCTCTTTCTCAGTTCCCTGTGCCCTTCGGCCTACCAAGGCCATGTTCTGACCCTGAAGCAGAATCCGAGTGCCCAAAGCCTTCGCTTGCCCTTCTTTCTTTCTTGGTTTTTCTGCCCTTCCCAGGTGTGGAGAACAATTCGGGAGATATTTCAGCAAAGAAAGGAGGGTGATTTTCTGTTAGGGATGACTCCTTAACTTCAGAGTCTTCTACTCTGTCCTCTCCCTTCGGTGGAAGCAAATTTCCAAATCCTGGGAAATCCCTTCCAATGAGCACTGGGTATGGGAGTTTTGGGACCACTCCTGCTTTTACCCCAGTGATGGTTCCCTGGATTTCAATCCTTACTGGGATGACAGGATAATAGCTAACAGTCCCATGTACACAGGTTACTCCCATACGCTTAGCCTGTATTAACTGGCTGCGTTTCACTAGTTTCCCTGAAATCAGGGTGACAGCACTGCCTGAATCAATGAGTGCCATAGTTTCTACCCCATTCAGTTCCACTGGTTTTGTATATTGGTGTGGGGTGACTGCAACCCCGACTAGATTGATTAGGGTGCATGGGTCTGCCCAATCCCCAAGGTTACACTGCATGGGCTCCTCAGTGTTGGGACATTGTGCCGCTAGGTGTCCCCATTCTCCACATGCATAACATCTATAAGAGGCTTTAGTTGCTCCTTTGTCTCTTGGGTTAGGGGTCTTTACCCCATGGTTCCCCCCGTTCTGGGTTCCCGGCTGTTCTGTGGCCACTACCTTCTTCCACCTGGGGCTCCCCGGATGCTTGGTTATCTGGCCTTCCTGGGTCAGGCCCAGATACTTCTTTTGGGAGAGGGCTTCTCTGGGTAGTTGGGACAGCTCTCGGGCCGCAGTCCATCTCTCTACCAATGTGATCACCCCATCGTAGGTGGCAGGGTCATTCTGGCCCACCCATGCACGAAGATATGGAGGCAATCCCCTCATATAGTGGTTTATGACCAAAGTTTCCAACATTTTCTCTGGGCTGCAAACCTCGGGTCGTAACCACTTCCGTGCAAGGTGGATAAGGTCGAATAATTGGGACCTCGGAGGCTTACCCTCCTTGTACGTCCACTCATGGTATCTCTGTGCCTGTACTGCTGTTGTTACTCCTGATCGTGCCAGGATCTCTGCTTTCAGCTGAGGGTAGTCCATGGCAGCTTCAGCGGGCATGTCATGATAAGCTTTTTGTGCTTCTCCGCATAAGAAGGGAGCGAGGATGCTAGCCCACTGATCCTGGGGCCAGGCCTCTCGCAAGGCAGCCCTTTCAAAGGAGAGGAGATAAGCCTCTATGTCGTCATTAGCTGTCATCTTTGGCAGACAACCAGCAGCCCTCCATACTCGCAACTCCTCAGATCCTTGGTTTTTGGTGGTGAGGACTTTCAGTTGTTCTACCATGTCCCACAAGAGGGCTCGATCCTGAGAGGCCTGCTCCATCAATAATTGGTTCGTCTTTTGTTGTACCCGCAGGGACTCCTGTTGTGCCATAGCCTGGGCTCGGGTGGCCTCCTGCTGGGCTACAGTGGCTTGCAACAGTGCTTTTATTACGTCCTCCATTGTGGTGAGAACACCCCACACCTAGTGCACTTTTTTTGTTTGTTTGTTTGTTTGTTTGTTTTTAAACCTCTCCCTGTCTTCTGCCGTGCAGTGAACAGTAAGTCAGAAACTCCCACTCCCGACACCAGTTGTGACAAAGCTCCAAGTCTGTCCTTGTGGGTCCTGCGCTTCCTGGCAGATTTAGGGGCCTCAGAAACTCATCTAGGCCCCAGAGTGACCTCCCTTTCTCAGTATAATTGGCAAGAGTCACCGCCTAGTGAGTTGCCTTCATCACACGCCAGTATGGAAGATGGAAAAGGGGGGAGCCCGGGCCCTCCCTCTACTCTGGACTCCAGCCCAGGGACCCTAATAGTATCAGCTAAGATGGCTGACCTTTTAGGCACAAAACACAATACAATTCCCTGGGCTACTTCCCCACAGCAGTCCCTGCTTCTTCAAACTCCACTTCACCCTTACCTCAGGGCCTCCTTCCTTCTGTATGATATGTTGTCCACCACTCAGTCTCACCAACAGCATAACTTCCTCTCACAGCTCCTGACACCCACCGCCCACCTGACTAACTGGGAGGTTTTTATCTGGTTTCAGCCAGTCCCTGATTGGCTTCAGGTGTCCCAATTAGGCTAGCTGTTTCTACTCCTTTCTAGAAGGTTCTTAATTGGCCCCAGGTGTCTTGATTGGCCTGGAGTAGCCTTTGTTTGGCTATCCAGGAAACAGGGACCTGCACATCCTCAGACTAATATACCTGCCTTCCAGCACTCTCCTATATCCTTCTGGTCTGACTCCGTCACAGTAGATATACCTTGATGTCAGGGATGTTGCTTAAGGAATTTGGCCGCAGGGGATCACACAACTCAGGAGTCTGATCCTGAAACCATTCTTGTGGCCTTACAGAGAAGACAGTCACATCGATATCGAACGAGGCTACTCACATGCAGGAACAGGCCCCCCAAAATATTTACCTGAATATTTCCATCCTCTAAGCAAAATATTAGTTCCATGGTAATTAGAATTGGTTCTGGTAAATGGGGCTTCCTGAAGCAAGGATCCTACAGGATTATGACAGTTCAAATTCAATCTGGGTTTGCATCAGTGGAAGTTGCATTTTCACGCCAGTACTGAATTTGGCTTTACAACAAGCGCTTTCACTTTTACAGAGTAAAGTGCTGAAGTCACTAATAATTGTGCCCATGAAAAATTGTTTCTATATTTGTTCTTGTAACTTGAAGCGCTTTGCTTATTTGCAAGTCAAGTCACAGCTCTAATGTTCTCAATTCAGAAAGAGGCACAGTCAAAAGCCAGTGATAAATAATGAACACAGCATTGTGGCAGAAGACTTATAGAGCTGAAATATAGATGTCACTGTATTTTAATCATGGTTTGATGAAGAATCCTATTTTCATTACTTGGCAAAAAAAGTTTTCCTGAGAGCATATTAAAAATCTCTGGTTAAAAAATATAATGGCTAGATCCGCAGCTGATGTAATCTGATGTAGTCCCACTGACTTCAACAGAACTCTGCCAATTTATGTCAGCTGAAAATCTGTCTCTCAGTGTCAAATGTGTTCAATTATTGTGCAAAAAGCACAATCAAAACCAAAAACACTTATTTACAAATCTAAAAAAATCAGATTTTCTAGTCAAATATCAGGCTTAACAGATTCTTTGCTGTGGCTGCATCTATCACCCAATTGTGAATTACAAACTAAAACGTTGAATAAAGATATTTACTTTTGCCCTGTGGATTTAAGGGATTATGTTTCCTCAAGAAAAATGAAAAATGAAGCTCAGTGACAAATGATAAAATAATGGGCCACGTTCGCCGGTCTGTGCAACCTTGGTGATAAACTGGGGCAGAGGAATTTTGGAGAAAGGTAGATTTTGTCCATATTTGTGGTTCCCTCATCCTCAGCTGGACTGCACTGGCTGTCAACAGCTCTGCGGATAAGTGGGGTATGGCACTATGATGGACAAGCTCCATTTCCCTGGGCATGCATCGTACATGCATTTCAAAGTCACTCATTAGTGTGCTGGGAATTAGACTTTGATCTTTAAAAGGCTTAGAAATCAAGGCAGTACATATGCATGTGGATGCCAATATTTGCAGGTAAGCCACACACACACACACACACACACACCTTAGGCTGTTGGGGGGACTGAATGATCCAGTGGATTGGTTTGGCAATATGGAGGCTTTTGGTCACCTGTCTGAGTGGGGACCCCTGACAGTGATAACTAAATGATGATTGCAACTAGTGGTTGTTTGCTAGCCTGGGTCAAGTGTGTATGTGTGTGTGTGTGTGTGTGTGTGCGCCCCAAACCTGGGGCACCCAAATCTCACAATCTGAGTCAGCTGACTCAGGCTCCTTGGATTCAAGCTGTTGGGCTAACAAATTCAGTGTAGACTTTCTGGCTCAGGCTGAGCCCTGGGTCCCACCCCCTCTCACCCGGCTTCAGAGGCTGGGCTCCAGCCCAAGCCCAAACATCTTCACTGCAATTTTATAGCCCCGCAGCCTGATCCCCACAAGCCCTGGGCCAGCCACAGCCATGCAGCAGTGTAGATATACCCAAAGGAACAAGGCCACCAAAAGGCTGCCCTGTATACTCCCACTGTGGACTACAGGTAGGTCAGCTCATGCTCCTCAGTAGCAGATCTAATATGGTCTTGAACACTTGAGGCTTGATCCTCAGGTGAAAAAGTGGATAGCTCCAGGAGTGATCCACCGGGATGAACCAGGTTGCCTCCATATGATTTGCAGGCTGGAACCCCAACTGAGAAGGGCAAAGAAAATCAGAGGCACCGAGATACTCCAAGAGTCACCTCCCAACAATGTCAACAGCATACAATGTGTCAAGTCTATCTCCCCAGCAGTGGAGGTGAGGGGGCTGCTTGATCACAATCCGAATGTGAAAATCAGTTGCACATCTGTAGACAATGGACTGGTACGAGAGGGTAAGTGCCTCCTTTTGTCTGCACTGGATATAGAAACAACTGGCCTATTTTCTGTTCTCATCATCCAACATTGGTTTCACAGATTTTCCTCTTCCATCAGCTCCTTGGGGCATTTTTGCTACTTCTGTGTCACGTAATCCATCACTCACTAAATAATTAATTTACTTGTGTAAGGGGAACCTCATGGGGTTTAAGATTTCTGAGCAAGGAAAGCTGACAGCTGATGTGCTACTTAAGAAGGGAATAAAGATGGAGAAAAAAAACCCTTTAACTAAACATTATGGTCTCTTTCCATTTTTTCTCATTATTATTATTCACTATGCAGTGAAAATTATTGCTCCCCAAACTTCTTCCTGTGTTATGCTTTTCCGTTAGGCAGATTAGATTTTATCCCTGTGGCATTATTACAACAGTCAGGGCTGTGAACATAAGAGTTGTGCAGTAAAAGCACTCTTCCTCATCTCCCCAAAGGAAAGCTAAATGAAATATTCCTTCTATGATCCTGCCTAGACTCAACACAGCCCTGACAATGACCAAAGAATTGAGTGAAGGAGAAAACCTTTACCATGGGCTAAGCCCCCAGAGAGCAGGCATTTAGGCTGCAAAAACCCTTGGTGTGAGTTAGAACTTGTGGGCTAAGCTGTGGCTTTATGCAGCATTGGCTGTGTGAGCTGCATCACGTCAGTGGGTGCTCCCGGGGAAGGAGAGACAGTAGGGTGTCAGAGAGGTAGCACTGCCAATTCCCGGAGCTCCAAAATCAGGAGTTAGGCTCCAAAAAAAAAGAAAAAAAATGGTTTGAAAATCACTTGGGTGACATTTTCAAGAATTTCTCCTCAAATTCTTTTTTCTAAATGAAGATCAAATTGGCCCGACTCCAGAAGCCGAGATCGGAAGAATAACACCAAATAGTGTGAGCTCTTGAACACCAGAGAGGCACAATGCCACTGATGAGCACGGATGCTGCATTAACCTTAAAGAGAAAGGAGCTTGGGTTCCCCTCTGCGGCTGACTGGCTCGTCTAGCTAGTATGGATACACACGAGCTTGCATCTCTTCTTCTTCCACCTCTTTATGGCCTGTTGACACTGCTTAGTGGCAACTGCAGCACAAGTCTTTGTAAGCAGCTGTATTCCATGAGCATGAGGAGAAGAAGGATAATCCAGTGGTAAGGGTTCTAGCTGGGACTTGGGAGAGCCAAGGTCACATTCCATGCTCTGCCACAGACTTGCTGTGTGACCTTGGGCAAGTCACTTAGCCTCTCTGTGCCTATGTTGCCCATCTGTATAAAGGGAACATAATAGCACAGCCTGACCTCATACATGTGTCATGAGGGTAAATACATTAGAGATGGTGAAGGGCACTCTGTAATGGGGACAGGTAAGTATCACAGATTGACAAAAGGCTCTCCATTCTGTTGTTTTCACTCTGTAAAATCTGGGCAAAGAACATTCAGCCATACACACTACTGCATGAAAAACCCGTGGGGGAAATATATCACAAACAGTAGGAGATTGGAGCTGTGGTCCAGGAATTATGCTGCTACTCTCTCTGATTTATACATGCTTTTTGAAATCTGTACTTTTGCTCTACTTATCTCAGGCATTTCAGTCTACCTTTGCCATCCAGTGTCTCTCCAGTTTTACCATTTGCTCTTTTTATTCATTTATTACTCTCTTCATGCAAAACCTGCAGTCTTATGTTACACATTGACTTTAGCGAGAGCTTTGCTTGGATAAGAAATGTGTATGGACTGTAGAATCCAACCCATCAATTGTTATATTTTTAGCTGCTTGGAAATCTATACATTCTGACTCAAATTCTCCACAAGTACATGTTGGCACAACTTCGTTTAATTCAGTGGCCATTTTTTCAGGGGCCAATGGCTTGGCTAATATTAGGGCTGGCCAACTGGCAGAAGCATGGATGATTTAGTTGAGGGTTGGTCCCGCTTTGAGCAGGGGGTTGGACTCAATGACCTCCTGAGGTTTCTTCCAACCCAGATAGTCTATGATTCTAAGTAGAGGAGAAAACTTTGAACTGCTCTTCTATTGCTTGGTGTGTGCAGAACTCAGAGCTCCCACTCCCTGGCAGAAAGTCATGCAAGAGTGGTGCAAATGCTGTTGAAATAGGAAGGCTAACTGCAAGAGGGAGGGGATAGTGATTAATTGATTGATTAATTAATTATTGATTAATAATAATAATTTAATTTTCAATTAATAATTAATTGATTATTGTGTCTCTTTAATATCCTGGAACTGAAATGACTACAACAACACCGCCTAGTTGCAATCATAGCAATTAACATGATACACAGAGGCTTAGATAACTGTTTATTCCTGAGATGATGATAATAAAACCTTTGAGTGCATGTTGTTCATAAAAATCCACCACAAAATGCTTGGCAGCACATAATACTCTACAACATTGTGTCAGGTTGGTGGCTGCAGAATTTAAAAACAAAACTTTGCCAAGCACATGAGAAACATCCTGGCTCATAAAGAGATGCAAGTAATGATGTGTTAGTTTGTTTAAAAATATTGGGAAGCGCCCCAAGTGTAACAGTGAATACTTTATTATTCTGATTTATAATTTATTAAGCACTGGTGATGTACTTGCCATTAAACTAGGTGCAAAATTCAGGAGTAGTGTGATTTTCATTAAAATCTAACACTTTGATTATAGATCAAAATCAAGAAGGGGCCTAATTTCTGGCTCACGTGGCCAGTATCATTCAGAAACAGCCATCTTTGAGTAAGTGATGGCGGAAACCTCATTTTGTTCTGCACAATGGGGTCCTGATTCATGACTGGGGCTCCTATGGGCTACCACAGTCCAAATAAAATAGTGATAATAACAATCAATCAGAAGATTTCTGGCATGTCAGACCAAAACCCCATGAGAATTCATGGCTAACAAACCCAACTGTGAAACGGGATATATGTT
Organism: Dermatemys mawii; assembly: GCA_007922305.1. Lineage (NCBI taxonomy): Eukaryota > Metazoa > Chordata > Testudines > Dermatemydidae > Dermatemys > Dermatemys mawii. Next base: position 41,882,884 of record ML677342.1, on the reverse strand, counting down.
CCAACACTACCATCTCTGTAACTTTTATCTACTGTTGAGTACATGTCAATTACATATAGATGTTCATCTTTAAGATCTTTCACAGTCTAGCCCTTCCCTTCTTATCTTCTCTTGTATCTATGGTAGCACAAAGGAGATGGAGAGCTTCCTGAAGGAGGAAGCCAGGGATTCCCTTCCCATACTCTTTTGTGTGTAGGTGTATTCAAGCTAGGGCTGTGAGGAAGAATGGAAACAATGCACTCCAGCTAATTCCAACCAGCTGAGTTCTCCTAGAGAACTGTTGTAGTTGGGCTAATTTACAGAAGCCCTTAGGCTGCTCTAAATTATTCTGGAGGATGTTTCGGCCCCCAGTTGTCTGCCAAATTGTGGAAGAAGAAGGGTGGTTTAGGGCCACCTTTCCCCAGCTTCTAAGGGCATGTGATAAGCACAGCTTGGCTGAACACAGGGATCTGGCCAATTAACTTAAACCACCATGTATGTCACCCCATGGAAGTTGCACCTGCAGGATTGATGAGACCTTTATACTCACCATAGCAGGGCAGCAACTGAATCTGCAGAGAATGGGATGGTAAGTTAAGGGAAACTCTCCACAGTAACACATGAACATGAAGCTTTTGCTGTTGCCCTTCACTGTTTTTATCATCAAATAAAAAGAGAACCAACATGGATTACAAAATACTGCACAGTTCAATCTGAGCTCTAGCAAAATCATTAGGCTGTAAATACCTGGGTAACTTACGTTCCATGTCATATAACAGAGGCTGTAATTCTTCAGCCTGACAGACACATTCCAAGGGCAAGTTCTTTAGTTTAGCAAAGGTTCCACAACATTCGGCTCTGGCTCTGAATTTTGAACCTGCTCACAAAGTTTTGAGATTCAGAGAAGTGATCAGAGGGAAATAATGACAGAGGAAATTCATTCTTCTGCAGTGTTTTTCTCCTACCCAGTTGATGTAGAAAAGCCAGATATTTTAAAATGAGAGAAAAGGCATATTTTTACAAAGGGAAGATGACTAACCATTGGAACAAAGTACCAAGGGATGTGGCAGATTCTCCATCTCTTGAGGAGTATTCAAACTTCTTTTCTGGAAGTGATGCGTTAGCCAAACACAAGTTATTAGGCTCAATACAGGGGTAACTGGGTAATATTCTATGGCGTGTGACACACAAGAGGTCAGACTCAATTACTTAAGTGTCCCTTCTGGCCTAAAATCTATGAATCTATGAAACCACCAATACAGTGAACTGGACTGATGAAAACAACTCCATTTGTTTGCAACACAGCAATGGTGATGTACCTTCATGACACCAAGGGCCATGTGGGCAACTTTCCAGAATCCAGGGTCAAGACAAAATAGGGCTTCAAAGTTTTCTCCTAAGTGCAAATTTAGGCTCTTAAATAATTAGTCTGACTGCTGAATACCTAGAAGCTCCTGCTGACTTTAGTGCATCGCAGGGTGACTCCTGAATTAGATTCAAGCTCTGCAGTGCATAGCATGCAGCCAGTCAGCAGGGTTGCCAGTGGGGTTTTTTGCAGATGCTTTAGTCTATGGGTGCACTGTCACCTTTGGGACTGAGGCCACAGGACCTATGTTTACATGCCTCTTTTAACAGAAATTCACATCACAGTATTGGAACTAGTGTCCTGTTTGCCAAGTGCAGAAGTACTGGCTGAAAACTGAATTAAGAGAGAAAACAGTGCGGCTGATTTCTTTTGCTCTGATCCTGCTGCAATAGGAGAGGGAGGTGGAGGGCTGCATTTTAGATTCACCTGGGTTGTTTTAGGTGCCCAGTTTGCACTTCTAGCATCGCATTATGTAAGATGCATCACACAAGCTCTCTTCAAAAAGCCCAAACATCTTGCGCAGCAGAAGTGATTGTCAAACAGCTGTGGAGGTGCTGGAAGCAACGATAATTAGACAGCTGCAGGTAAGTTAGGAAAACAGCAATAAAAATCCACCTGTCTGGCTAAAAACAAATGATGTTGTTTGATTTAGGGATAAGCAAACTCATTTTGCCTAATTTACAAAAAAGTCAAATGTTGAGGCCTAAACATGTCAATTTATGTCAAAAGGAGAGACAGTGAAAAGAGAACTCAAGAGTGGGAAGGAGAATATAATCTAATGAAAAATAAGGTGAAAAAGAGAGCAGAGATATATAGCAGACAGGGGTAAATCACTGATGGAAAGAGAAAAAAATTTAGTTAGTCTATTTTTTTTAGTTAGTCTTTAGTTAGTTAGTCTTTAGTTAGTCTTTAGTTAGTTTATTTTTTTTAGTTAGTCTTTAAGGTGCCACAGGACTCTTTGTCACTTCTGCAATTCCAGACTAACACGGCTACCCCTCTGATTCTTGATGGAAAGAGAGTGGCACAAAATCTCTACAGGAAAACATCCAATTTCCTTCTCTCTCTCTGACGATATGGATATATGCATGCATAATAGTACTTACAACCCTTACAGCAATTTTGAATATTGCCTACAGACAACACTTTCAAGGTCCCCCCATCAAGTTTAGTACGTGTTACTCTCACAAGTTGAAATGCAAAATATAGTTATATTCATGCACATAACACATGCACCCCCAGGGCTCTTCTCTAGGAGGATTTATCCTTTTCAGTGTCTGTGGAACGGTGTTCAAATCTTATGTAAGACATACAAGCTCCTTAAAGCTGAAGAACTGCTAGCCCCAGAGTCTCCTTCAAACTCCCCTTTAGCCTTTGCAATGACAGTCTGCATTTTGTAGACCTTGCAGCAAATTATCTGCCTCTTCTTTATCTCCAGGAGGGATAGGGAGCCTACAGTCCAATCCAATAAAACTGGCAGAGTGCCTTGAACCCAATCCTACTAGGCCTTACCCTGATCCACCGCCAAGCTCTTTAGTATGACCAACGCTTAGCCTATTTATAAACTCTTCACCCTCCCCCGGGATTTCCATTGGTCTCCCTCTCAGAGGGTGGCTGGGTGTATTCCTGCCACACCATTTGTCCACCATGGAAATCGCCCAAGTACCTTCAAACAGCTAATGAGTAAGCCTAGAGATTGCCACATCCAAGTTCTGGATGATTCTGGCCCATCCTATGGAGTCCCCTTGCCTGGCTCACACAAGTCTGCAGACACACAAAGAACAAGACCTATGCATCCTCCCCAGTGTTTCTTCTCTTACTGACACTACTGAATGCAGCAATGCATACCTGTGCTTCCACTCCCTGAGAGTCTCTGAGCTAATTCACCTAATCATACATTGTTGTATTTGTGCTAGCCATTAAGAGGGACAAAGTATCACAACATGTTAGCTTGGATTATGTGCTGCTCCCCTCATCATAAATAACATTTCCCTCCATGGATAAATTATCCCAGGCTATTATTTTGTCTCTTTACTAACATCTTTTCCCACTATAAAAGACCAGTTTCTGTGCTGCTGGAACAAATAGAAACACTGTATTGGACTATTATTCTCTACTGTAATTACTAACTGCTTTAAAATATTGATCTGTGCAGGGCTCAGTGATCATAAGCAATATATGAAGTCTGTTGTCTTTAAGGAACCTTGAAATTTAGCTTGGGGCTGGCTTGCACTTTTAATTAGAGGATAAGTGTCATGCGGTCAGAGTTGAATTCACATATCTTTCAATAGTTAATATATAGTGGCATTCAAGCAGGAGCTAATCATCCACTGTCTGCCCATACAAATGCTGTGAGTAAGAATTGAGTCACTTAATGGGCCAGATTCAAATCTCTGTTCATATGAGGTATGTTATATTCAAAGAATCTCCACTGACACTAATGGGATTACTCTGGATTTACACTGGCATAGCAGATGGGAATCTGGCCCATAATATTTGATTAATTATACACTGTGCACTTCAATCTGATCTGTCTGCCTGTGTTTCTCAAGTCCCTCACCAGGCTCTCTGGCCACCCTTTGGTAACACTAGACAATAACAAAAAGATGCTGGCACTGTGGGGAATTCAGAGAAGTGCATCGGAAATTAGGAAAAGGTTCGGAGTGCTGATTTATGAGGAAATATGAAAATAACTAATGCCCTGATCCTACTTTTTGGTCAAGTCAGACTGCTGCTTATCCACTGTAGTCAATGGAATTCTGCAGAGGAAGAGAGGTCTACCACACATGATAATGCAGGTTTATGGCCTAAATTGTAGAGCTCATTGGAAAATTTCTAACTGAATGTTTTTCTGCCAGAAAATGCCACTTTGTCAAAATCAAAACTTTCCACAAGACCATATTGATTTCAACATTTCATTTGAAAAGAAAAAGGGTTTTCTATTTTTATTTTTTTGTAAAATTAAATTAAGATTTTTAGGGCTCTCAAGTGATTAAAAATTTGAATCATGATTATTTGCATGATTAAAAAAAATCACAATTAATCATGCTGTTAAGCAATAGAATACCATTTACTTACATATTCTCATATATTCTGCATTTTCAAATATATTGATTTCAGTTACAACACAGAATACAAAGTGTACACTGCTCACTTTATATTTATTTTTGATTACAAATATTTGCACTTAAAAAGCAAAACAAATATTTTTCAGTTCACCTAATACAAGTACTGTAGTGAAATCTCTTTATTCTGAAAGTGCAACTTACAAATGTAGAATTATGTACAAAAACCCCCTGCATTCCAAATTAAAATAATGCAAAACATTAGAGCCTACAAGTCCACTCAGTCCTACTTCTTGTTCAGCCAGTCACTCAGACAAACAGGTTTGTTCACATATGCAGAAGATAATGCTGTTCACTTCTTGTTTACAATATCACCTGAACTTGAGAACAGGCCTTTGCATGGCACTGTTTTAGCCAGCGTCACAAGATATTTACATGTCAGGTGTGCTAAAGATTCCTATGGCCCTTCATGCTTCAACCACCATTCCAAAGCACATACTTTCAGACTGATGGCAGGTTCTGCTCCATAATGATCCAAAGCAATGCAGACCGATGCATGTTCGTTTTCATCATCTGAATCAGATGCCACCAGAAGGCTGCTTTTCTTTTTTGGTGGTTTGGGTTCTGTTGTTTCTGCATCAGAGAGTTGCTCTTTTAAGACTTATGAAAGCATGCTCCACATCCTGTCCCTCTCAGATTTTGGAAGTCACTTCAAATTCTTAAACTTTGGGTCAAGTGCTGTAGCTATCTTTAGAAATCTCATATTGGTACCTTCTTTATGTTTTGTCAAGTCTGCAGTGAAAGTGTTCTTTAAATGGACAACATGTGCTGGGTCATTATCCTTACTGCTATAACATGAAATATTTGGCAGAACATGCATAAAATAGAACAGGAGACATACTATTGTCCCACCAAAGAGCTGAGTCACAAATTTAATTTACACATTATTTTTATAATGAGCATCATCAGCATGGAAGAATGTCCTTGGGAATGGTGGCTGAAGCATGAAATGACATATGAATGTTTAGCATATCTGGCATGTAAATACCTTGCAATGCCTGCTACAAAAGTGCCATGTGAGCACCTGTTCTCACGTTCAGTTGACACTTTAATAAGAAACTATCATCATTATCTCCTGCAAACGTAAACAAACTTATTTGTCTTAGCGAGTAGGACTGAGTGGACTTATAGGCGCTAACATTTTAGATATTGCTTTGAGTGCAGTTATGTAACAAAAAAGAATCTATATTTGTAAGTTACACTTTTCCGATAGATTGCACTACAGCACTTGTATGAGGTGAACTGAAAAATACTATTTCTTTTGTTTCTCATTTTTACAGTGCAAATATAATATTAAAGTGAGCACTGTGCACTTTATATTCTATGTTTTAATTGAAATCAATATATTTGAAAATGTAGAAAACCATCCACAAATATTTAATACATTTCAATTGGTATTCTGTTGTTTAACAGTGTGATTAAAACTGCAATTCATTTTTTTATCACAATTAATTTTTTTGAGTTAATCATGTGAGTTAACTGTGGTTAATCAACAGCCTGATTTTTTTGTATTGTGATTTGGAACTAAAACACATCACAAAATATCAGAATTTCCTGAAGAATGGAAAATCCCAGTTTCAACCAGCACTATTAAAGAGGTAGAACAAAGGTAAGGGATAGGCTGCGGAAGACTATTTACATGTATGTGAAAGGTGTAAACACAATGGCTCTCTCTCACGCTCTCTCTCTGTGCCCCTGGGGAATCTGCAAGAGAGACAGAGCTTCTATAGCAGGCACATTGCCAAAAAGCACAATTTAATCCACGGTGGGGCTCAAGCAATGCAAAACTGAGGCAAAGATTCTTTCCCGCCAGCCCTTAAGGAACTCTCTGATGCTTAGGATTTGCATTCAGACTAGGACAAGGAGCTAAAAGAAAAAAAGAAAAAGACAATCCTATTGGCCTGATTCATAACTACCATGCAACTCTTATTGAAATGAGAGTAGTTACATTAGCGTAAAACTGCAGTAACACAGTGGTGAACAGAGCCTTGGGTTCACTCGATGCTCACATTGTGTTTTAAATGCACAGAGACAGGGAAATCGGAGTAGAGCTCCCTCCCCCCGCAAATGTAATGAAGATTTTCGATGTATGAGTTGAAATTCAAGAGCCAATCTCATAGCTAAGAGAGTTTCCTTAATGAAAAGGGGAAAGGGAGGATCAGAGAAAGATTTATTTCTGGAATATTTACTGTATTTTTCACTGATAGATATTTCACTAGAATATTTACTGTATTTTTCACTGATAGATATTAATTTCCTAACTTCAAGATCCTGAGCAGAAGCAAATATTTTGCTAGATGAAAGCATTATTGATGATGGAGTAAAGTCAGGGATCCAAAGCAATGTGACCCTTCCTTCTTAGACCACATGAAAAACTGATACCAATGATAGACAATGCAAAAAAACTTGGCAATTTATTGGACAGAGGACACGAGATGCTGAGAGACTCTGGCTCAGCCTTGATGTATTCAGTGGAATTTGACATTTCCCACACCTCAGTGTGGGCTTCATATTAATTAATGCTTCATATGACACTGTTCTCTCTTTCTCTTCCTATTGATCCCATGGTCTGTAATTTATTTTTGAAATGCTGCAGTTCGTGAATATGAATTCACCTGAATGGTAGACCTGTAAATCTGACTTTGACTGTCAGAACATGTGCATGTTCCTAGCAACCAAACCACTGACTTCTCTTTTAGTTATGTTATTCAGTTTCATGGAAATATATGTTAAATATGTGGCTTTGACAAAGTAACAAGGAAGTTTCGAAACAGAAGATTTTGTAAAGAGCAAATAATTCATAGCAAGGCATTTTTTTCTACGAATATTGCCTCTCTTTCTGTTCATGAAAACACTGCAATTTTCTCATTTTTATGCACTGACATCCCCATCCCCCAGAAATCAGTTTATTTTTTGTCTTGTTCTTCAGAATTCTAAATCAGAAATTCAAGTTCTGATGCCTCATTGTGATTGATCAAAAATTCTTAAGATATTGTTGCTATTTGCAAGTTTCTTCATGTAGCTCTTTGGGGCAGGTATTATCTTATTATTCTCTATTCTCACAGGGCCTAGCACAGTGGATTACTGATCCAGGACTTGCGCTCCCTGGTTTTAATATAATAATAAATGATAAAAGAGGCACAGACAGTGAATTTGAAATTTTGTTTTCCCTGAGTAATTTGGAGGAAGAGTTCTGCAATTACCAGATGCAAATATTTGTGCTGGCAGAAGTTAGTCTATGAAAGGGAACACAAAATAAGTGCAAACATGATGAAGTGGTCAATTTTGTGGGTATCAGGACATCAAGGAAGAGGTAGGGAATGAACTTCAAATGTTCTATTTCTCACAGGACCTAACAAAAGCTATGATTATCCCTGGAAATACCCTGGGGCAAACAAAAAGATTGAGTCATTCACACCAAATGGTTAGGGAGGGAATTACAAGATTTTTTTTTTTTTTGAAGGATGGTCTTGTCATAAAAGCACAAGCCTGGATCTCTAAGGTCAATTCTAGACTCCCTCTACGACCTTACGGAAGTCATGTAGCCTTGATATGCCTCAATTTCCCCAGCTGTAAAATGAAGGCGATGATACAGACCTCCTTTGCAGTGGTGCTGAAAAGCTAAAGCCACTAATGTTTGTGAAATATCTAGACATCCTTTGGATGGAAGGCCCTACAGAAGGAAAATATATTATTATTACTCTACTTCTCTGGAGCCCACTTGCAGAAACAGCGAGAAGCATTAAGGAATAGATACCAATTAGTATACTGAAAAAAGAGCTTAATAGTTTTGAAAAAAGAATCACCATTTTCAAGCTTCCTGCCATATAATTATCTATCCATTATCTTCTGAAATCACTCACCAGGACTGCGAAGAATGACATAAAAATTGTTACGATTGGACAGATTATGATAAAATGTGAAAAGAGTTTAAAATTTTTAGCACATATTTTTCCCCTGTAATTTGGTTCATATAATATTTATACAGGATTTAACAGAGTATTAACACACATCAGTCTTTGACATCAAAACTTTCCCTGATCACTGAAGGATTAAAAGAAAATAAGTGCAAGAATTCCCCACCCCTTCATTTATTCTTAGAAAATAGAAACCGATATTAATATCACCACAGAAGACATTTTATTCTGAATCTATAACAGCTTCTGCCTTGCAGTTTCTCTGGGTGGACACTACATTCTCTTCTAGTCCTACTTATAATACCCATATATCTGAACCAATTATACTTGACCTTGAGAATCACATCTGCCAATCACAGAAGTGGGCAGCTCCACTGACTTCAATAATCTACCACATGACCACATAGTTTCTATTGTTATGAAGGCATCACCATTATGATGCTGTTATATAGAGTCTTTCACATTCTTTCTCTTAACACGTGACCAAGACTCTTGGGAAGATATGAGGTGTTGTTCTTAGTTTGGGCTAGACAAGGTTTTGGTTTAGAGGCAGATGTAGGAGTGAGGAAGTTGTAGGATCAGAAGGGTACAATTTGTTCTCTGCTTTGGACTCTGATTAGAATAAATTCTGGAGGTAGAATTGCACCTTGAGAACTGAACACTGGTGTTAGGTTGAAATTCCTGAAACATGGGATTGCCCTGCATGTTACTTGGCTCTCTCATTGTAGAACCAACGTACTGCTGTAAATAAAACAAGTTACATTCAGAATATACCTAGAGTCCATGTCATTGATTTCTCCTCCTCAGAGAAGCTGACCTGCAAGGCCTCATACATCTGCTTCCACATGGCAGAAGAGCAACCAACTCTGTCATCAGAATGGTAAACTGATAACAGAAAATGGGGCCATAGGACTGAATATTTGCAGTGTAGTAGGGCCCAGAGCCCCCAGTTAAGGGTCAGGGCACTATTGTGCGAGGTGCTATACAAAGACATAAGAAGATTGCCCCAAGGAGCTGATAATCTTATAATCAGTTGAATGAGAGTTACAATGACACATCAAGAGGAGTAAAACTCTCCTGTGAATGCCATTAGAAACACAAGCTAATACACATGTGTTTAAATAATCATTTGGTTTCTGAGCAGGCTGACATTTCACGGGCTTCCTTTCTCTTTCCATACATCAGCCACGGCGACCAGGCTCTTACTTTCATCTTTGTTCTCCTTTCTGTCTTTTCTTGTCTCTTTTTTTCCCTCTGCCAGCATTACTGGCCTGTTCCTCTCTCTTTCTCCTCCTCTCCCCCACCCCCGCGTCTTCGACTCCTTCAAATTCCTTCTCAAAATTAGAACTGATTAGTAAGGCTACGATTATGTCACGGAGGTCATAGGATCCCATTCTCCCCCTCCGCTTTGTGCATATGATTACACTATTAAATACAATGTTTTCAACTTCAGAACCTCCTGCCTCTTTCATTGCACTGGAGAGACCTGCTGCAGGGATCAATCAGGGTAGTGGAGGGAAAGGAAACTGTTCTCTCTAGGAACGCTGCTTCATTTGTTGCAGAAGTTGGAAGGTGTGAATTGAATGAGGCCTCTGTGGCATTTTCTGTTTCAGCCCAGGGCAGCAGGGCAGTGGCCCTCCTGCAGCCCCTAGCCACTGGGCAGCAAGCCCCCACCCATCTCCCAGCTGTCATGGGTGGTGGGGGTGCCCCAAATCAGGTCCCAACAACAATGAGAGGGGGACTCCACAGTTGCCCAGCCACCGTGGGTGACTCCAGAGCCTCAGAAGCTGTTGATGCTGGACCATTCTCCTTCCCCATTTTGTCAGGGATATTTTTAGTAAAAGTCATGGACAGGTCATGGGCTTCCGTGGTTTTTTGTTTATTTCCTGGGACCTGTCCATGACTTTTAATAAAAATAACGTGACAAAATCATCACCTTACTGATTTGAAATTAAAGCTCCTGCTCTTTCCCCAGAAAAGTTCTATGGAAATACAAAAAAAAAAAAATTACCAATATTTTCTGTGGAAAATTTTGACTTTTTGTCAAAAAAACCCTCCAGTCTCCCCAAAGTGTTTGGGTTCTGACAGCTGAAAATAAAATTTAGAGCCAAAACCTTCCAAAAAACAACAAACATGCAAAAAAAATGAAGCACAAGCATTCAAATCCCCTGAAAATTTCATTTTTCAACCAAAATGTGTTAATTTTCTGGTATTTTTATTTCCAATGAAATTTAAAAAAAAAAAAAAAAAAAAAAAGTGAGGGCAATAGGCATTGGAAACAATGATTGATGGAAAATACAATTTTCCTTCCAAAAAGAATAACAGTGGGAAATTTTTGAGCAGCCCTGTTTAACATAGACCTCTTCTTTTTGTTTCCTTATCTACAATGCAAGATCTTTTGGAAAGGAAATGTCTTAGCTTTGTTTGTAATGCACTATGTGAATTAGCATTTCTGTAACAACAATCTAATAATAGCCCCCAAGCACAGAGAAAACTTTGCACTTCAGATTCTCTTGCTGTTGCTTTTGCTGATCTGGCCTTCAGCTCCAAAGAGAAATCATGATCTCTAAATTACAGAAATGTAGGGTCGGACTTGTGAAATGTTCAGGGATTCTTAGTGCCCAGGGGCCTGATAATTTGAGAGCCTCGCATGAAGTGCTTTACAGGATTAGCTCCTTCATAGAAGAAATAACAAATCAGCCTGCCTACCACGGAGACACTATAACTTCTATTGGGAAGCAAGGTACCATATAAATAATGAAATGACAACAAATTCTTTTAATAATCATGAAGACCAAAGATCAGTCTTCTAATCTCCTCTGGCTTTATCCCATTAACTAACATTTACAAGGAAAGCCAAAAACCCCTCCATCCCACAGCTCCTGGCCCCAGTAAAAATAGGCCCCGAGATGTCTAATTTATGGGGGAGGGGACTTGTTTCCAATAAAGAAACCAGACCAAGTAAAAGATGCCATTTCCGTTTAAAATGGTGTTTGCTGCTCCCTCTGGCTGCGGTGTCCCCATTAATAGGTGTGAACTGGACATATGCAATGGGCAAATTGGATGGGATTGGCAAGAAGTCATCCCTGCTGATTAAATCTACTGATATGTTTTACAGTATTACAAAATGTCAGAGACACTCATGCTGTATCTTTACTGTTGACGATCCCATCACTTGTAAAACAATCACAGCTGCCTCATGAAAGTTACAGGCAAGCTTCCAATTCCACAATTAAATCATAAAATTCTCCCCTATCCCCTTTATCTTTTTTCTTGCAGGCTGCATCAGAAGAATCTGAAAGTTTCCTCTTTTTCACGTCTTTTTCTGGCAGAATGGTAAGCTCAGAGAGGGATGCAGCAGGTTCTAAATTACTTTGCTTCCATTCCACCGTCTCAAATAAGTGGAAAGGGGCAATTAAACTAGCCACCAGGGTTTGACAAGTGGCGTTCAGCATCTGCTGAACCTACATAGCTGTGCACAGCTGTCTTTTGTTCCAGGGGAAATGTAGAAGGGTATGGTATATGGAATTCCAATGAGCCGGAGTCTCTCCAAAGCTTCTGGTCTTTTCAATTCCAGCAAAAACCAGCTGCAAATGGAGCTTATATAACAGAGTAAACCCAGCCAAGTATTTCAGACACAGACCTAACCAATGACCTCCTGGTAGCAGAAATGTGATCTCTTATAACACACCAGGTCATTTGTCTGTGAAGCTGTATTTATAAAATTCAGCATTTAAACACTTTGCTTTTAAATGGTTTCATATATCTATATCTGAATATATAAAACACATCTTTGCCTCATTATACTTTGTTGTTTTTTTATTAGAGTAGGATTAAGAAGTTCCATTCAAAATTGGGGATGCACTTTACCAGCATATAGTAAGACACAGTTTCTGTCCCAAAGAGCTTACTATGTAAACAAAGAGTAGAAGGGGACACAGAGGGACAGAAGTGAGGTGACTTACACAGCAGATCAGTGACATAACAGCTTTTCTAGCTCCTAGTCCAGTGCTCTCTCTATTAGACATACTGCCTCTTATGCTTTGAGTGTATGCCAAAAATAGGTACCTATTTAATACATTCATATACTTATTTTTTGCAAGAGAACCCTATTTATTTTTGTTATTTTTTTCCTGATTTGAAATGCTAAACATGTGTCATATTCTAGATCTTCTGTTTTTTCTAAGGGTGTCAGTTTTGTAATTAATTATACTGCATAGGAGAAAGAGACTGGAGCGTGGGGCCTTGTGCATGACCTGACACCTGAACCATAGTCAGCAAAGTCAGGCCATGCCGTGAACCAAAGTCAGGCCATGCATTAAAGTAGATGTTTACAAGTTCACTGTCCAGTGCATGATCTTATGAAGGGTAATGCTAGTATTGCTAAAACACAGGCACCCCTAAGAAGCAATAAATACTGGGTATGTGTGTAAACACACTCCAAAAGATTAACATAGATATATCCTGACCTAACTCAAAATTACAGGATGTGACAGAAGCGATGAATAGAGATGTTTTCCCTGAGACATCCAGAGCAAGGTATAAGGGAACGTAACAAGCAGATGTTCTGAAACACATAAGGTGCTACGTAAGTTGTTTACCTCAGTGTATAAATGTCGGGGTACCATGTCTTAACTCTTTGTGCAGCCTGAAGAGACAGCAGAAATTCCCGCTGCTGACTGAACCTCTCTTTGCCATAGGGCATTCATGTGTTAGCGTGCCTATAGTTCCTATGAGACGCTATGCTGTGGCTTGACGGCAATAAATCTGCCTTTGTCCCTGAACTGTGCCCATGCTTTTTCTTTATGAGTAACATTGATATCTGCTGAATTATCAGGCTGCATTATTTGGTAGCGCTGATAACACCGGAGCTCCAAGCACAGAAGCACTGAGCAGACATAACAACCTGGCAGCAGTAACAACATTCTTCAGCAACATATTTAACAACAAACTGTGCTTGGGTGGAATTTCAAGAAGAAGCTTGCTGGAGTAAGAATCTGCATCAGATGTCATAATAGCAAATTAGCAAATAGCAAATAGCATAATTAGCAAAGGAGCTGAAACCACTTTTCAAATATTATCAGATACAGATTCACACCACAACCCTGAGGAATGTATTATTAACCCCATTTAAATATGAGGAAACTGAGGTACAGAGAAATTAAATGACTTGCCTGGGGTAACATAACAAACCCCTGGAGCAGAGAGCAGAAAACAGGTCTTCTGACTCTCGGTCCAGGGGATTAACCATAAGATATTCCCATTTTCTCCCCTTAAATAAACAGATTGTAATCACCTGTTCTTAAAAAATATTTTTTATCATGTAGGTACATCAAGGGAACAGTAAGTTGTAATTGTTTTCAGAAAGATGATAGCTAGACTTTTGAATGGGTTTCCTTTATCATATGCAGAATGACATGGTGCATTGCTTGGGGATCCTACAAGTGGTAGGACAAAATATTCTGCTAATTGGTATTGGTCATTATTATTAATTAATTAATTATTATTGTTATTACTACTGTGGCAGCATCTGGGAACCCCAATGATGCACCAGGACCATATTGTGCTAAATACTCATATGAACACAGAGCAAAGAGAGTCCCCGCAAAAAAAAGCTACACTTAAGAGCTCCACTGTTTCTGACAAACATGCTCTATGTGATCTAGATGGTTCCAGATGCCTGAGAAGCAAATAGTGTAGCTGAAGTCGGCATATCTTAGGTCGATTTACCTGCCGTCCACATGGCATGAGTCAACCGCTGCTGCTCCCCTGTCAACTTCACTTCCTCCTCTTGTGGAGGTGCAGAACTGGAATTGGTGGGCAGAGCGCTTAGGGATCGATTTATCACATCTACACTAGACATGATAAATCAATCCCAGATAGATTGATCACTATCCCCGCTCCAGCGGGTAATGTAGACATATCCTTAGACTGATTTGGTTGCTCCTGCAATTATTGAAATCACTGTGCCTTCTCATCATCAATCAATGTACTTTTAAACACTACCTTTAGAGCTCATCAACAGCCATATGGTGAACACTTTCCATGAAAAAAATCTTCCTAGAATGTTGCTCTTTTGAGAACATCCAAATAGCTCTAATTACAGCCATTGAGCAAAGGTAATGAGGTAGGTATGGTGATCATCTAAACTAGAAAACATTCTTGACTGAATTCAGTGAATTTTATCACCTGGAAGACAGAATATGACAGAAACAGGACTCAGGGATTTTTTTACAAAAACTAGAGTATGTATGAGTATAAAAAATAAAACAAAATCCGAGTCTCTGTATTGAATGTGTGTAGAAACAGAAGAGTGAATGTGTGCCTTTTTGTAGGCGTTTGGCAATCACAATCAGTCACACTGAAGTATTGCCTTGGGGTACATAAGCTGAAAGAAAGGTTGAGAGCCACCGTTATATATAATCCTCTTTAATGATTTTCCTTTCTTCAGGACAAACTTGACAACAGCTCTTTGCCCTAGGAAAGTTTCCTTTGATCTGCTTTGTGACTGAAATACAAATTTCCTGCTTTCCATTTGCCTTTCTTCAAAACTAATGATCCCTGCTATCTAGCTGCCCTGCCCAGAAGTGTCTTTCCCCAAGCAGATGAAAAGAAATGACCAAGCTGAACATCAGAATAGGGATGGGAGTGAGGAAATGCTCTTTCTTTATTTGTTTACTTTCTGCCTTTAAGAGGATACTGTAAAGTCCTGTGGTATAGCTTTACCAATTGATAGCATGCCACATCAGACAGACATGGCTTATCAGCACTGGTGCCAACAGAATACTTGCTCACTCTCGTGAGCCCTGACTTTTTAAGTTGATAACATTTAGCTTTATTAAGCAAAAACAGCAGACAGAGAATCTCTTTCTTTATTACAACAATCTATAATCCACTATTAACACCCCTCCCACTTTATTCCTCCCCCTTTCTTTCCTCCTTATAACTGGAGGGGTATTAATAACTCCTGTCTCCACAAAAGGTGGAAGCTATGTCACAATGGGTAGCTTCTCCCACCAGCATAATGCTATCTACACCAGGACTTAGGTCAATATAACTTACGTTTCTCAGGGGCGTGGATTATTCATATGCCTGAGCGACATAAATTGTACCAAAATAATTTATAGCGTTGATATACCCTAAGTTTCCCAGGCCTGGTCTATAATGGGAGGAAGGTGGGGGGATCAATCTAAGTTACGCAACTTCAGCTCTGTGAATAACGTAGCTGAAGTCGACGTATTTACATCTACTCACCGCGCTGTCTTCACTGCTGTGAGTCGACTGCTGCTGCTCCCCCGTCGACTCTGCCTGCCCCTCTCGCAGCGGTGGAGTACAGGAATTGACGGGAGAGCACTTGAGGGCTGATTTATCGCATCTAGACTAGACATGATAAATCGACCCTCACTGGATCAATTGCTGCCTGCCAATCTGTCAGGTAATAGGACATACCTCCAGACCTGAAGAATAGCTTGGTGTAGGCTCAAAAGCTTGTCTTTCTCACCAACAGAAGTGGATCCAGTAAAATATATTACTTCACCCACTTTTTCTCTCTAATAGCCTGGACCAACCTGACTACAAGAACACTGCATACAATCTCTCTCAAGGACAGTTGTCTATCTCAGATCGCCTTCATTCATAATTATGCAACTTTTCAGACCTTCTTATCACTACTTATAAGATTTTTCCTTAAAATCTCCTTTTTCAAGTCCCTTCTTTGAACCCATGAGTTTTTCTATGCCTGATTTCCTAATTATAGCTTGGTAGATTTTTTTCCCCTGCCCATGAAAAATTGCACTGAAAATGGGGACAAAATATTGTTTTATTATTTTTATCAATATTATCCCTGGAAAATTTTGAATTTTCATTAAAAAAAATGAAAATCAAAATTTTTTTGGTCAAAGGGATTTTCAGCCAAAATGTTTTTGATGAAACCTCAAAATGTTTCATGGAAACCAGAGAGACGATGTCAGTGAAGTATGGTAATATCATTTAGTGGACTAACTTCTGTTAGTGAGAGAAAAAGCTTTCAAGCAGCTCTTCTTCAGGTCCCAGACCTTGTCCCTCTCACCAGCAGAAGTTGGTCCAGTAAAGAGTATTACCTCACCCACTGTGTTCTGGACCAACACAGGTACAACAAAACTGCATACAATCATGGGAAGCAGACAATGGTTGCTGCTGTATATATCTATACACACACATAGATATAGTTGAAAACACAATTTTCATTAAAAAGCAGTTTCCATATAAAATCTCCCACCAACCTCCTTCCAGTGGGTGATGTCTGCACACTTTCTTGCATTCACACTGCTTTCTGTGTATTACTTTCGTATGCAGTATCGCTGCAGTCATGTTGGTCCCAGGATAGTAGAGAGACAAGGCGGGTGAGGTAATAACTTTTATTGGTAGGGCCCTACCAAATTAGGATTTTAAAAATCATAAATTTCATGGTGGTGTAATTGTTAGAGTCCTGATCCAAAAAGGAGTTGTGTGTGTGGAGGGGTGTCTCAAGGTTATTGTGGGGGGGAGGGGTGCAGTACTGCTACCCTGACTTCTCTGCTGCTGCCAGAAGCGATGTTGACGTCAGAGTTGGGCAGCTGCTGGCCAAAAGCCCAGCTCTAAAGGCAGAGCCATTGCCCGCACCAGCACAGAAGCAAAGATGGCAAGTTATGGTATTGCCACCCTTAATTCCGCACTGCTGCTTATTGAGCTGGGCCCTCAGTCAGCAGCCACCACGCTCCAGCCGCCCAACTCTGAAGGCAGTGCAGAAGTAAGGGTGGCAATACCACAACCCCCCTAAAATAATCTTATGATCTCCCCCAGCAACTCCCTTTTGGGTCAGACCCCCAATTTGAGAAACATTGGTCTCCCCCATGAAGTCTGTTTAGTATATGGTTAAAACACACATAAAAGACCAGATTTCACAATCCGTATTGCGTTTTTCTTGGCTGTGAATTTGGACAGGCCCTATTTATTGGACCAACTTCTGCTAGTGAAAGAGACAAGCTTTCGAGCTGCACAGAGCTCTTCCTCAGGTCTGGGGAAGGTACTCCAAGTGTTACAACTAAATACAAGATTAAACAGATAGTTTAGCATAAGTAATTAGCATATATTTTGTCTGATAAACCATCTGCCGAAGATGGAAAAGTCAGATGTACTAATTGCACAAGTCATGGAATGGTTCATAAAGGGCTAAGTCATGGCGGATGCTTATACCAACCCAGCAGGTAGACTGCAAGGAAGAAAAACACAAAGGCCAAATCTACCTGTTCTATCTTCATCTCCCTGTGTGTGAGCATCTCTTGTGTTTTATATTTAAAGAAACAGAATCGAACTTTAGCAATGGCCCAAGACCTTCTGCATTGAATTTTTTCTTTTCCCCAACAATCACTGTTAATACCTTCTCTTAATATCACCTAAAGCACTATCAAGTGAGGGACTTTTTCCCACTGTAAAGAACTTTCTACGACTACGGGAGAAGAGAATGGAAGCAATACTTGATATTTCAAGTTGTTTAACTGTTTTCCCTTTCTTTTTTCTGCTTCCCATATTGAAGAAAGAGTGGAAAGGAATCTCTGTTGGTTTCTGTCTTTTTTTCTTCTGAAATAAATACTTTAATGCCGCTGGGATCCTTGTATTGTTGATGAAGTGTTAGGGCACCTATGGTCTTGGACAAGCATTTTTTGATTATTTAAAATCTCATTAAATATATAAATAGTAAACAATTTTTAATGGGGTTCTGTGGGAATAGAGCTAGGTAGGAAAATGTTTTCCTGTCCTATGAGAATTTGAGATTTCCAGATTTTTTGCCATTCCAAAAGGGGACAAAAAATTGAAATCTTAATTATTTTTTTTTTTTGCAAACTGATAATCCCCTCTGCCCTTCCCCTCCCACAACACAAATTGGAACAGGTCACCTAAAATGTTCTATAATTCTGAAACACTTCATTTCAATATTGATTTTTTAAAATAACATTTTTACCATCATGCATCTAAAATTTCACAATGAAAAGTCATTTTGAATCAAACTCGACATTTTCAAAACTTTTTTTAAAAAAATTTCTGATCAGGAGTCTCATCGGAGCCAACTCTTTCTTGCAAACAGTTCTGGTTTTGAGGAATCCACATTTTCTGACAAAAAGTATTTAGTTGGAAAATTCTGAACTAGCTCTTATGGGTAAAAGCTTGGGTAACTCAAGACAAAACTCTGAATCACACTTTGCTGGAATAATAAACAAGGCTTTTAAAACATTGTAAACCTTGTTGGGCCCAAGACACCACTACCCCATCAATATAACAGTGAAAATGCATAAGTTCTGAGTGCATCATGTTCCAGAAATTTCACAAATCTATAGACCTCTCCCCTAAAATATTTGTACAGTTTTTTTGGCCATAAGGCACATGCCAGTTTAGTAAAAAATGTTATGTCTACAACGCTCCATGTGATTGCAATTGATTAATGCTTTCTCTTAATTGTTAGCAGGTCAGAATGAAACCTAGAGTTCAGCACATTCAGACAAATGCTATTCTGTGGTTGCAGTGGTAGATTTAGACAGCTGGCAAGTCATGTGCTGAAATAAAATCACTATATGCAATGGAAAGGGTAAAGCTGTCAGTCTCTTCTCCAAGTAGTAGCCATTACTATCAGATTGTTTTTATTATTTTTTTAAGCCACCACTCTTGTAGTGTAAGACAGTGACATTTCCACAAGGTAAATTCTGTCTCTGGCTTCACCAGAGCATATCAACCTTTAACTAGAGGACAGTATATTGAGACGCTTGTTCATTTTCCATGCTCAATTAATCCTAAACCTTTCTTTGGAGCACTTGCTGTCAAATGTGTCAAGCATACAGTAGTTTTCTGATGTGGATTCCACCTTATTAGGACCTGTGCTAGGATAGTTAACTCCTTCTTTATTTTATGTTATAGTCATCGATCATCCTCATTTTGCTGACTTTCGCCAGGCTGAATTCAAACTTTGTTTCCGCTCTAAGAAAATTATTGATTGGTAAGGCTGTTTTAATATAAAGATGAAATAAATGTTATTTTCATGGATGCATTTAAGTGTCCACACCAGTGCAGCAACAACGGTGCCAGCAACACAGTTAGCTGGCTTTTATGTATTCATTTATCAACATGGAGGAATTGGTGGCAAATCTGAAGATGGAAGGCAATTTGGGTGAAAGTCATCATGAGATGATACATTTCATGATTCTAAGGAAAGAAAGGTATGAGAGCAGCAGAATAAGGACAATGGACTTCAAAAAAGCAAACTTTAACAAACTCAGTGAACTAATAAGTATGGTCCCATGGGAAGAAAATCTGAAGGAAAAAAAGAATTCAGGAGAGCTGGCAGTTTCTGAAGGACACAATTTGAAGGCACAACTGCAAACTGTCCTGATGCAAAGGAAAGATAAAAAGACTAGTAAAAGGCCAATATGGCTCCCTCAGGAGCTTTTTAATGATCTAAAAATCAAAAAGGAATCCTATAAAAAGTGGAAACATTGCTAAAGGGGAGTATAAAAGAATAGCATAAACATATAGGGACAAAATCAGAAGACTAAGGGACAAGATTAGTTACACCCAGCAAGGGACACAAAAAGAAATAAGAAGTGGTTCTTTAAATACATTAGGAGTAAGAGAAAAACAAAGGATAGTGTAGATCCTCTACTTATCAGGGAAGGACAGCTAATAGATGATATCAAGAAGGCTGAGATGTTTAACCCTTATTTTGCTTCTATCTTCGCTAAAAAGTTTTATGGTGACTAGATATTCAACACAGTTAATATTAATAACAAGGGACAAAGAATGCAAGCCAAAACAGAGAAAGAACAGGTTAAAGAATATTTAGATAAATACCTGTATTCAAGTTGGCAGGGCCTGATGGAATTCATTCGAGGGTACCTAAGGAACTAGTTGAAACAACCCTGGAACCATTAGCAATCATCTCTGAGAACTTCTGAAGCACAGATGAGGTCAAAGAAGGTTGGAGAAGGGGAAACATAGTATCTATCTTTAAAAAGGGGAACAAAGAAGACCCATGGAATTATAGACCAATCAGCCTTTTCAATACCTGGAAAGATACTAGAATAAATTATGCCATTTCTGTCTTACTGGATATTGTGAAGCAATATACAGAATATATTTTGGTTTTCATACAGTTTTTACACAGTCCCGCATGACATTTGACATTTTTATAAGCAAACTAGGGAAATGTGCTCTAGCTGAAATTACAGTAGAGTGAATGCACAACTAATTGAAAGATTGTTCTCAAAAGAGCAATTATCAGTGGTTGCTGTCAAATTGGGAGGGTGTATCTATTGGGGTCCCACAGATGTCTGTTCTGGATCTGGTACTATTCCATATTTACTTGGATAATTGGGTGAAGAGTTTGCTTATACAATTTTCAGGTGGCTCCAAGGTGGGATGAGTTGCAAGCACTTTGGAGAACAGGATTAGAATTCAAAAGGACCTTGACGAATTGGAGAATTGGTCTGAAATCAACAAGATGAAATATAATAAACCCAAGCTCAAAGTACTACACTTAGGAAGGAAAAAGCAAATGCACAAATACAAAATAGGGAATCACTAGTTCGGTGGTGGTAGTGCTGAACAGCATCAGGAGGTTATAAGGTTCACAAATTGAATAGGCCAAGAAGGTGATGCAGTTGTGAAAAAGGCTACTATCATTCTGGGGTTTATTAACATGAGTTTTGTGTGCATGACATACGAGGTAATTGTCCAGCTCTAGTTGGCACTAGTGAGGCCTCAGCTGGAGTACTGTTTCCAATTCTGAGTGCCACACTTTAGGAATGAGGTGGATAAACTGGAGATGCCAGAGGAGAGCAACAAAAATGATAAAAAGATTTAGAAAACCTGACCTATGAGGAGAGGTGAAAAAGAATAGACATGTTTATTCCTGAGAAACGGAAACTAATGAGAGCCTTGATAATAATCTTTAGATATGTTAAGGACTGTTATGAAGAGGACTGTGACCAACTGTTCTCCACATCCACTGCTGGTAGGACAAGAAGAAAAGCTGCAGCAAGGGCAATTTAGGGTAGATATAAGGGAAAAAATTCTAACTATAAGGGCAGTTAAGCTTTGGAATAGATTTCCAAGGAAGGTTGTGGAATCCCCATCACTGAAGGCTTTTAAGAATGGGTTGGACAAACACCTGTCTGGAATGGTCTAATTTTACTTGGCTCTGTCACAGTGCAGGGGGCTTTCGATTTGATGCCTTCTCAAGGTCCCTTCCAGCCCTAGACTTCTATGATTATATGTTGTATTTATTTTTGAAAGTCTTTTCTTCTATTGCCTGGGTTTGAAAATTAAAATACTTTCCCTATATTACTTTTTCTAATGTTTGCTTTTAAAAATCAGAATGAACTAGAGAAAGGAGATCAATTTGACATGATAAACCAGCTTCACCCAAAGATAAAGACCCCATTGTGCTAAACACTATACACTTAATTAACAAGGCAGTCCCTGCCCCAAACAGCCTGCAGTCTACATCTTCAGTTCCCTATGGTACTTTGTGGAAATAGACCTGTGTCTGCTCAGAACCCCAATGTTATCAATGGGGCTTTGTGTAGGCACAGGGGTCCACACAGGCACAGCTCTTGGCAAGATCGGGGGCTATGTTGCAACAAAACACAACAGGTAGACAATGTACCCAAAGGCTCAGCTCCTCAAATCAAAGGAAGTTAGGAGTGTAAATATCTTTGAGAATCTGGCCCAGAGGGCTTTGAGGTCTGGGAGGGATAGAAAACAGTTAGCATGTGATGGTAGCAAGATACTGGTTGTGCCCTTGCCAAGAGGCTTTCTGGTGGTAGATGGAAGAAGAATGTTGCTCATTCATGCACAGATCCGCTGGTTAGCCATTCCCTTCATTCTCAGAAGCACCTGCAAAACATTTGAAAAAAAAATACAGTGCAGCCTTGCAAAAGTCCACCCACCTGAGTTTATATTTGGAAAGGAGCAAAATATCATTAGGGTTTGTTTTTCTTATTGCTATCTATCTTTGCAGTAAAGGGCAGACAAATAGATTTTGTGCCTGCACTGGTAAATTTTCAGACTCATTTTGCAAGGCTGATACAGCAGATAAAACAAAACAAAGTGAACAACTACATTCAAGTAATACTGTAGAGATAACAGAGAGATACCTACACGCAACCAGAAGTTAAAGGAAAAAGCTTTAACAGTAAGAAATGAAGCAGCTCAAAGCAGAAGAGGCAAATGCTTCTAAGGGTGAAATGTTGCTGCACCCTGAGTCTTTTGTTGCACCAGCAGTTTGGGCACTGACGGTCAAGGACTTTGAACCTTCTGTTTACAATCATGCACAAAGAATTCTGTTGCAGCTGAGGAAATAGCACATTCTACTATTCTCTGTCCACAGAACTGTACTGAGTGTGGCACTGTAAATCATCACTAAAACAATGGTGAAGGAAAGATGATCATATGGCTAATGCATACAACTGGGTGTCAGTAGACATTGGTTTTATTTCCATTGACTTATTTAGTGTTATTTGTATTTCAGTTAGACCTAAACACCTTAACCAAAAACAGGGCCCTATGGTGCAAGACACTGTACATACAACATGGTAAAGAACAATCCATGCTCTTTAGAATTTACAGACTAAACAGACAATGCGTGGGGAAACAGAGATGCACAGTGATTTGCCCAAGATTACACAGCTGGGCAGTGCCAGGAATAGCACCCAGGTTTCCTAAATCCTAGACCAGTGCCCCACCCATTGGACTGCACTGCCTTTCCTTGACTGGTGTATCACTTATCTTCCTTTTGTCTCAGTGCACCAGTCTGTAAAAAATGGATGCATCATAATAAAAAGCAATATCCTAGATTCAAGCGGTGACAATGAGGGGGAAAAAAAAAACCATGTCAATTTACTTGAACTGGAGGAAAAGAGCATGATTTTCCTAGATCACAATAAAAGCCCTCTGTATAATGCGTGCTTTAGGCTTCCCTTGCGGGTCTTCCAGTACTGACTTCTCCAAAATATTTGAATCTAATCATAATGAAAAGACCTTGTGAGTGCGTGGTTTCTTTGTTCCTGCCACATAAATATTAATGGATGATTTCCTAGATGTTGCCATTATGACACACTGTGGACTGGGGCGCAGAGAACACTTGCTCAGCTTTCAGCTTCAGTGCATACAGATGAGAGCTTGGAGAAAGGCGGAGGGTGAACTGCACACAAGGCAAAGCACCATCAGACGCGCCCTGTCAAACACAGCAGCATGTTCCGACAATAACAGCACATGAACCATTCAGCTCGCGACACAGAATCCCTCCATGGTATTAGGAAACAGTAGAACCCATAGGACACTGGAGAAGCCATGAAGGCCGGATAGGTTAGCTCTCTCAATCCAGATTTGACAATTGATTTTTCCCTGAAACTAGTTTCTCCATTATTTCTACTGATAATCTCTATCATTTTTTTTCAACAGAAATAATATATGCTATGTGACAAGTAGCATAAGCATCAGACACAAATAAATGATACTGAGTGGATTAAAACATGACTCACATTTATGTGTTTGTAGTTGTAGTGGTACAGTGTTGTTGAAGCTGTATTGGTCTCAGGATATTAGAAAGACAAGATGGTGAGGTAGTATCTTTTATTGGCCAACTTCTATCAGTGGAAGAGACAAGCTTTTGAGCTACAGACAACTCTTCTTCATGTTAGCTGGCTTGCAAGCAACAATGTAAGAGAAGATCTGTTAATATTGCATAAATTTCCAAAACTGCCTATTATTATTTATTATTTTTATAGTGATTGCACCTAGTTTGGGACCAGGACCCTGTTGCGCTAGGTTTTATAAACACAGAGCAAACAAGATAGTTCTGGCCCCCAAACAGCTGACAATATGAGTGCAAGTCAATGGGAATTTGGCTCCTAAATCACTTAGGTGTTTTTGAAAATTGTACACATTAGTCAGTGACTAGGAGCAATATGTTTATATTTTTCAGGGGAAAGAGCAGCATTAAGGAGCAAACAAGCCTTTTTATACGTGAAGAGGGAAATGAAATTAGAGGACTTAAAACTGGCTGAAATGGCAAACTGTTAACAAGGAAAATAAAGTAAAGATGTTTGTATGATGAGTATGGAGAAATACAAAATAAAATTAATAATAAGGGGCAAGCCAAGGAACACTTGGAAAATCTGAATATATATTAATCAGTCAGGAGAGATGTTGGTACGGCTGGTTAAAAAAATAATAGTAACTCATTTTCCATTCAGAAATCAGGACTAGTGAAGAGTAGGGGAAGTCGATGGGACAGCATCTCCCCTTAACGCCACGTAGCATAGATCCCATGATCGGTAAGTAGATCTAAGCTACATTGATCTGAGTTACGCTATTCAAGTAACTTAAATTCTATAGCTTAGACTGAATTTCCCCTGTAGTATTTATTTCTATTGTGGTACTAGTCTCTTGACAACAGCCCCTTCTCCTTTTGGTGCATTTTCTCTTGCTTGAAAAGCAGATTTTGCTGTGGTCCCACTGATTGCCACACGCTATAGGTTATTTTAAATGGCTGATACTGTCTTCCATTATCTAGCATCACATTATCCTCACATTCCTAAGTTATTCTTGCATGCTGAGCACACTTCAGAACTATCCTTGCTCACACAACTGTTATTTTGAGTTTCAACTAGGGAGGGTCTTATTCTATTTATTTAGATTTTATTTCAAGAACACCTAGCCATCCCTCTCTGTGCATACACACAATTTGCTATGGATAAACTATAAATGACACTGGCTTCCATAACTCAAATTCTCCCCTGCCCATCCAAACTAAAACCACCTCCTCATCATCTCCACATGCATTCATACACACTGAGCCTTCCCCACAGAAAAACTTTCCCAATTTGACTGGTCTGCTAACAAATTTTGAAACTGGAAAACCACAAATGTATTCCATTGTCAATACACCTGCCTCCACTCCCCTCTCCCATTTCAGTCTAGGAACTGGTAACCCAAGACCCCAGCCAATCTTAATTGCCATGGCAACACTTGAAGAAAGAGGCAACCTGTGTAGCAGCTGGGACCCTAACTATGAGCTTTATAGAATAATACCTTGAACTGAGCCCAGAAATGAGCTGGACAACAAAGGGCCAATGGCAGGGCGCTGATGTATTCTGCTCCCTGTAAGAATCATTGCTAAACAACAGGGTCCTCATATTCCACATCACCTAAACGTCTGAGTCTCCGCGGGAAGCCCTGTGCAAAGCATTCTGCACCAAGCTAGTCAAGAGATCTGAAAAAGGTCTGAATGAAAGACTTGTGCCGTGATGTATCCATGTAAGCTGACGATGGATATCTAGGCTCATGGTGAGCTGTGATGACCGCTACCGATTAGGTTATTTTTCTCCAATAACCAATGATCCAAACAAAAATCCTCTATAGCTAACAAGCACGCTCGTTTTGCTGCTACTTCAGCCTCCTTCCTTCCTTTTCTCCTGTGACAGGATGCTGGGCAAGAGCTGCTGACTCAGCTCTCTGTCACACCAGCCCCCCTTAAGGGAAGTAAATTGGAGCTAGCTAGAGAAAACCTGTGCCTAATTGGGGAATGGGAGGCAGCCACCCACCCAATTAGCCAAGGGGTATATAAAAGGCTGGGAGGAAGGAAGCCCAGGGGGAAGGGTGTGGAAGCAGATTGACAGCTCTTCCCTCCCGGGTTCAGACATGAGAACCAAGCTGTGTATGGTAAAAAGGTGGTGGGAGCCCAACCTGTAAATCAATGGCACCAGTGGTTATTGAAACTTAGGGTCTCTGAGTCATTTTGTCAGCACAGCAGGGGCAGGCGCCAAGTAGGACATGCAGCACCCTGTTCTATCCCCCTTTCACCCAAGGGTTATATCAGGAGTTAAGCTAAAACTGGCTTTCTAAGGAAGGGATTATTGTTTCTGTATGTTCTGTTCCACAGCTAGTACAAAGGGGGACCCAAGGTTGTAGCTTCTAGGTACTACTGCAAAGAAATAATAATAGTTAATAATCATAATTAATGGTACTTGTCAATAGCACGGTATTTACTCAGTTTTAACAGCATACTACATTATTTTATCTGACTATTGTATAATTGCTAAATGACAAATAGAAAATGATGGTAAATATAGTATGTGCCTCAAACAGGCAGCAGCATTCAGATTAGGTTTAGGACCATGTTCGGGTTATGGTTATAAGAACGAAACAGAGTAAGGATTTGGGTTCAAATGCAAAACAAAACAAAAAGATGAAACCTCAACCACAGTTCCTGCAAGCTTTCATACACCAGAAAAAAGAAGTTTGGATTCAAAATGGAATGAGAATCTTGCACATAGGGCTTTAGGCAGACTCTCCCTTGCCCCAAATCTTTCCGCACTCACATTTTGAGGAAATGTGGCCCATCCTTCACACTTAGATAGCACTTTTCAAATTCAGGGTACTTTACATTGCAGATGCAGAGGTGATACTAAGGAAGACTGGACTGGTATTATTTATATGCTGAGGAGACCTGAAGAATTTGTAAATTATCATAAGTTAGACGCGGACTTCTCAGGCCCATTTCTGTTCTCAAGCACAAAAGCCCATCTCTCACTGATCTCGTGGACATATATAATTAAGAACCCTTGAGGAATATCTTTGCAGTGATTGACTTCCTTTAAATAAATAGCCCACTCAGCTCTAGTTCAGATAATATCTAAAGTTCTAATGGCTAAGGCTATAACTAAAAGAACTAGATAAATTTATGGAGAGTGGGTTCATCAATGGCTGTTAGCCAGGATGAGCAGGGATGGTGTCCCTAGCCTCTGTTTGCCAGAACCTGGAAATGAGCAACAGGATGGATCACCTGATGATTACCTATTCTGTTCATTCCCTCTGGGACATCTGGCATTGGCCACTGTTGGAAGACAGGATACTGGGCTAGATGGACCTTTGGTATGACCCAGGATGGCCGTTTTTATGTTCTGCAAACATGCAACATGGCATATTGGTATCTGATTCTAGCAGAATTAGTGATGGTCACCAGGTGGAGCTAATATATCATTTGACAGTTACAATTTTGAGACCAGACAGCATCTAAAGTATGTTTCCCCAGCTCACCTTTCTCTTCATTATTAACATGCACCATATCCATGCCAGCAATTTTTAATCTCTGCATGCAGATATACCAATCCACTGAACTTTGAGTGAAAGCCCTTCTTTCTCGTGTGTAGTATTTAAAGACCATCAGCACTGATAAACTTCAGGGCTAAATAAAACCGTGGTTCCCTGGATTATTTCCCTCCCCCACCCAATGCTTGGCAATATTTCGGAGCTTGCCCATCAGTTGTATGAGAAAAGTTCTGAGGCTATCTGCCCTCCCCAGTGCTCAAATTTTAGGAAATACCAGAGGTAAGGTTCTCTGAGCAACCTGAATTCTACCTCCTTCTACATATTAATTATGAAGAAGTCTTTAAATACATGTTTGCATACTGTGTTTTTTCCATAGGACCCCTACCTCACTTGTGCAGATGATGCAGTGAGTCCATCAACCTGCCTTCAAAAGGGATAAACTGATTTATGCCAGGTTAGAATCCATCCCAGAATCCAATCTGTCCTTTTCTTTTCCCGCATAGCTCCTCTCCAGCTCAGTGTAATACAACAAATCCCTTTCTCTTTCAGGTCAGTGTGTCCTGCATTCAGTAAGACATAACCTTAGAAGGAATGCTCCTGTTTCACAAATGGGAATATTTGTGAAAATTGAAAAAACAAGTAACAGGAAGAATAAGATAGAGTTAAAAAGCATGGGAAGAAGAAGAGAAAACAGAGACAGAAAGGATAAAATGCAGGGTCAAGTAACAGAGAAAGGGGAGGAAGGGAAGAGAAGCTAGGAGAAAAAATGATTTATTTGTAGTAGCTATTATATCAGAAAAAAAAGGTTATTGATCTGGGGGGCAGACCTTGCCCATTGCATAATGCCAATACATGGTGTATGCTGAATGCTTATGTACATTGTAGCCACAGCTTCACATTTTGCTTTCATTTAGGGTTGTTTAAAAGATGATTTCACTTTTGCCTAGTTCCACTTGCTCACTGCTGTTCCAGCCTTGCCCACTCACACTAGACTTGTCCTCTCCTTTGCTTTTTTTGGTGCAAATATTACTTATTATCTGGACTTGTGCATGACAAAATACACCCCTATATTCATACCTGGCACACTATTGTAATAATATTTGTACAAAGTATGTCTTGCAAGGTATAATTTGAAAACTCATAATTTGCTGATCAGTACTGTGCTGATAAAATGTGTGGCAACATTGTATGTAAAGTTATAAGATTTCCTTGTATGGTGTTATTAACCCCACAGCCCTCTCCTAACAGAAGTTGGCAAAGAGGTCTGTCCTAAAGAAAGGAATGTGTGCTCTGCTTAATTTTGCATTTAAGCTGTAAACAGAGTCATCAAGCAGGAAGGAAAACAAAGAAAACTCAGATGAGAAAAATCCAGAAGAGAACATCCTTCCATATAGAGATTTTGTCTCCTAGTTCCCAGCTGGAGATGTTTTTTACAAGAGAGGGACCTTGAAACTATGAAAAGGAGGGACAAACACCCCAAAGGACCCTTCTCTATCTCCCTGCCCATTCACTGCACCTGAAGAAATAAAGGAAGCATTTTCTGGACCCTGGTGAAGTGTTCCTGACCTACAGCGTTTCAGTAAGACTGCTGAAAGCACATGGTGAGAAACTTTGCTTGACTCTGATACAGTTTGTTAAGTTAGTCGTGAATAAACATTTTATTTCTCTTGTAACCATATCTGACTTGTATGCCTATTACTTGTATTCACTTAAAATCTTTCTCTTTGTAGTCAGTAAGCTTGCTTTACTGTTTTATCAGATCCAGTGTGCTTAAACTGAAGTGTCTGAATAGCTATTTGAGATCAGAAGCTAGCATATTATTCCCTTTAAGGAATAATGGATTTAAAATATTTGCACTGTCCAGGAGAGGGCTGGGCAGTACAGAATATACATTTCTAAGGGAAAATCTGGGACTGAGGGTGTATTGGGGTCACTGTGCAATAAAACCAAGATGGGTAAGAGCCAAAGTATAACCCAAGTCTGGCTGCCAAGCTGCAGTTACACACAGACGCTCAGGGTGTGACTTGCATGCCAGAAGGTTGTTTTTGAGCAGCTGAGGTAGGAGCTATTTCAGCAAGATTTTGTAAGGCACTCAAAGTTGCAAGGGTGGCATAGCTCCTCATTGATCTAGACTGTACCCTGGTATGTCACATCATATTCTTAGGGGAGAGGCAATATTTCAAAGTCACTGTCGTGTTACACCTGGCTTAGAAGTCAGTGAGCGATGGAAAACTGCAGAAACATTTTGCATTGATTCTTCTCTATTTTTTTCCTGAAGTGTTAGGGGGGAAATTGGAAACACTGTTGCCTGGAGGCTTAGAAATAGGGCCTATGAAATCAATTGAAAGACCCGTTGGTTTCAATGGACTTTGGATCAGCTTTTAATGGACATATATTTTTTTTCCACAATATGATGGAGAGCCTCTTGGATCTCTTAAAATAAAGCTGATTGAATAGGGGAAATATTTGCAAATACGTGATTCATTTATAGATGAAGAAAAATATCATAAAGTATTTGATTACTATAATTTAACTTTCTACAGAGCTTGCTGAAGAGTGACAAATTGTAAAAGTAAAATTGAGGGGCAATTGGTGAAAATTCACAATCAATGTTATTCACTATCACCATCATATTAAATGTCCTCTTCAAAATAGATTCCATAGAATTGATAGCATTTTCCATATTTTCTTTTCTTCAGGATGGGGGACGGAGTGAAAAAAGAGGCTTTTCTGTGACACTCCTCACTATACAATTAGTGCTTCACAAACCTTAATGAATTTTTCCCCAATGAAGCTCTGAAGTATAGGAAAGTGCTATTATCCCGTCTTGCAGATGGGGAACTGGGTCACAAAGAGGCTAACTTTCTTGCCCAACATCACCGTGTGTGTGTAACCAGGCTCTCCCCGGTCCTCGCTCCACAAACACCCAGAGACCAACTGAAGTGCAGCATCTGTGTCCTTTTATTGCTTTTGTTTGTTCCCACCACCTGCTATTTACAAATATACATATACCAACCAGTCAGAGACACCCTGGAGTCCTTACTAGCAGGGATCTAGTACCCCAAACTCCTCCCTTTCCTATCTCCCTACTCTCCTCAGCACTCCCCTGCTTCCTTCCTGTCAGTAGTTTATACCAAGCTGGCTACTCAGGCCAGGCAGGTGCAACTACCCAGGATAACTAGGGTGTGGCCTCCCAGCCAGCCCCAACTAGTAGCCTTTCTCCCCTGGAGCTGGGCTTACAGGGGCCTGGCTTGGTTTCTGCCAGCCAGCACCCTGTTACAGTGTGGCAGAGCCAAAACCTCAGAAGTGTTTAGCTCCCAACAGATTGCTTTATGCACAAGCTGGTTCTTGTCACAGGGTAGCTGGCTCCCTGTGACTGAAGTAGGTCCAGCTCCCTCATGACAGAGCGGGTGCTGTCAAATAAGCCCATTTAAGGGGCCAGAGCTGCACCCGGGCTACGAAGGGCCAAAGAGAGTTCAGTGAGTGTGGTGTTGGACGCGGAACTGCAGAGAGAAGCAGTGCGGGAGGGCGAGCGGTCTCCAGCAGTGGTCCCTGAAGAAGGGAGTTGGCCTCTGAGGCAGCAGGAAGGGATCATACCTCACAGGATACAACTCGAGGCAGAGGAGAAGATTTATTGTTGAGCTTGCTTTTTTGATACTTTGGCTAATATAGAAACCAGACCCCAAGAAGGGCCACGCGTGGCGAGCAAGATTGTGTGGAGTTTGTTTAAGGACCCCGGAAGAAGGGGAAAACGGAGACAGCCGAGGTACCCCTGGGCATGAGAGGGCACTTGAGTGGTGGCTATGGCATTACAGTGCTTCACAGTTTAAGACTCGTCCGTCTGGACAAATATTAGTGGAAATATTTTAGATGCAGTTTTTCAAACATTTTCAGCATCAGAGCCACATTGTGAAAGAGTCAAGGGGACTATGCTGATTTATGCCAGCTGGGAATGAGGCCCATTGGCTCCTATCTCCCATTTGTGCCTTTGAAAATCTTTCCCCCTCACTCACCCACAACATGAGGCTGCCTTTTAAAGAGAGTCCCATCCGGCAGCTGCAGGTGATGAATCAGAAATCATTCTAAAAATATTCCTTCAGCTTTGTGTTTTTTCTCATTCTCAGATATGTTGAGCAACGGAGTTACACCAGAGAGGAGCTGGGCTCCTTACATTCTTATATGTTCCTATGAGCTGGGAGAAAGTGCTGTAAATACCATGGGATAATAATGGGTGTTGCAATGCCAGCACAGTTCTGCTTGTTACCATCCAATACTCTTTATAATCCACCTTTCTCCTGTCCTGTTGTCTTGCTTAGTCCCTATCAGCCCTCCTGTAGCATAAGATCTTCCATGGGCAGCTCATATGTATTCCAGCGACTCCCTGGAAGCCACACAGTGAATGGTTTCTCTTTTTTGCAGTCATTTATCTGGAGATTAGCCTCTTTAAAGAAATAAAGGCAGAAATAAAGGCCCGTTTGTTGCCCTCATTTAAACTGACTCTCAAAGCTGTATTTTGAGGTACTTTGTCTAATTTGTGGGGCTATCTTCAGTGTTATTACTGTGCTATATTGTTCTATTATTTTGTAAAGTGCATGTGTTGTATGGGAATTACGCTTAAATGACTTGGTAATATTGCAAGCACAAAAGGAAATGAGAGCAGAGAACCTTTGCTGGTGTTCGCAAGCTGTAAATTGTGCACTGTTTGGAGAGATAAAGTGATGCTGTGGCAAGCATTTAAAAGGGCCGGAAAAGCTTTATGCTGCAAATATGTAAAATATGTTCTTCAATTAAAAAAAAAACCCACAATTCTAAGATGTGACACATTACAGCAAAGCAATATTTCTTTGGGGTCCCAGGAATGCACTAAATAATCTGCTGTTCTAAGTCTTTTCCAGTTCTAACTTTTAGGAATCTCTAATAGATTTGGTCAGATTTTTTCTTCCATAGAAAATTTCAACACAATTAAAAATATTTGAGCAAAAAACTAAAATTTTGAAAACCAGATGGAAAGCAGAAAACCAGTGGAAAGCAGATGCTTTCCACCAAACATATCAGCTGACTGAAAACTCAATTTTCTGTTAAAAATACTTTAATTAAAATTTTTCCACCAGACCCATCCTGTGATTCAAGACATGAAGACAAGAGTCAGCGAACAGGGAAATTATGAGAGTTGCGTGGGCTGGCTTTTAGATCCTGTCAAGTTGTGAAGAAGTTTTGTGGTGCATTCAGATTGCATGGTTTCCTGAATGCTTCTCTGGAAGTACTTACATGTGTGAGGAAGAAGCCAAGCGATAATTTGAGATTTGCTGTTAGTATTCCACTCTGCCTTAGGTTCTTGTTAAAGATTCTGACTAGTGTAGTTCAACTGGTGTTTCCAGAGCTTACACTAGAAGGAATTCAAAATACTATGGTTCAAATTCTGTTCTCATGGACAAAGCTACGATTCTGTCACAGATAATTTTAGTATAAGTCACAGACAGGTCACAGGCAATGAATAAAAATTAATGGAAGCCCATGACCTGTCTGTGACTTTTACTAACATTTCCCTGACAAAATGGGGAGCTCAGCTGCAGGGTCCCCACACTGTCTTCAGAGGCTGGGTGGCTGCGGAGCCTGCTCTGAGCTCTCGGGGCCCCCACCACCTGTGGGGGAAACTCCAAGGTCCCCTGCCACCGCCAGTGGCTCAGAGCTCCAGGGTACCCCCACCGCCTGGAACACCAGGAGCTGTGGGCCTACTGCCTATAGCAGCTCGCTGCTCTGGGGTCCCCACTACCCATGGCAGCTCAGAGCCTGGGGGTACCCCGCTGCCTGCCACTCCTACCCAGTCTGGATCCCTCTGTGAAACTATTGGCTTAGAACGACCGGCTGCAACTCCAAGAGGATTTGACTTTCTTCTCCTTACCTGACACTAAATTCTTACTGTTTAACATATTCGAAGAAGGCAAGTGGTGTTCACCAATCACCAGGTAGCTATTTTGGACCTCATTATGACAGATAAAGATGAATTAATCAATAGACTGAAAAATGGCAGTTGCCAAGGGACCAATGGCCCTTTAAAATGGGTCATCTGGTCAATCTATGTGTGGGGAAGTTTCTAGTGGGGTTGGGAGGGGATTGATAATAGGCCCAGCCACACTCAACATTTTCATCAGTAAGTTGGAGGTGAATATGAAATCACCACTGATGAAATTCACGTGTGACTCAGACTGGCACAGAAGTAAATAATGATAAGGACAGTACAGTCAGACACAGCAATCAAAATTGCTCAATAATCGGGTCCCAGTCAAACAAAATGCTAATTTAATTGCAAAGTCACATATATATAAGAACAAGGAATGCAGGCCATACCTTCAAAATGGAGGACTTTCCTTTCTTTCCTGGGTGTCTGGCTGGTGAGTCTTGCTTACATACTCAGGGTTCAGCTGATCGCTGAGCCCTTCCCATTGCCCACATATTCAGGGTTCCCTTCCCATTGCCCACATAATCAAGGTTCAGCTGATCGCTGAACCCTTTCCATTTGGAGTTGGGAAGGAATTTTCCTCTAGGGCAGATTGGCAGAGGCCCTGGAAGTTTTTCGCCTTCCTCTGCAGTGTGGAGCACAGGTCACTTGCTGGAGGATTCTCTGCTCCTTAAAGTCTTTAAACCAAGATTTGAGGGCTTCAGTAGCTCAAACATAGGTGACAGATTTATTGCAGGAGTGGGTGGGTGAGATTCTGTAGTCTGCGTTGTGATGGCGGTTGGACTAGATGATCATAATGGTCCCTTCTGGCCTTGAAGTCTATGAAGTCTATAGAGACTGCACCCTGGAAAGCATTGCCTCTGCAAAGAGGTCGTAGTGGACGAAAAACTAAAAACAAGCAGTCGGTGTGATTCTGTGACCAAAAGGGGCAATGTGATATTTGGATATATAAACAGGGGAGTAATGAATATGGATACCGGTGGGAAGGTGATTTTACCTTTCTATATGGCATGAGTAAGACCACAAATGGAATAGTGCGTAAGGTTCTGGTGTCTATATTTTAAAAAGGATTTTGAGGAACTAGAGAAGGAGCAGTAAAGAGACACAAAAATTATTTGAGAGCTGGAAAAAATACCTCACACAGAGACTTCAAGAGGTCAGGTCTGTTTAAGTTCTCAAAGAAAGATTTGAGAAGTGACTTGAATACAATGTATAAGTACCTCCACAGGGAAAAAAATATATTGGGTGCAAAAGGGCAATTAAATAAAGCAAAGAAAGGTGTAAGAACCAATGGCTGGAAGCTAAGATAAACAAGTTTAAATTAGAAATTAGACACATTTTTTTTAACAGTAAGTGTGATTAACCAGTGGAACAAGTAACCAAGGGAAGTGGCGAATTCACCATCTCTTGATATCTTCAAATCAGGACTGCAAACTTGTGTTTTAGCCAAACACAAGTTACTGGGCTCAACAGAGGGGTAATTGGGTGAAATTTAATGGCTTATTATATAGAGGAGGTCAGACTATATGATATAATGCTCCCCTCTGCCCTTAAACTCTATGCATCTAGGAGAATAATAAATTCATCCCAAATAGATCTGTGTGTTTGTGCAGGGAGATTAGAGTAAATTAGATGGATGTTTCATGTTAAACAGAAGCAAGGAGTTTGCTTGATATGTCCCAGAGGGTAGAAAACATTGATTCCCTAAGAGGTTCAAATTGGAAGCAGTTTCTGAAGCAGCTCCATGAGCATCAGGTTCACGTGAACCCAAAAATCTAGTGTAAAATGTGGAGAAAAACAACACATTCCATGTGATGCATCAGTTAGTTGTGATGGTCTATCTGCTCTCTAATCATCTAGCCAGCTATGAGGTCACAGACTTTCATTCGTTTTAAGATGAAATACTAGCACCAAACTGCTGATTGTAAGTAAATGCTTCCCCAGATGCCCTGCCTTTGTGGTCTCTGGAGTACAGAGGCAGCCACAAGAGTCAAGAAAAGGTTCATGAATGGTGCTAAATGTCTCCAACAAGACCCCAACACAAAGGTTTCTCACAGTTTAGATGCTGCTGATGTGTCTTATTTGAAGAGAACACAAGGAAATAGCATACTTTACCGGGGTTACAGCTAGAGTGTGGCACCCAGACCCCGGTATGTTTCAGCACAGTGACTATTTTCCTTGTACCGATGAAGTCACTGTAGTCAGGAGTGAGAATTGCATATCATGGATCCCTGCACAATTTCCCCCCACAAAAAAGGCATGAATAGAATAAAAAGATGACAGCCAATCTGAGGAAAATAGCATCATTTAGTTTGCTAGTTACAGGGCTCTGTTCATTAGACTGATTGCATGATGCCATCCAGTGTTTTCAGGAGCACTTAAAGAATGTGCTTATTATCTGTAATGCAAGGCTCCTAGGTCACTAATAGCCAGATTGAATCTGTTCCTTTCTATTGGGAGAGAGACAAACAGCTGTGTTAACATCAGGGGCAGAATCATCTGTTAATATGCTCAGTTCCCCAAAATGGGGTATCCATAATTATCTCCTAATAAAGGCATTTAAAGTCACAAGAAAATGCCACCCGACAGAAGGATTTTTTATTTCCACTTTTACCCATTACCTTTTCAGACCCACTATTGCATTCTTCATCTAACGGAAAGGAATCATGCATGAAATAGTATTCTATTTAGTTTAATGGTTAACAGAGCCGGAATGGCTACATGCAGTGCATTACCTTAGTGTGAAAGACTTGGTAATTTTCAAAGCATAACCTCACTGAAGAGAAAATGTATCCACTGACTAGCTTTATTCCCATTACTAGCAAATATATTCCAGAGGGCTGCTCCATAATAATCATTCCCCAGTTTCAAGCTTCAAAAAGAAGCATATTTTGCCTATTATTAGCAAACGTAATATTTAGAACAGAGAAAATGATTTTCTTCCCCCATCCTCTCTTCCTTTTAATGATGGAAAACTCCATCCCCATTTACCTAGTTATCCCATAAGCACCTTTCTGTCTTCTTCCACAATATCCCTTATGAATGGAATACCTTCTCCTAATACCCTGAACAAATGTACCCTGTCTCACAGGCACCAGTTTTCTCGGCACCGGTGGGTGCTCACACCTCCCCCAACCCAACTCCACCCCTCCCCCAAAGTCCCTACCCAAACTCCGCCCCTCCCCGTCCCTATTGGACTTCCTGAAATCCCCACCCTGGCCCCACCTCTTCCCCCAAGCGTGCCACTTTCCTTCTCCTCCTTCCCAGGCTTGCCGCGCGAAACAGCTGTTTCGCGGTGCGAGTGCTGAGAGGGAGGAGAAGCAGGATGCGGTGGCACACTCAGGGAAGAAGACAGAGGTGGAGCAGAGGTGAGCTCTGGGGCGGGCGGAGAGCTGCCGGTAGATGCAGAGCATCCATCAATTTTTCCCCATAGGCTCTCCAGGCCCGGAGCACCCATGGAGACGGCACCTATGTGAGCCTGTCTTCCTTTTAGTCCCTTTTTAATCCCACCACTACTGTGATAGTGTGATGCTGGCAGACCAGATGTCAGCTCATGCGAAGCCCCTAGGCCTCACTGAACACTGACAAATGAATAGCTGCAAACCAGTCTGCCTGACCTGTGTGTTACCATTGTTAAAACAGATGTAATGTTTATAAGAATGTGGTTTGCAGTTAGACTTGATGAAATGCTTGTAGGATGCTGCATGTATTGATCTCACTTATCCGTATCCCATGGTATAAAGTTATATGTATTCTTTGTATTGTAAAGTATGTACCTGAAACAGGAAAGACATGTTAATTAATTAAAGTCCTGATCATGTACACAGGAAGACACATGGAAACCAATGAGACACTGTGAAACATCAAACGACAAATACTTTGTTGTCGTCCCCCCTACACACACACATGAAGAGGAGACAAGTGCCATCTCTTGTCCCTTCCATTTGAACTCTGGGGAAAGGGAATGAAAATCCTTGACGAAGAAACTGTATTCACTTCGCTGCTTGGAATTTGAAGAGGACAATATTTCTAAGCATACGCAAGGGATCCCTAAGCTACTTAGCTTGAGTTAACCTTAAATGACACATAAAGCTTGCACACTACAGCAGCTTCTATTGGCTTTTGAAACTTAAGACTGTAACTCATTTGTGTGTGTAAGTTTACCTGCATTAACCTTGTAAATAGCTCTCATTTCTTTTTTTCTAGTTAATGAATCTTTAGTTAGTTTATTATAGGATTGAGTACAAGCATTGTCCTTAGTTGGAGATCATAAGTACAATTGATGCAGGCTAAGTGACTTTGGGCCTGGAAGCAACCTGAATATTGTTGTGACTTTTGATGTAAGGGGCCATCTATCACAAAGGTAGGCTTGCCTGGATGGTAAGATTGACTGGAGTGCCCAAGGGAACTGTCTATGATTCCATGTTAAGGGTGTTATAGTGTCTGAAGTGTTCACACTTGT
Source organism: Dermatemys mawii (assembly GCA_007922305.1). Classification (NCBI taxonomy): domain Eukaryota; kingdom Metazoa; phylum Chordata; order Testudines; family Dermatemydidae; genus Dermatemys; species Dermatemys mawii. Next base: position 41,844,960 of record ML677342.1, on the reverse strand, counting down.
TACTTGGTTGGTGAAATCTAATTATAAAACACACAACCAGTTTGAGGTTGGCGCCCTGGTTTGTGACAGTCTGCCCTGAGGTTGGCACCCTTGTTCATGAGCCATTCTAGACAGCTTGACCAACTAATTATTATTTATTATTTGTATTGCTAGAGCACTTAGGAGTCCTAGTTATGGCCAAAGACCTCACTGTGCTAGGTTTTGTACAAACACAAAGCAAAAAGATATGCTCTGCCCCAGTGATCTTAGATGATCCTAGCTAAGCAGGTAGCATTTACATCATCATAACAGTAGAATTTTAGGGCTGGTCTTCACTACCCGCCGGATCGGCAGGTACTGATCGATCTGTTGGGGATTGATTTATCGCGACTCATCTAGACACGATAAATCGATCCCCAAAGACGCTCTCTGTCCACTCCGGTACTCCAGCTCGCCAAGAGGCACAAGCAGAGTCGACAGGGGAATCTGCTGCCGCCATGAGGAAGCCAGATAAGTTGATCTAAGATGCGCAGAGTTCAGCTACGCTATTCACGTAGCTGAAGTTGCATATCTTAGGTCGACACCCCCCACCCCTGCTAGTGTAGACCTAGCCTTAGAATTGTAGGGCTGGAAGGAACCTTGAAAGGTTCATATGTTTGACTGTCCATTAATGATGATAGTCCAGATAATTTTCCATTAATGATACAGATCGACTTTGATTATCTAAATGGCTCAGGGGACAGATCAAAATTTCAGAATATCAGAGTTTTGGAAATCTAGATTTCTGATGTTGGGGAACATTTCTGAATTTCAGGTAACTGGGGTTTGGATAATCAGCATTTACCCACACTACTTTGCATCCTTATATAACTTTTCCACCAGAGATCCCAAAGCACTGAACGAATGTCCATAAATATAACTATTGTACAAATGGGATAAGTGAAGCAGAAAGAAGTGAAGTGAGACTACACAACAAATCAGCTGCATGGTTTTGCACAGCTTCGCTCACCTAACTTAGCTGTATTTACACAAATAGTTCCATTACCATTCACCAGCATCCATGTAAGGTAATATTTGATAACATTATAACACTAAACACAAAGGCAAACTGCAAAAAGGGAGTAAATTGGGGACAAATCCAGTAGAAGCAGAGGGTGGCAAGATTTGGGCCCTTACAAATTACAGTGAAAGAATCTCCAACCCTAGTTCTGTGTATATTTTCTGTGCAGTTCTACTACCAGAAATGCTCATTCAGTTCCCACTGAAACTAATAGGATTTGCACACACAAGAGGGTGGCATCTGACCCTTTAAAAATAACGAAAACTGCCTCAGAGTCTATTAATTAATTTCTTGATTCTCACAGCTTCAGCCAGCCAGCAAATGATCTACCCAATCTTACTCCTAGGGGAATTCTGCATCCCTGCACGTGTGCAAAATTCATGTCCCCCACAGATTTATTTGCCTCCATGCAGAAAAATGACTTCTGGTGGAAATGCAAAGGGAAGCCACAAGAGTAGTCGTGTGCACATTCTTAGCAGCACAGGCAAGTTGGCTTGGGTACCCAGAGCAGCCAGTAGAGATGTAAATCACCGCCAGGGGTGGGGAAATGAGAGGCTGGATAGAAGAGAGAGAGACAGAGAAAAAGAGACGGGAGACAGACAGACAGACTTTGTCCCTCTCACTTACTATTGCAGCATGCTTGGCATAGAGAGGTAGGGCTTTGGGGTGATTCTGAGGAGATCGGTGTGGGGCAGGTTCTGTCCTGCTCACGAAGAACAGAATGTAAGTTGCCTTCTTAGTGAATTGTTCCCATTATCTTTGTGAATTCTCCCAGGAGTATAAAACAGGTAAAAGTTTTAAGGCTTCTTCACATTTCCAGAGTGGTATAAAGGACAGTATGGCCTTATAAATGCTTGTGGTGCTTTTGTGATTAGAACTGCTCTAAATTTTTGGACTGAAGAAAATTCTTATCAAAATGTGCTCCATGAACTGTTTGCTACTGACCTTTCTGGAGATGGGCAGATGCCAATATAAATTGTGACTTTGATTCCCCAGCCCTCACTTGCTCTTCAGTTGCCTATGATATAACACTGAGCATATGGCTGCATATATTTGTTGACTAATAACTAGAAATAAAGAGTCAAACCTAGCTACATTACTATTAGGCAAGAGAGGTTAGGGATTTCCTCCAATGCTCCCCACTCCCGTTCTCCATCCGTTGTATAGTAGTTTAAATAAATTAGTGAACTAACTGAAACCAGAGTGATTATACTGCATTATTCTGACAAATAAAATATGCAGAATTTTGAAGAATTTTAAAATATTGTGTGCAGAATTTTTAATTTTTTGTTGTTGAATTTTTAATTTTTTGATGCAGAAGTCCCCCAAGAGTACCAATCTGAGTGTGGTTTCATGACTCCTTCCTCCACATATTCAGACATTCTGAGGGCTCATTGGCATCAGGGGAATATACAGAGACTATCTTAAAGAAAACAAGGAGGGCCAGATTTTAGGACCCTTATTCATGTTGAATAGCACCTTATTCCCTGAACTATTCCCTTTGGAGACACTGGGGCTATTTGTGGAGTGAGACATCACTCCATATAAATAAGTGTTCTATGATTTGCCCCTGAACTGGCCCATGAATTAGATTTGTTTAAGCATCAGGGGCTATCATGATCTCAGCAAATCTAACCCTTTTACAATGTGGATTACTGCACTGAGGTGCGACTCCCTTGATGAACATGAAGAGGATATTTTAGGAAATACAAATAATCAGTAGCTCAGTCCTACCTAAGCAGAATCTTTCAGTTTCTTTGCTTCTCTTGTATCTGCCTCTGACCTTGAGTGCATCACATACTTCACAGGGAATAAAAATGTTCCATCTATCCTAGCACTCATTTCTCATCCTCATAAGCAGGGAAAAAAACAAAGAAGGCATAATAAACATGCACGTATAATCAATAGCTTTGTATGAGTAAAGGAGGTAAGCACAGGCTGACTAATGATGAAACACATTCCCAACTCCTGTTGCATCTCTAATTAGAACTTTGAAAATGGCACAAATTACTTGGGTCCTGTGATATTACCTGAGATGTTTAAATTTTCTGAAAAAGTATTGATTTCATTTTGAATGTCGCGTCCTGGGCTTGGCATCTCTTCCCACGTAATGAGCAGATTACTCTCCGAATTCTAATTAAGCTTCTTTGCTTAAATGAAAAGCAGAAAAACAGCAATACAAGTGCACAATTATTGGAGCAGTTATCGATCCTTGTGGGGGCAAAATGACCATGATTTTAAGCATTGCTAAATAGTACTTGATTTGCATGGAATGAAAGCTTTTACAAAGATGAATTGGTTTCACTTCTAGGTATATAATTTGCTGTTCTTGAAAAAAAGATTGCTTAAATAATTCAAATGGAACACGGGATGTTTAATAACAGGTTCGGTGACACAGCAATGTGACATATTATCCTTCAGAAAATCAATCGTCTGCTCATCTCCTCTGGACAAAGAACAAACTAATTGAATTAGTCAGCACGTGCTTAAGTGCTTTGCTGAATTGGGGCTTTGGAGAAGAAAGTTTAAAGAACTAAATTGACTGAGGTGGGGAAAAAAGTTCTAAAATGAGAATTCAGTAACACTGTGAATAATTAAGAAATGGATGGAAAAACCTGTTAATCTTCTATATCTCCCAAAACCAATGCAAGGACCAATGCAAGGCTGCTTCTTATCATATTTTTTCCAAAGCTTTTCATGGCATTGTTTCAAATGTCCCAACTGAGGTTGGGACACTATTCTTGGGAGACTATGCCACTAACAGATTTTGATGTCTTTGATATTACATAGACAAGAGCTGCACCATTGCAATGTGGGTTTCAGACCTCGCTTAGTTCAATGATGTTCAGCTTCAGATTTTGGTTCAGGTCCAACTTTATTATTTAGTTTTTATTTTCCTGGTTTCCACCCCCATTATTCCTAGTGTGGCAAATTGTTGGCCACTGTTATGATGGGTCCCATGCTTTCTCTTCTTGTGGGGGGTGCAGGGAGCCATTTCTTGCCCCTGAACAGGGTATTAACTGCCCCAGTAGTTTCCTAGAGGAGGAGGAGTGGAGAGGAAGGGACACAGGCCCGCCCTCTACTCCAGGTCCCAGCCCAGGGGCCCTGAGGATAGCGGTAAATCACCTGAATTAGCTATTCCTTCCCCTGAGCTATTTCCCTCTCCTACCCTTCAGCTTGTGGGGCTTCCTGCCCTTTCTCTACACAAGCCAGGTGTCTTTTTTACCTAGGGTCTGGGTTGTCTTAGTTCCAAACTCTCCTCCAAACTGCTTTCCGCTCCAACTCCTCCAAACTGCTCTCCGCTCTAACTCCTTTCAACTGTCTGATTGAAGCAAGGGGGTTTTATCATGTGCCTGGCTTCAGGTACTCTAATTGGCTTCAGGTGACTTAACTGGCTCCAGGTGCTCCAACCAACTTCTAGCAAACTTGCTTCCCTCTAATACTCTCCTGCTGCCTGCTGGCCATGCTGTATCACACTAGTTTGGACCAAATGATGTCAGCATCCTCGGGGATTTCACAGGATGACAAGACAAAGAAGAAACACAGATTGAGAGACCATCCCATGCTCTGACTAGTACATTTCAATTCTTACAGTACATTGATAGGAAAATAGGAATTGCTATACTGCATCAGATCCATGGTCCATCTAGCACAATGTCCCATCTCCAAAAGTTGCCAGCATCACATACTTTAGTGGAAGAAGCAAAAAACCTGCAGTAAGGTAGCTAAGGGATCATCTACCCCCCACACTGCACGCGCGCGCGCGCACACACACACAGACACACACACACGCACGCACACACAGAGTCTCCTTTCATCTTTACAGGTTAGAGCTAGGTTTAACTGTGAAGCATAAGGTTTAATATCTCTTCCAAAATTTTTAGCATTTACTGGTTAGACTCTGACTATTGTTGTTATCCATGTAAATGCCCAATCTCTTTCTGAATCTTGCTGACTATTTTTGCCTCAGTAACGCCTTTGGCAATGAGTTCTACTGTTTAATTAAGTTTTGTGGAAACAAGTATTACCTGTTATCGGTTTGAACTTGCCACCTTTTAATTCCATTGAATGTCCCCTTGTCTTATATTCTTGTCTTGTGCCTTCCACCATTTCCATTAGTAAATTAGCTATAAGAATATTGATCTCTGTTAACAACAGTTCCTGATATCACTGCTCTACAGCCAAAATGCTTCTGAAGTAAATGTAGTCAAACTTTACTACTTCTGAGTCACTGAGTACGAAAATGATGCTTAAAATTGTTGATTGGCTCTAGTTTTCAAGATATGCTATTGGGTCAGTATATACAACCCTTGACATCGGAATGGCGGAGGATAAGTGAGTTATAAAGGGAAGGGATCTCAATTTAAACCAGAAATGACTAAAATACGTCTTTGACTGGATCTATGAATAAATCTATGACAGGTTTTGGACAGTACTTGCTTTTTAGGCAAAACAATGAATGATGCAATCTGAAGCTGGTATTGCGTCCTACATGATATGAATTGTATCATGTTATTCCTAGAAGTCATGGATGATGCAATCATAACGAAGCTTACATCACTCTGCTGAACAAAATTGCCCTATATCAGCTCTAGAAATCATAGAGTGTCGTGCTCTCTTATGTGTCAGTGTTTGATTTTGCAAAGGGACACATTTCTGTTTAGCCAAAGTGAGCAGAGACGCCTCGTACTTGTGTGAAAAGTGCAGATAACTTCTGCTATGTTTGTGGTGAAGTGACTTTTGCATCACAAAAACGCAGTATAACCACTATGGTTAAGAAAGCCTATCACCTTTATTTTGGCTGCAAAATTGGAGATCAAGACAAGAGGTGGGCCCCACACATATGCTGCAACACTTCTGCAACAAATCTTCGCCAGTGGTTGAACAGGAAAACGAAATCTATGCCTTTTGCAGTGCCAATGATTTGGAGAGAGCCAACAGATCATACCAACAATTGTTACTTCTTCATGGTGCCTCCAGCTGGGAAAGAAGAAAAAGTGGACTGTGCATTATCCAAACATTCCATCAGCTATACGCCCAATACCCCACGGAGAAGGACTGCCGGTTCCTGATGCACCAGAATCATTCTCACTTGAGTCAGACGAGGAAGAGGAAGAGAATGAAACTTCTGGTCCTGAACCATCAATGTCACAGGACCCACATTTTCTCCCATCCTCCTCCTCTGAACCACACCTCATAACACAAGCTGAACTGAATGACCTTGTCAGGGATTTGGAACTACCCAAGAGTAAGGCAGAGCTGTTGGGCTCCAGACTACAGCAGTGGAATCTCCTGACAGGTGATGTTAGAGTTTCCATGTTCTGTGACCGTCAAAAGGATCTTGTCCCATTCTTCTTCATGGAAGGTGATCTTGTAGCCTGCAACAACATTGATGGTGTGATGGCAGCCTTCAACATCGTTCACGATCCAGATGAGTGGAGACTCTTCACTGATTCATCGAAGACGAGTCTTAAAGCTGTTTTGCTGCATAATGGCAATGTTTTGCCATCAATTCCAGTTGGTCATGCAGTCCATATGAAGGAAACCTATGACAACATGAAACAACTTTTGAGGTGCATAAATTATGACCAAAATCAGTGGCAGCTTTGTGGCGATTTGAAGGTTGTTGCTCTCTTGCTTGGTCTGCAGACTGGATACACAAAGTACTGCTGTTTTCTCTGCGAATGGGATAGTCGTGCAAGAGATTCCCACTACATCAAGAAAGACTGGCCACTCCGACAGTCATTGGAGCCTGGGAGGAAAAGTGTTCAGCATCCACCACTTGTTGATTCAAGGAAGATTTTGTTACCACCCTTACACATCAAGCTGGGTCTGATGAAGAACTTTGTCAAGGCCATTGACAAAACACAAGCAGCTTTCAAGTACCTCTGTGGAAAATTTCCAAGGTTAAGTGAAGCTAAGATAAAGGAAGGTGTGTTTGTTGGTCCTCAGATTTGTGAACTTCTTCGAGATGATGCATTTGACCATGCACTGCGTGGCAAGGAAAAGACGGCATGGAAAGCCTGCCAGTCAGTGGCAATACATTTTCTCGGAAACAACAAGGCAGACAACTACAGGTTGTTGGTGGAAAACCTCCTCAAGACATACAAAAGCCTTGGCTGCAACATGTCACTAAAGATACATTTTTTGCACTGTCATCTAAATTTTTTTCCACCGAACTGCGGAGCAGTGAGCGACGAGCACGGCGAGTGATTTCACCAGGACATTGCAACAATGGAGAAACGCTATCAGGGAAAATGGAGCCCATCAATGCTTGCAGACTATTGTTGGACAGTGACAAGAGATGCTCCATTTAATGAATACAAGAGATAAGCCAAGAAGCGCCGAGTAGACACTGAATAGGACTAAATTATGTACATAATAGCTTTTTGCCTTTTGATTTATAATACATTTTATTTATATAACCCTTTTGCTGATTTTTAAAGTGTTACATAAACAGGACAGGTGAAATATTATCATGTAAAGCAACCATAAACACATGAAAAGACCTAGGTTTACAATTTATGATTAAAACTCTACTATCTACACAATATACATAGACGTAAAATGTAAAAACTTAAATATCTTAGCAACAGTAGCCAATCAGTTGTTTTAATTGTCATATTTGAATTCAGCACATCAAAATACATAGTAAATATCACATTTTATCTCTGAAGCAGACGACTTCTAAAAAATTGTAGACCAGTGTATTCACTCATAAATTTCCTATTCTGAATTTTATCCTATTTCTCATTTACTGTAAACCAAAACCCGCAGTAGCACCACTGTCCTCTTACAACCACCATAACGAGACACAAATTCCATAAGGTAAAAATCTAAACTAAGAGCAAAAGAGATCAGACAAAATTACATTATTTCCTCTGCTATCCCCAATAGAATTTGCTTTAAGAAAAAAAATTAAACTGTTTGTGCGTTTAGATTTCTAGAGATACAAGAACTTTTAGTGCTTCACGATTTGTCCAAAAGACCATAAAAGTCTTCCCTAAAGGCTTCTGCAGCTCCCCGTTTTGGGAGTGTGGAACTCAATGTCACAATCCTCAGAACCATTTGGAAACCATTAATGAATCAGGATAGAAAGTATCTCCTAGCCACTGATTTTTTTTCTCAATTTGGTTTACAAAACAAAACAAATAAAAAACAAAAATTGTCTCCAACAATTGCTTTGCCAAAAAGACTTTGTCCAAACAATGCTCATGAATTATTAATAATAATATAATAAAAGTAAGTCTATCTACACCGTATGTAACACTTTGACAAAATATTTTTCAGCTCAGCTTTTAAGAGCCCCATACCTACAATTCCTTTCTGCTAGCTTCCTTCCAGACAACCAATCAGATTGTACCACAGTGACCAAGGTGTAGTGCAGTGAGAAGGGACAGGCAGCACTTGGTGACTGGTGAGACTATGAAGAACAGCAGACACTCGTGAAGTCCAAAAGAAGAGTCAAGAGAGCATAGCAGGTACTTTAGAGCAACGGGAGAGTTTCTTTAGTGCTCTTTTTCACTTTTACCTACAAACACATTCTGAAGTAAATAAAAAGGTCACATTATGGAAAGGAATTATTCTCCACTTAAGACTGATTGTTCTGACCTTTTTGCTTGGACATTGGTACTTGCTCGGGGGTGATTCAACACTATGCCATGGCTTTGATGTACAGTCTTAAAAGCACCATTATAGGCATTTGCTGGAAGGAAATACCTTGTTGCCATGGCTACTAGAGCATCACTTGGAGTTGTGAGATGGCTAGATTTCATCACCACGACACCAATTTCTCCTGTGCAGCAATACAGTGAGTGGATCATGTAAACAATGGATGAAGTTGTACTGCATTTTTTTCTTGCTTTTAAAGGTCTCTATAGCCACCTGTAAACCAGAGCTATAAACCAAAAAGACTATGTTGACCAGTGGTTATAGCAAAGAAGTGGGAGTCAGGGCTCCTGGACTCAGCATCTGGCTCTGCTTATTGCAACCTAGGAAGGATGAAGAGTAAATTCCTCTGTCAAATCCACTGTGGATCTTGATATGTTTTTTCTAATTTATCAGTACAGCTGGTCAAACTAAGTGGCACTACTCAAGCAGTAAGCTACCACTCTGTGTTAATAAATGCATCAACATCTGACCTTCTGGAACTCATCCAGTGCCCCCTGAAGTCAATGGCAATCTTTCCACTGACTTAAATGGGCACTACAATAGGGCTATGTGTAACAAAAATCTACATTTTTAATATCCTTAGCTTTAGATCAGTCCCTGCAGACTAGTGCTATTTAGGTAGGCACACAAGATTCTCAACATGGTTTTAAAATCCAGGAGGCAGGTCAAAGAAACAAGCATGATGTTATCTATCTGTAGGGCTGGCCAGAAAACGACTAAATACTTTTTTCACAAAACATTTGACGTTCAAAAATTGTTTGCGTCACATGATATTGGAATGAAAATTAGACTTTTGGAAGTGATGACAGGCTCTCTCTCCCAATCATGAGGGCACAGAGCTAAGATATGAGAGAGCTGTGGTTGTAATGGTAAAAAAAGAAGAAGAAGAAGTGGGTAAATTAACCTAAAGTAAAGTCCATTTTCTCCAAATGAGAAGTGGGTATAAGTGTGGTGAAAATTTTTCAACCATCTGTCAGGCAAAGCATCATTATTACCTGTGAGTGACCGCAGCTGCTTCCTGTTCAGTCCAATGCTGATAGAATATCTGTATCAAAGTCCCCAATGACTTCTCAGCATGCTTCATCATCTTTAGTTTTTGAGCTGCCAGATGTTGTGACAAAGTGAACATAATTGTGTCTGAGATGTTGCTAAACATGTATTTACATAAATTTCAGCAGTTGTTAATAACACTGAATGCTAGGAGAGAAAAGTCTGGACAATTCTATTCCAGTCCACACCCCAAACTTTGAAAGGGTTTGCGTGTGGCATTCCAGTTCAGGTCCATTCTTAGTTGTTGTAGCATGAGCTTATCAAAAGTTTAACCCTTTCTATCTTTAGCAAACACGCTCTTCTCTTTTTTAGTTTTTGAAGCAGGGAAAGGCAAGTTTGCTTACTTCAAATTGTTCCCTTGGCTCAATGTCATTTCCCAGAATGCCCTAAACTCTAACATGGGACTGGATAACTTTGCAGGCCCTGTGTTTAAGAGGATATTTTAGTTTTGCCATCAAATGATTTTGTTGCAGGAATTATAGAGCACTTAGTTTGATATATGGCTTCATTTCTATGCTTCAGTCATAAAATTGAACCCATAAAAATTTATTTCAGTTTAAAAAAAATGGTCAGCAGGCTTGTTAATTGTTGCAGAGTCAAACGTTTAAGAAGTGGTTCTCATAGTGTGTCCCTTTTCAAGGCAGGTGGGTTTAACTCTTTTGGTTGAGATAATAAAATATGGATGTATTAAACATTTTTCAGGGTACCTTTAATTTTAAAGGTACCCCCAGTTTTCTCCCAAGCCTATTTCCTTTGTGTATTTTTGTTGTTCAAGTGACATGAAACTGAGCAAAATTTTTATAGTCATTAAGCAGCAGTTTATGCAGCAGTGAGTAAACTACAAAAGATCAGAAGGCTTGGAAACTTGTTTTAATGATCTTAAGACACCCCACTTCAGAATCCCAATTGACACTTTGGAAACAGAGGAACATAAGAACATAAGAACAGCCATACTGGGTCAGACCAAAGGTCCATCTAGCCCAGTATCCTGTCTTCCAACAGTGGTCAGTATCAGGTGCCCCAGAGGGAATGAACAGAACAGATAATCATCAAGTGATCCATCCTCTGTTGCTCATTCCCAGCTTCTGGCAAACAGAGGTGGGGGACACCATCCTACCCATCCTGGCTAATAGCCACTGAGGGAGCTATCCTCCATGAACATATCTAGTTCTTTTTTGAACCCTTTCATAGTCTTAGCCTTCACTACATCATCTGGCAAAAAGTTCCACAGGTGGACTGTGCTTTTTGTGAAGAAATAGTTCCTTTTGTTTGTTTTAAACATGCTGCCTATTAATTTCATTTGGGGCCTCTTAGTTCTTGTATTATGAGAAGGAGTAAATATTACTTACTTACTTACTTTCTACACACCAGTCATGATTTTATAGACTTCTATCATATCCCCCCTTAGCCATGTCTTTTCCAGACTCAAAAGTTCCAGTCTTATTAATCTTTCCTCAGACAGAAACTGTTACATACCCCTCATCATTTTTGTTGCCCTTTTCTGAAACTTTTCCAACTCCAATATATCTTTTTTGAGCTGGGGCGACCATATTTGCATGCAGTATTCAAGATGTGGATGTACCATGAATTTATATAGAGGCAATATGATGGTTTCTGTCTTATTATCTATCCCTTTCTTAATGACTTCCAACATTCTGTTTGCTTTTTTGGCTGCTGCTGCACATTGAGTGCACAATGACTCCACAATCTCTTTCTTGAGTGATAACAGCTAATTTAGACCCCATCATTTTATATGTATATTTGGGATTATGTTTCCCAATGTGCATTACTTTGCATTTATTAACATTGAATTTCATATGCCATTTTATTTCCCAGTCACCCAGCTTTGAGAGATTCTTTTGTAAGTCTTCACAGTCTGGCTGGCACTTAACTATCTTCACTAGTTGTGTATCATCTGCATATTTAGCCCCCTCACTATTTACCCCTTTCCCAGATGAGTTATGAATATGTTGAATAGGATTGTTCCAGTACAGACCCCTGGGGAACAACACCAGTTACCTCTCTATGAAAACTGACCATTTATTTCTACCCTTTGCTTCCTATCTTTTAACCAGTTACCAATCCATGAAAGCACCTTCCCTCTTATCCCACGACAGCTTACTTTGCTTAAGAGCCTATGGTGAGGGATCTTGTGAAAGGCTTTCTGAAAATCCAAGTACATTAAGGAGAGTGCTTATCCATTTAAGGTTTTACAGTGTGTTCACTGCATGCTTGGATAGGTGCTCAGAGTTCAGTGTGGACTGTGTGAATACTCACACATCAGAGACGTGTTCAGTAAAGTTCTGTATTGAGTCTCAGTGCCTTGATTTAAGCCACTCCCAGTAATAAGGGACTCTATACTTATTAGTGCTAGAGAAGGCTGGGAACAGAGCGGAGTGAATTTTTTATGACAAATTCTTTGGGGTGTGGATGCTAAAATGCATTTTTCAGGGGCCAAAACTATTTGCTGAATTTGGGTCAAATTTGATCATTGTTTTGCAAGAGTGGAAATCTGTCATTTAAAAAAAGTCAAAATATTTCATTTCATTTTTTTTTGTTTGAAATTGCATTTCAATTTAAAATTTGGCCACTTTACAAAAAAAGGGAGTGAAGAAAGGAAAACATTTCAAAAGGCCAGACTGAAATAAAAAATCGTTGAATAATAGTTTTGGGTTGAATCAAATGTTTTGGTTAGTTCAACATAATTTTTGAGTTTTTCAATTCAGTGAAAAGACTCAAAAATATTTGTTTTGGTTTGAGTTAAACTTTTTTTTAGTTAGGCCTCCAAAACTGAAAAAATGCATTATTCACTCAGTTGTAGTCAGGAAATCATTATCCTTACTCCTTGCTTCTTAAATCTTAACCTTTGATAATAAATTGCTAAATTGCAGCACTGTGAATGTATTTCAGTGCTGTAATCTTAGAAAGGCCCTGCTCCTGAGTTGTGCCCGGTGCTTAATTTGGCTTGCCAGGCTTGAGCTCTGGCACCTCTAAGCTTGGCAGGTCCTAGCCCCAGCAGCGCTGGCCTTGCCGTGCCATTTATGAAACTAAATAAGAATTGCTTGAGTCCCAGCACCTCTTTCATTACAAATTAAGCACTGACTGTGCCAGCCCAAGCTGCATATACTCTGTCCTGAAGGAGGAGACAGTTTACCTGGTAATTTCTATGCGCTCTCAGTGAGAGCAGCTGGATATTGTAAGGAGTGCTCCAAGAGTGCAGAGGTTGGTGTGCCTATCACTAGCCTGCACAGAGGGACTGAGATCTGCAGGGACTTGGAGGTCAGTGTTTGTGTGTGGCCAGAGGCGATTGGCTTTGAGGTGATGAGCTACAGCAGGCCTGCACGAGACTGCTTCACAACATGGGCGTTTAGTGGTGAGGTGCCCCATGCCACTGGGAACCCAGGGGAAGGTCACAATGTCATTATGCTCTTCCAGGTTTTAAAGGGATATGGACATGCTGAAATATGACAGGAAATTCAGCAAGGGAGAGAGGAGGTTTAGGCTGGATATTAGGAAAATCTTTTTCACTAGCAGGGTGGTGAAGCACTGGAATGGGTTACCTAGGGAGGTGGTGAAATCTCCTTCCTTAGAGGTTTTTAAGATCAGGCTTGACAAAGCCCTGGCTGGGATGACTTAGCTGCGGATTGGTCCTGCTTTGAGCAGGTGTTTGGACTAGATGACTTCCTGAGGTCCCTTCTAACCCTGATATTCTATGATTCTATGATTCATTTGGTGACACCTGGCTCTTGTGTTATGAGCAGTAGTAAATAAAACTTCCTTATCTACTATTGCTATACGAGTCATGATTTTATAGACCTCAATCATATCTCCCCTTAGCCGTCTCATTTGCAAGCTGAAAAGTTCCAGTCTTATTAATTTCTCTTCATATGGAAGCTGTCCCAAACCTCTCTTCATTTTTGTTGATCTTTTTTGAACCTTTTCCAATTCTGTTATATTTTTTTAAGATGAGGTGACCACATCTGCACACAGTATTAAAGATGTGGGCATACCATGGACTTACATAGAGGCAACATCATATATTCTGTCCTATCATCTATCTCTTTCTTAATTATTCCCAGCATTCTGTTCAATTTTTTGACTGCCCCTGCACATTGAATGGATGTTTTCAGCAAACTATCCACAATGACTCCAACATCTCTTTCCTGAGTGGTAACTGCTAATTTAGACCTCATCATTTTGTAGTATAGTTGGGATTATGCTTTCCAATGTGCATTAATTTGCATTTATCAACATTACATTTCTTCTGCCATTTTGTTGCCCAGTCAGCTAGTTTTGAGAGATCCTTTTGCAGCTCTTCGCAGTCTGCCTGGGTCTTAACTACCTTTAATAATTTTGTATCATCTGCAAAATTTGTCATACAGTTGTCTCTATTTTTTACGGGATCTAAACAGAATAGAAACCCAGCTAAGGTGTTTTGCATATTCTTTTGTTTTTGTGGTTGTTTCTTTTTCTGTTTTTTTTTTAAATAGAATTGCTAGCTTGTAAATCTGCTTCTATAAAAGGTGATATTTGTATGTTTGTTAATATCTCTTTTTAAAGCAGCAGACTTGCTAACTAGCAGGGAGGCAGTGAAAAGTGATATTAACAAACATACAAATAATACTTTTCATTGCAGATTTACTTGAACCTGAAAAGCCAGGGGACAAATTAAGAACTGGAAGCAGAAAAGGGTAAGAAGACATTAGAAGCCACAGATGATTAGGTCAGCTACAAGGGGAAACAATAGGGACAAGAAGCAATGAGGGTGGTGGTGAGCATCAAGCCCAGAGCCTCGTACCTGGTGGCCAAGAATTGCTGTCAGCCACCCCAAGGCTGGGGCCAGAACCTTGAGCTATACAGCCCATACAAAATTCATAAACTCACATGAGCTCTCTGCCCCTCCAGCATTTAAAGCTGTAAAAGGGGGGATGACCAAATCCCTATTTACAGATGAATGAGAAGGGTCAATGATTGGCAACCACCCAATCACCACAAAGGCAGCTGCTGCCACAGGAAAAGATTCTGAGGGCCACGTTTGAAAGATTCTGATCGAAGTGCATAATACTTGTCTAGGGAGCAATATGTTTTGCACTTCAGTCCTTGACAAAACCAAGAACACTGTCCAGGTGAGTCCACTCACCCTCAAACACTGCTCCTTGCCTCCTC
>ML677342.1:41428419-41827726 GCA_007922305.1 Dermatemys mawii | reverse complement strand
CAGGACAGGACAGGACAGGACAGGACAGGACAGGACAGGACAGGACAGGACAGGCTTGGGGGAGCAGAAGGGAACTCCAGCCTGGTACCTGCCAGGTTGCGGGCCCTGATGGAAGGGTACATAATGTGCAATGGGGTTAGAGGGGAAGTGACCCAGGGAGAGCGGACAGACAAGGGGAGAGGAGGGCAGGGAGGCTGCTGCCAAAGGGTCCCTGGGTCAGGACCCAGAGTAGAAGGCAGGCCTGGTCCCCCCACATCTTTGCTCTTATACTGCACCTGGCCATAGGAAGTGGCCATAGCAGATTGCACCAGACCCCTGCCAGAAGGGGTTAGACTTTGGGGTGTGGTTGGCCACTGTGGCAGGGATGAGACCTTAAATACTTCTGTCAACCCCCCACCCCCACGGAAAGGGGCGAGTGTGGACTTGGGAGCAATGCTGGGGTTCAATGTCCTGAAGAGGACACCATGAGCAGGGAGCAAGGTGGGTCCGGATATCAGCAGGGAGCAGACAACGGACAGGACACCACCAGCAGAGGGTGCTCCAGGACTGTTAAGAGCTAATTCTCTGACTGAACAGCTGGAGGTGCTGCAGTGGTGAGTCCCGTATCCTGTCACATCAATTAATAGGGGGAAAAAACATATCATATATGGGAAGTCATATATCTCAGGTGTATGCAAAACAACAGCTTTTTTAAAAAAACCCAGTAGGTCCACAAAACTTGCATCTAAGAGTTTTTAAAGAGCTGGCTGAGGTGTTTTCTGCACTGCTAATGTTGATTTTCAATAACTCTGGTGACACTAAGGAAGTTCCAGAAGACTGGAAGAAATCTAATATTGTGCCAATATTTATTAAGGATAAACAGGATGACCTGGGTGGTTATAGGCCTGCCAGTTGGACACTGATCCCAGGCAAGATAATGGAGCAGCTGGTATAGTACTTGATTAATACAGAATAAAAAGAGTGTAATGTAAGTAACAGCAATCAAAATGTGTTTATGAAAAATAGTTCCTGTCAAAGTAACTTGATTTTTTTTATGAGACAACAAGTTTGGTTCATAAAGAAAATAGTATTGATGTAATATACCTGTATATTGATGTAATATACTTAGCTTTCAGTAAGGCATTGGACTTAGTACTGCATGATATTTTGCTTAAAAAACTAGAATCATATACAAATATGGCAACATTAAATGGATTAAAAGCTGGTTAAGTGATAAGTCTCAAAATGTAATTATAAATGAGGAATCATAATTGAATGGGTGGGTTTCTAGTCTGATCCCACATGAATAGGTTCTTGGCCCTATGTTATTTATGATTTTTATTAAACACCTGGAAGAAAAAAATGAATTCATCACTGATAAAGTTTGCAGATGACACAAATTGGGAGGATGGTAAATAGTGAAGTCAGGTAACTGATAAAGAATAATCTGGGTAATTTGGTAAGCAGGGTCCAAGCAAACAATATATGTTTTGATACTGCTAAATGCATACATGTAGGAACTACTTACCCCTATGCTAAGGCAACTACACATGGCCTTATGTGTAGACATAGTCTAAGAGGGGAAATCAGAGAGGCACCAAGAAAACAATGTTCCCTAAATGTGCCTTCAGAAACATGGTGCAAAATCATGGCCCCAATGAAGAAGGAAGGAGTTTGTGGCTTGCTACAACGGTGAGCAAAGCTTGAATGAAACCCTTTATAAGCATGTTCTTCTTGACTAGCTGTATGGAATACAGTTTATAAACAGCTTTCACCTCTGAGACTGATTAGGGTAAAATAGCTGCTCTCTGGGTAGGCTTGGCTCAATTCAATTTTTATTTGTGTATAATTTCAATGGATAGTATTGATATTTTTAAGCATTTGTTTTGATTTCTATGAATTTGTTTTCACGGATGCACAGAAATATGGGTTTTATTTTTAAAAAAATTATAGATTTAATTAATTTAAATCTAATCTATCTTTAATTTTATAGATGTAAATTTTCAGAGTTGCAGGAAATTATGGAGGGATCAGGGGACTCAGACACTATTTAATGATAGTAGATGGTGAGATTAATCATAGAATATCAGGGTGGGAAGGGACCTCAGGAGATCATTTAGTCCAACCTGCTGCTCAAAGCAGGACCAATCCCCCATGAAATCATCCAACAGATTATTGCCCCATATCCCTAAATGGCCCCTTTAAGGATTGAATTCACAATCCTGGGTTTAGTAGGCCAATGCCCAAACCACTGAGCTATTACTCCCTCCCTCCCCTACAGCAGTTAAAGCTTTTATAATTTATTCAAAACAAATTCTCAACATCCCGTGTCAAAATATATAAACTAAATATCCTTAAATCAAACTCTAACAAGTTCTCAAGCAGCATTTTTCTTACTTCATCTATCTGTAAATGTCTGTTATCTATAGAAATTTTTTTACTGCCCTTTATGTGAGAGGTTATATTCACCAATAGACAGGATTGGAAGGATATATTTTCTATGTGGGTTGGCCTAGGCACACTTCACCATATTTATGCAAAGCAACAGGTATCTAAGTGACTTGTGATGTTCATGGTAAGCTGCTACCTTGGAGATATTTTCTTCAGGGGCTAAGGTAGAAAGAATTTGTTTCATATTTACTGGGACATCACAAGCAGAGCCAGCGGGGCTGAAATGTTTTTTTACAGGGGTGATGCTGATGATGGAAATCATGGAAACCATGTAGTTGGTATTACCAGGGGCTGCAGTAGCACCCCCAGCACTCCTAGTTCCAGCCCCACTGGGCAGAGCACTGAAAGTTTTAAAATATGAAGTCTAGAGAATGGCCAGTGGAAGCCATATAATGACACTTAATGTTCTCTCGCTGTAATTAAATGCACATTTTTTTCTCCACTTTCTTTCCCAAAGGTAACTTTAAGGAGAACATAATGAGAAATTGGTATTACTTTTAAATCACCAGTGCTTATTCCCATACACGTCCTGTGTGACAATGCAGGCGTGCTAAGCTGAGTCACTCCTCAAGATCCATTTTGATAGACTGATTCTCCTATAATGTACATTGGAATAAATCAGGAGTAATACTAATAACAGTAATACTTTGCACTTATACAGGCTTTTCACTAGGGCTGTCAAGCAATTACAAAAATTAATCACTTAATCACGCAATTAAAAATTAATTATGATTAATTGCACAATTAATCTCAGTTAATAATAGAATACCATTTATTTAAATATTTTGGATGTTTTCTACATGTTCAAATATATTGATTTGAGATACAATGCATAATACAAAACGTACACAGCTTGTTTTATATTTAATTTTTATTATAAATATTTGCACTGCAAAAAGCAAAAGACACAGTATTTTTCAATTTACCTAATACAAGTATTGTAGTGCAATCTTTTTATCATGAACATTGAACTTACAAATGTAGAATTCTGTCCAAGAAAGACCTGCATTCAAAAATAAAACAATGTAAAACTTTAGAGCCTATAATCCATTCAGTCCTACTTCTTGTTCAGCCACTCACTCAGACAAACAAGTTTGTTTACATTTGTTTCTTATTTACAATGTCACCTGAAAGTGAGAACAGGCATTTGCATGGCACTGTTGTAGTCGACATCACGAGGTATTTGCATGCCAGATGCACTAAAGATTCATATGTCCATTGATGCTTCAACCCCCTGTACCAGCAATACTGGAAGACAAGACATTGACTGAGACTGATCATAACAGATACTGGAAGTTGAGCTGTTATCAATTCAATGGATATTGGGTGTTATATTTTTAAATGGATCCAGCTAAAGTAAAAAATTCAGCATTCAGCTTATGGCCCAGCCCTGTCATGTAGCAATTACAGAAACGAGTCTAAAAGCTTGTGTGACTAACATCTGTTCTATGCAGTGTTGTTGTATCCCGATCAGTCCAGGATATTAGAGAGAGAAGGTGGATGAGGGAATATCTCTCACCAATTGAAGCTGGTCCAATAAGAGATATTATTTCACCCACATTGTCTCTCTTTCATGTGTTCTGGCTTCCACGGATGTCTTTAAACAAGGGGTCGGCAACCTTTCAGCAGCGGTGTGCCGAGTCTTCATTTATTCACTCTAATTTAAGGTTTCACATGCCAGTAATACATTTTAACATTTTTAGAAGGTCTTTTCCTATGTCTGTAATACAGAACTAAACTGTTATTGTATGTAAAGTAAATAAGGTTTTTAAAATATTTAAGAAGCTTCATTTAAAATTAAATCAAAACGCAGAGCCCCCTGGACTAGTGGCCAGGACCTGGGCAGTGTGAGTGCCACTGAAAATCAGTTTGTGTGCCGAAGTGCGAGAGGTTGTCTACCCCTGCTTTAAACTCTGATTAGCCTTCTCCTTCCTCCCCCTCCCTGACATGTTCAAACATAGGATAAGAGATAATCCCTTTGCTTCAACAGCAAAGACAAAGGGTGAAGGAAAGCAAGAATTATTAGAGATGGCCAAAAAGTCATTTTTAAGGCTCTTTTGACAAACTTGAAATTTTGGCAAGAAAACATCCATTTTTACTTGCATTTTTCAGGTTTTCATCAAAGAAAGAAAGACATTTGAAAATATTGTGGAGATTGTTGACAATCAAACCTCAGCATTTTTCATTTTATGGGTTTTCTGATTTTTATGATGAAAACTCCAAATAATTCTTTGGAACCGCCCCCCCCCCAACCTTCCAGTGTTTTTTAAGGAAATAAAATACCTTTCCTAATTACTTCTAGTTGTTAGTTCCCCTTATGTACAATGAGGCTAAGGCACAGCTTGTTGATCAAGGTCAGACAAGATAGCCCTAGTACAGTCAGGAACCAAACCCAGTTTTCTTGAGGCCTAAGTCTGTACCTTTACTGGAAGACACCCTTTCTCTACAAGTCAATCTCTGATTTCAAAAGTAAAATTATTTACTATTAGCAAAGTAGGAGGGGAGGGGACAACCATACATTTGAAAAATGGATGGGCCAGATCCTCAGCTGACGTAAACTGGTATTAGTTTCACTGGCTACAATAGAGTTTTGCTGGTTTATATCAGGACATCATAGATCGAGGCTCCTTTCCTCTATCTGTGATAGGGCTATCACCTTAGAATCTGGGCATTGGTTTCTTAGTTGGAACGGAGTCATGTTACATGAGTATAAAGTATTTTTTGTTTGTTATTTGCACTGCAGTAGCACATAGAGTTCCCAAGCAAGGATTGGGGCCCCGTTGTGCTGTTATCCATACAAGGAGAAGATGGTTGGTTGTTGCTTACTACTTGTGTTGTTTGGGTCACGACTTATTTTTTGTCAGGAGTATACAGCAGATTCACTTAAATATTTGTTTTCTAGTGAGTTTTAAAGCAGGACTGACTGCTCTAAAAGTCTGTCATGCCCATTTGCTTTGTCTGTGTCTCCGTGAACCAAGGGTGGTTAAAAATGGACAGGTTTGCAGTGGAGAATGCTGTGAAGTTCCAAGGAGCTATACGTGGGGATTTATACTGTACAGGGAGCTGGGTTTCTTGGCTCAAATAGAAGCCAAATGAAGTGCATCAGAACTGTTATGTGCTTGGCAGTACACACCTGCATTTATTATTTCTGCATCATCACGGACATGCATGACATAGAAGAAGTGGCCCTCACCCAGTATCTTATATTCTAGAATCCAGACTATTGCAAGCCCTATGATGAATGTTCAGGAGGGAGAAGCTGCAAGAACCTCTCCTCCTCTAAGCCCTCATGGTCCTTAAACCTTGTACAGGAGGCAGGTTCAGTCGGGAATCTTGATCTGAATGCCAGGATGCTGTAGCACTAGCATTTCTGAGTGGAGGTGGACCAATTCAGGGACATGAGAGCTCACCTGACACATGGGAGATTCATGTTGCACCAATGCAAATGATAGCACTGGTGTTTTCCTTGCAGTGTCAGAGGTACAGTGGGTGCCTCAGATATGTCCCGCAGCTCACAGTGGGATGATGAGCCTACATGCCACTCCCTCCCATAGGCTAGGCTTTAGCACAAAGTGATATATGTGCTTCTAACATGCCCTTACACAACATACATGTGGGAGCAAGCTGCTTTTTATTCCAGAAATTGGAAGCCAACATTATATATCGGAGAGCTTTCTGATGGCTTTGTCCTTGGGTGAATCCCCTTGTTGATATGAGAAATGGGGTCAGCCTGGCATATGCAGTTTCAAAATGTCTCCAGTATCTTTCCCCACGTGGAGGCACAACGGGGTCAGGTGACCTGCCCTTACATTCAGAACTATTTCTGGAAGGCTGCATTATCCACTCTAAATATTTTAGGAATAATGTCACTGAAATCTGAATATTGCTCTGAAGTGACTTTCTCCTCTGAAATATTTATGAAAAGGGAAGCACAGGATGCTACAGAGAAATCATAAACCACAATCGAGGCAAACCCTTTATTAATCCAAACCCATAATACAGCAGTTGGTGGAAGAAGAATGAAAATGACCTTCCCTTGTGATAAGATTACAGTAGGAATTACAAAAGGAAACCTTTGCAGGAAGCAGGCTGTTTCCTAAGGGGCTAATTCTGCAGTTACTGTGCAGGTCTGCTCCTGACCTGACTTACACCAATTTTTTTTATTACTGTAGCTGCACTGATCTCAATGGACTTATTCCGGATTTACAATGGTGTCAACCAGATCTGAGTCACTCTAAAAGCATAGCTCCCATTGTGTGCAATGAGAGTTCTGTATGCAGGGTAGTTACAGAATTGGAACTTACATGAAGAAAAAGATGTTTAATAAAAAAGCTTATACGTGGCCATTTTGTTTATTGACTTGAAACGCTGCTTAGTGGGGACCTGGGGGGTGTAGAAATTAACAGGAGTTGTGAGTACTCAGGACCTCTCAAGAATAGGCCCCTATAGCTTTCAGATGGACACATTTGCACCTTCAAAAATCCACATTTGCACAAATAAATCAGGCCATCTGCACATGAAATTGATTTCTTATATTGCATATGCCTTTTTGTGCACAAGAACACAGTGCATTTGCAGGCTTTTTGGGGTTCACATTTGTTGTGCAACAGCCAGCCACAAAAATGTGCTGCAGGTCTACAACAATAGACCAGGACATGGAACAATCAACATTAAAAGGATCTTTATCTCTTTTATAATCGACATGTTCTTTTCCAATGGAGCAGGTAGTTTGTTTTTTTCCCCCAGCACCACATGGCTGCACGCCTTACCCTCCTCCTGTACAGAAAGCTTGTAGCAGCTTAATTATTTAACAACCCTCTGCTGACACAGGCTAGTAAAAGGATCAGGACGTTCCATTCCTAAACTTTCTTTTGAAAAGCCTTTAAGACACTCATGAATATTTAATATGCTTCAGTCAGTGCCAGGAAGATGGCGTCATTAACACGAAACCAAATGCCACTCGTTGTGTGTACATTCCAGAGCCGTTTAAAACCGAACAGTGTTAGCTCCCTGAATGGCCATTCCATAGCGGTTCAGCCTTTATGACCAGGCATAAAAGGCTTTCTTTTTTTCTTTTTTCTTTTTTCTCATTTCCTTGTGGAGAATGGAATGGACCAAACTATAAAAGAATGAGTATGCCAATTGTGTGCATTTTTTTTGGAAAAACAGGCTGACATCTGTTCAAAATTCGGTAAGTGGGCCCAGATCAAAGCATCGGAGGGATAGCTGTAATTTTATTCTGATTAAAAATTATAATACATTCTATCTGCCAGGAAAAGGCAAAGCTGGCCAAAGATTATGTCTTTGGATGCGGGGGGGTGGGGGTGGGGGGTGAGGATAAGATCCCGTTGACTTTGACTTGAATTGTGTATTTTCTTCTCATAGTATGGAAACTTGACAGGGATTTTAAGTACACACAGCAAAGTATTTCACTAACCCTGTCTTTCTGTACCTCACTTTCCCCATCGGTTGCTTAGGAAGCAGATGGAGAAAAAAAATTCCTTCTAAAGTATCAAACTGAAACATCACTTTCACATATATGTAACTTTAAGTATGCTGGTAGTTCCAGCAAGGTCAATAGGATTTCTTATTGGGGCTGGCTGGAATTTTTCCATCTAAGTTGTTTTTGATGGAAATTTGGGTTTTTGAGGAAGTCAATTTTTTCATGAAAACTGCCTGACTTCTGTGGATATTTTTTTAATCAAAAAACCCTCCTGAGACTCAAAATATTTTGACTCAGTATGGTGCCATTACACATCATAGGAGTTGTCATCTGAATGCAATAGTAAAACCAGATGTCTGCCAAAGCCTACTTCACCCAGCAGTCATGGAAGAGAAACTGTGGACAGCAAGTCTGATGCTAGCAAATAAATATTACAAGTGCTCTGGAGGAAGGGGAAAAGACAAACCAATCAGCCAAATATAAAACAAGGTTATTACAAATACAGTGTGGAAAAATCCCTTCCTGTCCCGGAGTCTGACAACCGATTCAGCACACTATGGATGTAAAGAGGAATTGCCATGGTTCTGTATTGTTCTAGATGTAAAAAACACCCCCTAGAGTTAAGACTGAATTCAAATTTCCATGTTAAACTTGGGACTTATTTTACAGTGCTCATGACTGGAGCTGGTCAAAGGTTTTGGTTCCTTAACTGATCCAAGTTTAAGGAATTTACATGCTTTGTCAGATGAAGGGGGATGGCCCAGTGATTGGGCTACCAAGCTATAACTTACAAGTCTGTTGTTTAATTCCTTTCTCTGGGAAATAAATCCATAAAATTACTCAGTGACCTTAGGCAACTATATTGTCTTTCTCTGACTCAGTTTCCCCATCTTTAAAGTGGGGTTAGTAGCAGTGCCCTACGTCACAGGGATGCTGGAAAGAAAAATATACTAAAGTCTGAGATGCTTAATTGCTACAATAATTGGGTCCATAGGCATGTAAGATTAACAACTCACTTTTCCTTTGAAAACCAAATTAAAAAATAAACCAAAATACAGAAAAGTGACAGGAATTCTCCATTATGGACTGTAGACTGACTACAAAACAATCTGTGCTAGAGATCCCTTTATAACAGGGGTGGCCAATCTGAGCCTGAGAAGGAGCCAGAATGTACTAATGTACATTGCCAAAGAGCCACAGTAATATGTCAGCAGCCCCCATCAACTCCCACACCCTGCTCCCAGTGCCTCCCACCCCCCGGCAGCCCTGCCAATCAGCCTCCACCCCCCACCCCCAACACCACTCCCGCCCCACCCCACAGCTCCCAATCAGCTGTTTTGTGGCATGCAGGAGGCTCTGGGTGGTGGAGTTAGGGCACTGCAGGCTCAGGGGAGGGGACAGGATGGGGTGGAGTGGGGACGGAGTCAGGGACAGAGCCAGGGGTTGATCAGTGAGCACCCCCCGGCACATTGGAAACTTGGCGCCTGTAGCTCCAGCCCCGGAGTTGTGTCTATACAAGGAGCCACACATTAACTTCTGAAGAGCAACATGTTGGCCACCCCTGCTTTATAATATATTGAAGAACTCTATATTGGGCTCTACTAAATGGGTATCGTATCGGTAGTATCTTCAAGGACCCGTGGGCTGTTTCAGATCCAGGGTAGCATGGTTGCTATTGATGGGGCAGTATTATAACTTAGAGTGTCATTGCATTCTCGCAGTGTAGCTATGTATAAACCACTTGCCTTGTGACACCGTGAATTTAAAACTATGCTACAGATAATGCACTGTAAATTGAATAAATATTATAAGAATAAAGCAGTCACAGAAATTCACTGTGAGTGTTTCAACCCCATTCAAAGGCCCTCCACTGTAATTGTCTCTGACAGAAGGTTCCTGTATAGCAAGTATTTCGACTGCCTGTGACCTTAAACACGATTATCATTAGCCTTCTTGTAATAGTGCTTCTCTCTTGAACTCAAATTACTGTGTGTCTCAAATGGTTTTATAAAAAGACTTCAGTGCCGTAGTTAGCATAATTCAAGCTGCTTTAATCAATACTGCATCTTTGTAAATAAAGCTGGATTTTGAAATAATTGCTGTAATAATTACATCCATATTTTGTAATATTTATTGCAATAGTTTGGACTGCAGTAATTTGAATTATGGCTGCGTGCAAGCAATATGAAGGAACACAGTCAGTAATTCATGCTGATAAACATATCAATTCCCTGTCTAGCTAGCATTGGGTTCTGTTTATGGCAAAACATCAGGATAATAATAACACCATGGTTCAGAGGCAAGCACAATTATCCTGAACCAAGAACTCCTCTGCAAGCTATAGAATCTTCTGTGCTCTCCCAAGATGGGATGAAAACATGCTTCTTCCTTCCTCTCTGCAGAAAGTGCCCCGATACAAATGGCTCATCAAAGGGTGACCAATGCACACTGAAAGAACAGGGATGTCAAAACCATGGCAGAGAGGCTTGAGATCTGACTGACAATAGCACTTGCAGCAGGTCACTTTTCACAGGGAACCATGTGAAGATTTAAGGCAGTGCTTGTCAGGGTATTTAATGATTCTGGATAGTGAAGTAAAAAGTCCTCAAGTGTTTATTTTCTCCACTTCCTGGTCATGGCCAAGAATGTACAAAATGACCAACTGTCAGAGGGCAGCTGGCTCTCTGAAGGGGTCAGGGGCTCAGCCTACTTCTGACAGGCTTCACAAGGAGGAAGGAAGTAATTCAGGTTCACCTGGGATCAGAGCTGGATTTCCAGTTAGGCCCAGTAGGCATGTGCCTAGTGGTGCTGATGTTCTAGGACGTCTAAAAGTTAAAAGTGAGTTAAAAGTTTCATCTTTTACGGCA
Organism: Dermatemys mawii; assembly: GCA_007922305.1. Taxonomy (NCBI): domain Eukaryota; kingdom Metazoa; phylum Chordata; order Testudines; family Dermatemydidae; genus Dermatemys; species Dermatemys mawii. Next base: position 41,816,986 of record ML677342.1, on the reverse strand, counting down.
AACACAAAGGTCAGCTGTAGGTGGCAGAGGGCTGAAGATGCTGTCCCTAGGGCAGCGTTCCTTAAACTTCTTCCTCGGTGGCCCCTTTCCGCAGTCCCGCGTCCACTCGTGGCCCTGGGGTCTGTTTGCCGAAATGCCGCCAAATAGAAAGCTTCCGCTTTCAGCGGCATTTCGGCAGGACAAAAATAGAACGCATCTGAATTCAGCGGTCTCCCGGGGCCAATCCTGCGGCAGTGCTGAGACACCGCGGCTCCCCCGTGGGGGGTCTCGTGCACCCCCTGGGGTGCGCTCACCCCACTTTGAAGACCAATGGACTAGGGGTACATACAGTATAAATCCGGTCCTGCCTGGGACTAATTAACTCACTGAGAAACTGAAAGGCAGTTAAATAGGGAATCACCTCAAAGTGGTAAAAGGGAGCTACTCAGACAGGGATTGGGGGGTAGAGAACAGAGGCTCCAGGAGAGGAACAGTCTGTGGAACATGAAGAGAAAGCTCCCAAAGGAAGGGCTTCTTGCAGGGATCCTGGGGTGGTGGGCTCGCCAGGAAAGCAAACTAAGAAAGAATGCTACTAGGCAGGAGGGGGGCTCTGAAAAGGAGGAGCTATGAATGCTGACTCTCAGTGGAACCTGGGCCCCAAGGAAGGACATCACCAGAAATCCCAGTTCTGAGGAGTGATATGCTGTTCTAGAAAGGTGGTCTTGGTTTGACTTCTGTCGGGACCTTGACCCAAGAGGAGGAACCCTTTCCCAGCTGATGACAAGAAACCCTGACTCCAGAAGATGGTTCCTGGCTAAAAGGGCCTTGCTCGTAAGGGAGCTGACATAAAAGGGATTGATGGATTAAGGTTAACTCATCCTCTTTCCTCCACCAGTCAGAGATACTGGATAGAATCATTTTTGTATAACGTTCCAACTTTGGTTAAATAAACTATACCCTTGCAGGGGCACTGTTCAACATACATAAGCCTCATTGGACTTATTTAAGCCCAGTAGGGGAAACTGAGGCAGTGATGCAATGGTGGTGCCGTACTGGAACACCAGGGAGTGCTTCAGGGATGAGATCCCCTATTACAGTAACTTTCTCTGTAGACCTCACTTTCTTTATACAGTCATCTTCAGCCCCCCCAAGTTCAATCCTCAGCATTTTTTAAATCAAACTTGAATATTTTTTTTCTGGTTCAAAAGGAAATTAATTCAGGGAAGTTCTCAGGTCTGTGTTATACAGGATTTCAGATTAGATTATCCCAGTGGTCCCCTCTGGCCTTTGAATCTGTTAAGCTTAGTTCTCATCCACAATCATTAGGCTTTTTCTTCTGTCCATCAGACTGCAGCCATGCAGGCCAAGGTTTATATATGGAATAGCTGCTGATTTTGGGGGGGCTCAACCTAATCAGTCTTCAAGAAGTGTCACTTCCTGAGGGAGTGTGTTGAAAATCCGACTTGCCGAAAATCATGCCCCTGTAAAGCATCTCAGGTTGGGCATCCACAAATTGAGGTAACCAAATGTGCTGGCCACTTTTGACAATCATGACCAAATGTGACATTACCTATGGGAGAGAACTCCTGGGTTCATAGCCTTTGGATCAAGGTTTCCCAGTGGGATGGGCTCCAGATATTATTCTTTGTGCTATCAACCCTGTGAGTTCAAAACTCCTGAGTTAGGCAGCATGGTGTATGTGGACCAGCTCATACAGACTTAAACAAGTAGTTGTAAGACAGCAGTGGAACAGTGGACATCGGAAGTCCTGTTTTTTTCTTCCTGGCTCTGGGAGCAAATTGTGCTCTAGAGGTTACAGACAGCATAGCCAAGGGTAACAACAGCCCCTTTGGGTCATCTGTGGGGGCTGACCCTGAGATCACCTGCTGTAAAAGCAGGAGCCTCTGCTGCATAAGTTAAAGAATGACTTCTCTTAGCTGTAGCAGTGGAATCCTAAACCTCTGACTATAGTCTACCAGGTAGAGGATGAGAGAGCCCCACTGTGTTCGTGTAGATAACAGAAGCATCTAAAAAAATGGGGATTACTTGTGGCACCTTAGAAACTAACACATTTATTTGGGCATAAACTTCGAGGGTTACAGCCCACTTCATCAGATGCATAGAATGGAACATACAGTGGGAAGACGATAATCTTCCTACTGTATGTTCCATTCTATGCATCTTATGATATACAGAGAACATAAAAAGGTGGAAGTTGTCAGACCTCCAGAGGCTAATTAATTAAAATAAACTATTGTCAGCAGGAGAAAACTTTTGTAGTGTTAATCAGGATGGCTCATTTCAGACAGATGACAAGAAGGTGTGAGTAACAGTAGGGAGATAGTTAACATGGGGAAATAGATTCAGTTTGTGTAATGACCTAACCGCTCCCAGTCTTTATTCAAGTCTAAATTAATGGTATCCAGTTTGCAAATTAATTTCAGTTCAGCAGTTTCTTATTGGAGTCTGTTTTTGAATGTTTGTTGTTGAGGAATTGCCACTTTTAAGTCTGTTACTGAGTGACCTGAGAGGTTGAAGTGTTCTCCTACTGGTTTTTGAATGTTATGATTTCTGATGTCAGATTTGTGTCCATTTATTCTTTTGTGTAGAGACTGTTGGGCTCGGCCAATGTACCTGGCAGAGGGGCATTGCTGGCATGTATCACATTGCTAGATGTGCAGGTGAATGAGTCCCTGATGGTGTGGCTGATGTGATTAGGTCCTCTGATGGTGTCACTTGAATAGATATGTGGACAAAGTTGGCATCAGGTTTTGCTGCAAAGATAGGTTCCTGAGTTAGTGTTTTTGTTGTGTGATTGCTAGTGAGTATTTGTTTCAGGTTGATGGGCTGTCTGTAAGCGAGGACTGGTCTGTCTCCCAAGTGGCAATTCTACCATTAACTTAGGCTTGAATAAAGGGTTGGGGGGAAGAGACAGGTTAAACCAGACTAGTCCACACCTCCTGGCTGGTATACCTGTTACTTACCCTTACTTTCACAGGGCTCTGGCATTCAAGACCCTGGATTAATGAGGTCCATTCAGCTGAGGGAGACCCCCTCATATGGGATAGGTTAAGCACTGTTCTGCTCCCTTTTATTCATACAATATTGACAACAACATTGGTAACAGCATTTCACTACCTCTGCATTCAGTACTAAAGTGATTTGTAACCCAACACCAGCCAAAGTTGATTATTTTGAGCAGCATCACTCTATCTGATGGATATCTAAGCAGAATAGGTGTGTTCATGTAAATACAGTTTGCTCCTGAAGTCTCTCCCCCTCCCAGCTAGCTGTCAGGGGAGAATTCATTCAGACCATGCTTGCATATATGGATGTGATATTTTATACAAAGCATGCCTTGTAAGGTATCATAGGAAAGGTCATGATCCGCTGAAACTCATTGTTCTGTCAAAGTATGTATATCGTTATTGTCTACGAAGTTAGGAGGTTTTGCTATATGGTTGTTATTGAAATATATCATGAGTCTGGGAGATGCCCAAAGGCAACAAATGAGGTGATCCACACTCAGGCTGCTGTAAACAACCATCACCAGCCATTGATCAGCAGGGGAATTATAAACAAGAGATTTACAATTCAATAGGAGACAGTTTCACAAGCACCACATAATGGAGATTGCTCAATTCTGAGACTTAGCAAGGTCCACCAGGAAATGTCTGGGGCAGTATTTTTCCAGGGATATGAATTGAGAGTATAACATAAGGGACAGTGGTATCACGAAACCATCTTTCTCCTCCTCTATCTTCTCTGAGGTCAACAAGACCACTGGGAAGACAAAGACTGAATTGGGGGTTTTGGTCCCAGGCTGAGAAGGGAATTCAGCCTGTGTATTAAGAACAGTAACCTGCCTTCAACATCCAGTTGGGTGAGAAAAGATTCGGATCTTACCAAGTTTGATATAGTTCAGGATTTAGAATGCGTGTTTATTTTTTATATCATAGGTAACTATCTTGGCCTTTATGCCTACCAGTTACAATCACTAAAATCTATCTTTCTGTAGCTAAGAAACTTATTTTAATGTTTTACTTTTACCAGTGAGTTTGTCTAAAGTGCTTGGGGAATCTGCACAGATTAGAAATGCTGGTGCATGTCCATTATCTTTTGACAAAATGGTGAACTAATTAACGAGCTTGCATTGTTCAAGAGAAGGTCTTCATCAGCGTAAAATAGTACATTTCTGGGATGCAAGGTGCAGGAGCTGGGGGGATTTGCTTGTGTTTCCCTGTGCGTATAGTTCATGAGTGGCTTAGAAAGCATTCATGCAGCTCAGCTGAGTGTGTCCCTACATGTCATTGACTGAGTGATTACAACACCTGGAGAGCTTTGCTGCTTGTCACTAGCAAAACATCATGAGAGGCTGGAGAGTTAAAGGGGCACAGCGGTCCCACAGTTCCAGGTTGTACCCAGGACTTTGGTAACAATTATATGGAACTTCTAGCCAGCACTGCCTGTCTTTCCAGCTGATTTATTTCATAGTGAGAGCTAGGGAGACTCAATGTCTCTTTTCAAGACCCAGGTGCCTTTTTCTATCTAACCTTTAAATGCAGAATGATACATGGAGAGGCTTCCTTATGGTCTTCAATTAAATAGAACAGACTATGGGAAACAAGAGCTTTTAGTCTTGATTCTACAATCCAGTAACACTTTTAACCTTGAGAACATTGCTTTAACCTAACATCAGAAATGCTTTGTAGATTGTATTTCTGACAGTCATAAGAAAGTCTAGAAGCTAACATGATAGGAAGCAATGCCAGAAAGACACTGGAGTTACAGGAGCAAGTGCCACTGTCTAACATGGACTGACCAAGTTAAAGGGAATCTATAGTCCTAATATGGAAAGAAAAATGGGTCTGACATAACGAAATAGTGAAAAGAGGACATCAATTAAACAGACCCCCATCTAAACAAAGTATTTGCACCTCGACTTCTACTGGGCTGGAGAATGAAATCCCAAGGAAACTGATGACAGCCCCCTTGGTTGATACATTTAAAATTATACTCTAGTGAATTATTATTATTATTATTATTTATTATTTATTTTTGGGTGGTGTCCAGGAGTCTTGGTCATGGACCAGGACTGTTGTGCTAGGTGCTGTACAAATACAGAACAAAAATGGTATCTGCCTGTGACCCAGGGACCTCTTGGTGCCAACTGGCAGAGGGTGCAGTGTACACAAGATTTTACAGGGGTCCCCTGAGATGGATATATACATAATAGTTCACTGAAGGGTAGCATGTGAGGTCTGTATGGCAAGCCAGTAGTCCCCTGGTAGTCATAATCATTGTGAAATGCATGTATGGATACTATTTAAGGAGTTATGCATCTATAATGAAGATTATGTTCTCAAGCCCATGGAGATAAGGAAAGTCACCGGGAGGTGACATATCTTTGACATGTTCCTTTCAGGCAAGAGGTAACAGACACCTCTCTCTTTGGCCATTGTGCATTGTATGCCTCACCCTGTGTGCCTATTTGCATACTGAGCTGGGGCAAAATAAGAGATTGCAAAATCTATAAGAGAGGAAATTTACAGGATGAAACAAAGCAGAGAGGGGTATCCTGTTTATGAATAAAGACAAAGGATTGGTCTGGAATCTCTTGAAGGGCAAAGGAACACACTGAATTCTTCACTGAGGAGGCAAATTTGCCGCGTGTTTATCGCCAGGATTTTGGATGAGCATTTCTGTATTAGACAGGCAAGATTATTTTAAATTAACTCTAAATTGTACAGTACACGTTATAATTGTATTTTATGTGTAATCTTCTGTTTCCACTTCTACTTGCTAGTCCCTGAAACTCTGTGCTTTGTTAAATAAACTTGTACTTGATTTCACTGTGAACGTATAGAAGGATAGGGTGTTAAGGGGAGCAATAACACTGCTCTACAGCCAAAATGCTTCTGAAATAAATGTAGTCAAACTTTACTAATTCTGGGTCACTGAGAATGAAAATGATGCTTAAAATTGTTGATTGGCTCTAGTTTTCAAGATATGCTATTGGGTCAGTATATATGACCCTTGACGCGGGAATGGCGGAGGATAAGTGAGTTATAAAGGGAAGGGATCTCAATTTAAACCAGAAATGACTAAAATACATCTTTGACTGGATCTATGAATAAATCTATGACTGGTTTTGGACAGTACTTGCTTTTTAGGCAAAACAATGGATGCAATCTGAAGCTGGTATTGCATCATACATGATATGAATTGTATCATATTATTCCTAGAAGTCATGGATGATGCAATCATAACAAAGCTTACATCACTCTGCTGAACAAATTGCCCTATATCAGCTCTAGAAATCATAGAGTGTCATGCTCTCTTATGTGTCAGTGTTTGATTTTGCAAAGGGACACATTTCTGTTTAGCCAAAGTGAGCAGAGACGCCTCATACTTGTGTGAACAGTGCAGATAACTTCTGCTATGTTTGTGGTGAAGTGACTTTTGCATCACTATGGTTAAGAAAGCCTATCACCTTTATTTTGGCTGCAAAATTGGAGATCAGGACAAGAGGTGAGCCCCACACATATGATGCAACACTTGTGCAGCAAATCTTCGCCAGTGGTTGAACAGGAAAAGAAAATCTATGCCTTTTGCAGTGCCAATGATTTGGAGAGAGCCAAGAGATCATATCAGCAATTGTTACTTCTGCATGGTGCCTCCAGTTGGGAAAGGTGTGTCAAAGAAGAAAAAGTGGACTGTGCATTATCCAAACATTCCATCAGCTATACGCCCAATACCCCACGGAGAAAGACTGCCGGTTCCTGATGCACCAGAATCATTCTCACTTGAGTCAGACGAGGAAGAGGAAGAGGATGAAACTTCTGGTCCTGAACCATCAATGTCACAAGATCCACATTTTCTCCCATCCTCCTCCTCTGAACCACACCTCATAACTCAATCTGAACTGAATGACCTTGTCAGGGATTTGGAACTACCCAAGAGTAAGGCAGAGCTGTTGGGCTCCAGACTACAGCAGTGGAATCTCCTGGCAGGTGATGTTAGGGTTTCCATGTTCCATGACCGTCAGAAGGATCTTGTCCCATTCTTCTTCATGGAAAGTGATCTTATAGCCTGCAACAACATCGATGGTGTGATGGCAGCCCTCAACATCGTTCACGATCCGGATGAGTGGAGACTCTTCACTGATTCATCGAAGATGAGTCTTAAAGCTGTTTTGCTGCATAATGGCAATGTTTTGCCATCAATTCCAGTTGGTCATGCAGTCCATATGAAGGAAACCTATGACAACATGAAACAACTTTTGAGGTGCATAAACTATGACCAACATCAGTGGCAGCTTTGTGGCGATTTGAAGGTTGTTGCTCTCTTGCTTGGTCTGCAGACTGGATACACAAAGTACTGCTGTTTTCTCTGCGAATGGGATAGTTGTGCAAGAGATTCCCACTACATCAAGAAAGATTGGCCGCTCCGACAGTCATTGGAGCCTGGGAGGAAAAGCATTCAGCATCCACCACTTGTTGAATCAAGAAAGATTTTGTTACCACCCTTACACATCAAGCTGGGTCTGATGAAGAACTCTGTCAAGGCCATTGACAAAACACAAGCAGCTTTCAAGTACCTCCGTGGAAAATTTCCAAGGTTAAGTGAAGCTAAGATAAAGGAAGGTGTGTTTGTTGGTCCTCAGATTTGTGAACTTCTTCGAGATGATGCATTTGACCATGCACTGCACGGCAAGGAAAAGACGGCATGGAAAGCCTTCCAGTCAGTGGCACTACATTTTCTCAGAAACAACAAGGCAGACAACTACAGGCTGTTGGTGGAAAACCTCCTCAAGGCATATAAAAGCCTTGGCTGCAACATGTCACTAAAGATACATTTTTTGCACTCTCTTCTAGATTTTTTCCACCAAACTGCGGAGCAGTGCGCGACGAGCACGGCGAACAATTTCACCAGGACATTGCAACAATGGAGAAACGCTATCAGGGAAAATGGAGCCCATCAATGCTTGCAGACTGTTGCTGGACAGTGACAAGAGATGCTCCATTTAATGAATACAAGAGACAAGCCAAGAAGCGCCGACTAGACACTGAATAGGACTAAACTATGTACATAATAGTTTTTTGCCTTTTGTTTCATAATACATTTTATTTATATAACCCTTTTGCTGATTTTTAAAGTGTTACATAAACAGGACAGGTGAAATATTATCATGTAAAGCAACCATAAACACATGAAAAGACCTAGGTTTACAATTTATGATTAAAACTCTACTATCTACACAATATACATAGACATAAAATGTAAATACTTAAATATCTTAGAAATAGTAGCCAATCAGTTGTTTTAATTGTCATATTTGAATTCAGCACATCAAAATACATAATAAATATCCCATTTTATCTCTGAAGCAGACGACTTCTAAAAAATTGTAGACCAGTATAATCAGAGGAGTAGCTGGTAAGATAGGATGTACTGCTTCTTTGGAAGCTGTGAATCTGTGAATAGTGTGAGTGTCCAATGGACCAGTGGCCGGGCACTCCAGGGAGATACTCCGCGGACTTGAGCATTGGAGTGTATCTATCTCTAACCTGGATAGTGACAGCAGGGCCTGCGATGCCTAGACATGAGTGTTTGTTTTGCCTGTGGCTGGTGGAGTTGGGGAACTGAGTCACAGAAGGCACAGACAAGTCTTCCTCATAGTAAGATAGGTGGTAGCGAGATGCCTTCCAACCCTGTGTGTCCCCGGGCAGTATCACACCTCCCCAATGATCTTGTAATCTAAGCATCAGGCAAGAGAGGTGAGCAAGTGCATTGTGACCCTACTGGTCAGCATGACGGACTGTGGCCTGAACACATCAGCTCAGTGTTTTGCAAGCAACATGTCAGAGGAGAGTTTTAAGGAGAAATTTGAAGGAGGATAATGACGTGGGTTTGCAGAGAGGCAGCATAAAACACCAGCATCTAAGCACCAGGAGCAGCATAAAACAAAGCATGAAGGTGACTGTTTGAAATGTGCAATAGTACAAGTGTACAACAGGAGGAAAGGTTTGCACTATGGGGGGATTGGCTCCCATATTATTATATTGTTTGTAAGGGTACTCAGTGTCTCTCAGAGAATTAAATTATGTGACAAGTTCCTGCTCCAAATATTTTACAATCTAAATCCTGATCTTGCAACTGGCTCCATGCTGGCAGACTGTTGTATCAAGGGTCTATTCCAATGGTTCTCTACCAGGGGTACATGTACCCCTGGGGGTATTCAGAGGCCTTCAAGGGGGTAGTCAACTCATCTAGATCAGTGCTTCTCAACTTGAGGGGCCATAACCCCTCGGGAATCATGGGATGGGCTTAAAGGGGTTGCAAGTGCAGGGCCAATGTTAGGGGTTGGCAAGCAGGGCAATTGCCTGGGCCCTATACCACAGGGGGACTTGCAAAGATAGGTTACATGCTTCAGCCCCACATGGTGGGCTTCAGGGGTACAATAGTCTGGAAAGGTTGAGAACCACTGATCTATTCAAAATTCTGGGCCACATATTCCCCAGATTTTTTCCTTTTTTCCCCAAGGAGTGAGGCAAGAGCTACAACAACTGTGCTATGTTATCAGAACATTCTTCTGCCTAAGGAGAATCCTCTAGTAGCCAGGTAAACCAAGTTTAAATCTGCTTTGCTCTGCTGGGGTCACTCCCCCAAGAAATTTGAGGGTATCTCACTTTCAATGAGGCCGCTGGAGCATTTTTTTCTCTGCTCGTACTTTGGTCTGAACCAAGACAATGAGGGCCAAAAGTGAAATTAATTAGGAAATAGAAAGATGAAGAAAAAGTGCATGAAAGAAAGGGAAAGGATATTCCATATAAAAATACAGCATGCTAATTTGCTATAAATTGTGGAATCTAAATATAGATGTAAAGTGAACCAAATTTATGGAATTAAAGGACAACATCCAATATTAGGGTCAGATCATTAAATGGTGTAAATGGGCATAGTCCCATTGACGTCAGAAGAGCTATGCTAATATAAATGATCCAAGGATAAGGCCCCCAGTTTCAGATTTACGTATTCTCCTTCATTAGAAAGCTCGGGTATATATTTGTAATTAAGCGGAGCATGAATGTCACACGTGGAGATGTAACTATAAATGTATTACGCATGTGTATCTCATAACCAAGATGTTAATTACTTCTAGATTTTGGAGTAAGTGAGTTTGACGTGCCTGAGTTGGTTACAAATTTCTTATTAACATAGCATCTGAACCTTGGAGCTAGAACCTCAGCCGGTGTAAAATCAATGGAGCACTACTTCTGCCAGTGGAGTTCCTGTCTCTCTTCCCTCTCCTTCCAACCCCCACTCAGGGTCCTTGTCCCAACTCCTCACCCCCACCTCCACCCCACCATCCTTAGTATGGCTCTTGTCCCCTCTGTGTTTGAATCCGGCAGTTTCTTCCTCTTCAGTGCCTGGGCCTAGCAAGGGGCACATTGACAGCACAGGCTCCCTGTTTTCAGATTGGCTGCCCATGCCCACCACAGAATGGAGAAGCCCAGAACTGCAACTGCAAGGAAAATCCATCTCAGATCTGGGCGGGAGCATGCTTAGTGTGGATAGACTCCCTGGAGATGTTAGCTTCTGAACACTGTGAAGTTGCTACCGAGCATATGCTACCTGCGATTTTTCAAAGGCTTATAATTTGGCCAAATTTGGGCAGATTTTTACAGCGACCGCAAAAGACACAAAGGTGATGTGATGCCAAACTTTATTTCGCTTCGCTAAAGCATGGGGGTGCTAGAGCCTCTACAAAAAAAGGTCCTGGGATTATATTTTTTTGAACATGAGCACAACAATGCATTTTTCATTAGCCTTTTTCTTGGAACCAGCTGAACCATATTGGCTGACATTTTCCAAAATAAATTAGCCTGAGGCAGACACCCAGGATGGTGTAGTAGTAGAAAGAGAGAGCCTGAGTCATGGAACCCCCATGAAGCTCCTGAATGAGGGAGGTGTCCAGACCCACTGATTGGCTGCAGTGCTCTACTGTCTGGTGTAAGGCCTTAGGCCTGAATAAAGTCAGGCCCTGTCAATATAAAGCAAAGTTAGCAAGAATCAAGGTAGGGGCAAAAATCAGGCCCTGGTAGGGTGACCCGATGTCCCGATTGTATAGGGACAGTCCCAATTTTGGGGTCTTTTTCATAAATAGGCTCCTATTATCCCCCATCCCCTGTCCTGTTTTTTCACATTTGCTGTCTGGCCACCCTAGGCCCTGTAATAAAAATAAATATTTGCAAGTTCACAGAACTTGGCAAGAACAGGGCTGGCACTGGAAAAACACAAGCACTCCTAGGCATTAAGTGTTCACATAAACACATTCCAGAAGGATAATGCGAGAACACCCCAATACAGGGTGATTGTGTAAACTCACTCTCTGAAGATACAAGGACACACTGACCCCTCTGAAAGATAAGGTCAGGATGACAGGGTGATGCATAGAGATGTTTTGATCAGACCAACAGGTACTAGGTAAAGGGTGGTAACGAGCAATATCAGAGGGGAAAATATGTAACTTATATCCATGTATAAAAGAGAAGTTTCCAAGAGTGTCTTTGTCCAGCTGAGGAGGGAATGGAATGTGAGTCCGTTGTAATGAACATGCATGTTTTAGTAGCCCCTTAGAGTCTTCTGGGACTCATTGACAATAAACCTGGCCAAGTGCCTTCACCACAGAAACCAAGTCTGTGGTCTTCTTGGACGGAGCCAGTACAGCAAGAACACTCACACACAGCCAACAACTAACTAACATGGAAATATCTGTACAAATGGTTAACGCTGGCCAATGTATAAGTAACTGAAAACATGGTCTCACAGCAGAAAGTGTTGGGAAGCTTTAATAATAGGGGAAATAGCAAGACCTCCTATAAGATCATAGTGAATCCATTACACAGAGCACATTATTGGGCGGGATCTTGGGCCATGAACCCCCATGAAGCTCCTGAATGAGGAAGGTGTCCATACCCACTGATTGGCTGCAGTGCTCTACTAAACCAGAAGGAGGAACAAGAATTTGTCAAGGAAATCAGTTGTCCAGGAACAGCTCTGTCTAGCTGTTACTATAGACCCTGCATACTTTCTTAACTCCTGAGCCCTACTTCCCAGCTTGTTCCTGATTCCTGCTTCCCAGCCTCTTTCCACCCTCCTGATCTCAGACCTCTGTCTATTCCTGGTTCCTGCCTTGCTTCAGGTCCATGCCCCTCTACCCTGGCCCAGATGCTGAGTCATGGTTCAACTTCTGGCTTGACTCTCGACTCTGGCTCTCACCTTCGACTTGGCAGCTGACTTTGACCCCGGTTCTGACACTGGCTCCATGCTCTTGATTCTAACCATTAGGCATGACTGCCCACACCTCAGTCTCTACAGCTTGCTCGGATCAAGCCAAGGGTGGACCCAGAAGAGTTCCCCATGTTAAAAGGAGCATCAGCACTGCAAAAACAGGTGATCCACCACCAAGCAGACAACTGAGCATTGTGGGTGCAGTGTGCACAGCTGGCCACTAAGATTCATACATTGTCACCAACTCCGTACTGGCCTGTCCAGGTGCAGTCACCTGAGTGAGGACCTACTATCCCTCTGCCCAAGTACTGCGATAGAAGCGACTCCAAATTCCAGGCCTTTGTGAACCAGTGCTGCCTCTTGTTCTTGCTTTAACCACAGAAGTATGCATCCATCTGTACCAAGGTAGGCCAGGTAATCAGCTTGCAGCTGGGAGATGTTGTAGTGACCCTCTCCCCTGATGGAAGACAACAGTCTGGTTCTGTCCAACTGGGATGCCTTCCAGCAGGCAATAGCAGTAATCTTCGACATGCCCAACCACAGCCACTTCGCTGAGGCCACCCTGGGGAAACTCCAATTGGGCTGACCACAGGTGCTTCCTGAGGTACCATGGCTCAGGGCTTTTCGGAATAGTTTGCATGATTTCTGCCCATGAAATACCTGCAGTGGATAGATAGACCGAGAGTTAAATTAGTGTGTGACGTATACAGTAACAAAAGGAAATCACTCTAATCACAGCACCAGTGTGACCTTTTCTGAGAGTGGAAGGATCACAAGGATGCCCCCTGAAGTCTCTTGATGACTTGGCATGTTAGCTCTACTGGAGACACAGGGTTTGTACAAGCCCCCTGTGGTACTACGAGTGGAAATAATGACATAAGCAAAGGAGGCGGGGCATTCAGCGCTCAGCACTTGGAAAGCTCAGTTTAGAAAAGAAATGGTGGATTTTCTATCAGTTGAAGCCTTTAAATCAAGGTTAGATGTTCTTCTAAGGGGCTGTCCATATGTCATGTAACACATTATTTGGTGATTTTTTTCAAGACCCGCCCACCGCCTTGTAACATTGAAACAAACACACAAAATTAAAGATCCACCCACCCACTCCCTAATGCTCTATGTAATTTATAGATACCTCTAAAAGACATGACCATGCACTGCTGACCACCGGGCTTCATTTATAACCACACTTCCAATACTTTTTCTTTATAATTCGAAGTGCATCCCAGCCAGACCAAGTTTATGGTCTGATCCAAGTTCATCTTTGCTGCGAGCCCTTGTTTTAAAGGAGATAGAAGATAGACAAATATCCTGCATCTAACTGCATGTCAACTTCTGTGTCTTTTGTAACTACTGAGTAATATAATTAGATGTTCTTGCAGACTACTATCTAATAGGCAAGATTTTTGCAAACCAGTGTCTACTCTAAATGGCATGCATCTAAATATGTACCCATGTTACCTGAGTGATCACTGAGTGAAGCATACAAATTGTTATTTGGGCAATAGCGTGTTCAAATAATCATCTGCACTCTCTCTTCTGTTTATATCCTAGGGCACAACTAATTGCCTTTTTAGAAAACATAGCCCCCTAAATTCACAGGTAATTTTCCAAATGCACGCTGAGGTAATGACTATGCAAGGGAGAATCAGGCTCATTCATTGTCAGGTCAAAATGTAGCCCCTCCTCATCTGACAGTTAGTACTGTTCTTCATTGCTAAGTTAGGTGCGTAAAATGAGAAGCCATCAGGTCTGAGAGGTCTCATAGAAGTACCATAATCCTCAGACTATCAGGGTCAAACCTTAAATTTGATTAAATCAGACTAAATCTCCAAAAGTTTTGTTGCTTCTCTGAACAGTATTACTGAAGCTTTTGCTTCAAATGTGGTGGCCATTTGTGTTTACATAGGGACATGTTCTGAGGCACTTAATCCATTTTTTATTCATCCCCTATGCATGCAAAATTCCCCTTGAGTTCATTGTGAAGTTTGCCTAAGTAAGGTCAGAATAGCAAATGAAGACTTCAGGATTTGACCAACAGTGAAAATAAATCTTTTCCACTATAATATTCATATATGAGTTCATACCGAGGAAAAACCCAAGAGAGCTGAAGAGAGAATGATAACTTTCAAGTAGGATTTTGAATTCACTTTGTAAGATTTCTTACAGGATTTTTAAAGGAGCATATATTACATTGACTTCAATTGAGGTACACTGATTTACACCAGCTGAGGATTTGGCCCATGAAGTTCTATAGCAGGGATATAATTCTCTGTAAAGGCCTGTTGGTTGGTTTAAAATTCTGTGTGGAGGTTTTCATTCTCTGTAGGATTATGCAGTGATTTCTATAGAACCTTACTGGTTTCACCTGTTTTAAATTCTATAGGAGCTTAGGAATGATGTCTCTAATGCCAACCCAATTTGTACTTAGCTGCTGAAAATTCTCATAGAAGATTGGAGAAAATACTTTGTACTGTTTGCTATGAAATCCCCATTTTCATTCTGTAGGATATATCCTGGATTACACAACATACACCAGATCCCCCTCCTCATCAGACTTCTACAGCTCACTAAATCCTGCAAGAATATGTCTCTCCCTTTTACTTAAGAACTAGAAAGAATTTTTGAAACAGTTTTACATGGCTTACCCAGCAATCTTATAGAGGTTACCATACTGCCTTTTGCTGCACCAGAATATATTGCCCTTGATAAGCTCTTAGTCACAGCTATCAAAGTGATACCCACTTATTAGAGATTCCAGCCAAGTATACATATTACCCTTCCAGTTCATCTCCAGCACCTTTTCTTTTCAGTTTTGGTTCCGCTGGATTGCAATTCCTCAGTCTTTCTTGCCACTTTGTATTCAGTTGTGCTTGCGTCTGTTAAAATTTCTGGCTAATAACTGTCATGCCAAAGCGTAGCCTTACACAGCTCTCCAGAAAGACAGCAGTGCATTGGCACACTAACCATCCTAGCCATGCTAACACACACCGGTGAAACAGACTAGTTTCCAGAAATGAATTTGTCAGTGCTCAGCTGAGGCCTAAAGCCTTGGCAAGAACTGGCACCCGGTCTGCCAGTGTCGCAACGTGTTTCAAAGATCACAGATTTTGTCCACGCTAGGTGCTCGGTGTGACGGGCTGGATCACAGAAAACCCCTTGGAAACTGCCAGCTGATGTGCTGAGACTACTTCTAACCCACTTTCCCTGCCAGCTTGGGACTCCAGAACCTTGCCAGTTTGAGCCAGCCACGCTAGCCAGTTACAAACCCAGACCCAGGTCTGAACCACAGCCCCTAGCAGCTGCAGTCTTACCTGAAAACAGCTTAAGAAGTGTTCCTGTCTTTAACACTCAGATGCTCAACTCCCAATTGGGTCCAAACCCCAAATAAATCCGTTTTATCCTGTATAAAGCTGATACAGGGTAAACTCATAAATTGTTCACCCTCCATAACACTGACAGAAAGACATGCACAGCTGTTTGACCCCCCCACACACACACCTCCCAGGTATTAATACATACTCTGGCTTAATTAATAAGTAAAAAGTGATGTTATTAACTACAAAAATAGGATTTAAGTGGTTCCAAGTAATAATAGAAAGAAGTAAATTACCAAACAAAACAAAACAAAACAAAACAAGCAAGTCTAAACCTAATAAAGTTAGGAAGTGATTATTCCCCCTCAGAGATGTTCCAGTAAGCTTCTTTTACAGACTAGTCTCCTTCTAGTCTGGGTCAAGCAATCACTCAGACTGCTGAGGTTACTGTTCTTTGTACCAGTTTCTTTCAGGTATCCTTTGGAGGTGGAGAGGCTATCTCTTGAGTCAGCAGAAGATAAAATGGAGGGGCTTCCCAGGGGCTTAAATAGACTTTCTCTTGTGGGTGGAGACGCCCTCCTCTCTCCTATGCAAAATACAGCTCCAAGATGGAGTTTTGGAGTCACATGGGCAAGTCACATGTCCATGCATGACTCCGTTTTTACAGGCAGCAGCCATTGTCCACATGTTACCTTGAATGTCTCCAGGAAGTCTTCTTATGTGGATTGGAGTCTTCCAAGATCCATTGTCAGTTTAAGTGTTTCTTGACTGGGCACTTAATTCGCACATTCCTTTCTCAAGAAGCTGACCAAATGCTTTGCTAAGGCTACTTAAATTCATATAAGTACACAGCGAATAGTCATAACTTTGAATACAAAAATGACACATGCATGTAAATAGGATGAATATATTCAGTAGATCGTACCCTTTACAGAGATATATGACATGGCATATGTAGCATAAAACATATTCCAGTTATGTCATATATACATTCATAAGCATATTTCCATAAAGAATGATGGGGTGTAACATCATACTAAGTGGTGTATAAAATGTATTAATTATCACATTAACTAACCAGGTTTCAAACATTCCGCATTTTCAACTCTAGACAAGCCCTCTGGAGGGTCACTGAGGTCTGTGGAGGACAGAAGAGCCAGTGACAACACTGTGTGAATGCAGTCCTGCTGTCCATTCTGGTACAGTGATCAGAGATTACTGAAGAGGGAATGTCTCACTATATAGCTGGAAGAGATCAGCGATAGGCTGGTGAGGTTGGAGCCTTGCATTCCCAAACATATCCAGACTCTGCAGCTTTTTCTGCCCCCTCCCTTTCTGTTCTATTTATTATAGGTAACACAGAAATTTGCAGTCATTTATTCCCCAGTGTGTATGGGAGTGGAGCCAACGTGACAAAGTTTCCAAAAACAAATTCTTTTTCTTTCTTTCTTTCTTTCTTTCTTTCTTTCTTTCTTTCTTTCTTTCTTTCTTTCTTTCTTTCTTTCTTTCTTTCTTTCATTTTCTTCTGTTGTACTGAGGTTTTTCATGGTAACTTTACAGAAATATCTTAGAAGGTGGTGGCTGACATGTCTGAGTGCTGAATCTGTTGCTGTCAACTGATTCTCTTCATCTGAACAGAAGCCAGAATGCTGAAATGTGGCATCAAAGATAAATGTTATATGGACAAAAAAATCTGTCATGGGGGGAAAAGATTTAACACGTCTTGATTTTTTTGACCCTCTGTCCACCATGGCAAGGTCATGTCCCTGAAAGATCTAAAGATGTGGGTTTTCAATTCTGTTGGGACCCTAAAGCATAACAGTGCCAATGGGCAAGAGAGTTACAGGAATATTCTGCTCCTGGTATGTACATTCTGGCTCCCCAAAGAGTGTCATGTAACATCTTAAATGAAAGCCAGACTCATGCTGGTCAAACTGCCATTTGGTTCCCATTGTAACAGGGATTTGTTTAGCCTGGGGCTAACATACCTGTTTCTCACTACTTTCCTGTAGCCATCTGGCCTTGCCCCGTCACACATGTTAACTTTAGTTTCTCGAAATCGTGTTATACTTGGGATTTATATGTAATCTGTTGTTTCCAATATCCTTCCTCATTATCTCCTAAATTTTGATCTTTGATAATGAACTTACGTTTGTTCTCATCTCATTATAACTATATCTCAATACTGTGGTATTAATCGAGGTGCTGATCCTAAGTTGAGTCATACAGATATACTGTTCCCTCTGGATCAGCTGACCTGGTATTTCTGTGAGTATTCAGTTGATAAAGGGCTGGACACTACAGGTGAAGGGACTTGGGGATAGTGGTGTATTTGCTGTTACACTGCAAGGCACAGTCCAGGCTGGTTTATCCCAGAGGAGACTGTTAGTTAACAGCCTGGTAGTTTCAGGGAGCTGACATCCAGTCAAACACAAGCATGTCTCTCTCTCTAGAGGGAGGAGGGTAACAAGGTGACTCATACTCCTGGACAGCCCAGGAACTGTCACACCTGTATGTGGTATATTACAAAATTACAAGCTACAAATTTAAATGTAAGCAGTTTCCTGATCCTGCTTGCAGGCTGGGGACTCTGTAGGGAGGCGTGAGATCTGGGTATTGAGGCACTGAGTCTGCAAAGAAGCAACCTAGAATACAGTAGGTTGAGTTGTGCTTCTCTGCCTCTGGAGCACCCTGCTTTGACTCTTTCTGCTTTTGATTCTTGTGTGTTAAGGTTCTAGATTTTAAGAAATAAAATACTGGTATGTTGCAACCTTCCAGCAAGAATATTTAATATTTTTAAATCCAGTTTCTTTGTTTGTCTACCATGAACATTGTTTACGTGCTGTGACAAACACAGAGTGGACAATTTACATGGGCATTACAAGATTAATCAAAGATGTTTTCAGTTCTATAAACAGCATACAAGAATTCAATATAAATTTATATTACTGGTGAATGAAACTCAAAAAATATGGATCTAAACTTAAATCTGCAAACTTAGACTGGAAATCATATGCAATATGTGTCTTCCTAAGAGTCACGTTGCTTCCAAATTCTACTGTGGCTAGACATTTCATCACCGAGCAGATGTCTGTACATTATCTCAGTGCTTCTGCTCAAAGCTGGCACCAGAAATTGTACAAATGCCAAAAGTTGTATTAAAAATAAAGTTATCAAACTTTTTTGTGCTTTGAAGTAATATTGGTTTTAATTTGGGGCAGATTTCCAGCTTGGTTGTTATTTTATCCAGACCAATTTGATGAGTGCCTTTTTAAAGCCTACAGAGCCTAATTTCATAGTTGTCCATTATGTTTCACACATGTAAAAGTATATGTAATATTGTGAATGAAATTTGTCTATGCAAGTACTGTGAATGTACAGGCAGACCAGGGTGGTTTTTTCCCCTCCAAAATGTCCAATTGCTTGTGAAAACTGCCATTGCTCATTTTGTTACCTGATCTACTTATGCAATCACACTTATTAGACATGTAAATGAAGTGTGTGCTTTTCTTTGCACGAATGCATGTGCACAGTTTAAATTAATTAGGCCCTAATTGTTGCCCACTCTAGAGATGTTGGGCCAGATTCTCAGCTAGTTTAAATTGCTGCATCTCCATAGTGTTCACTGACGCTCTGGTGATTTACACTAGCTGGGAATCAGGCTTGTAAAATATTAGATAACTTCAAAGGGCTGTTTGGAGATTGTTTGCAATGTCAGGTAGTATACCAATCAAATTGTAAAATGGGCATTCATAAAGCCAGGATCAATGTTGCAAAAAAAAGCAAACATCATTCCGGGATGTATTAGCAGTGTGTTGTAAGCAAGACACAAGAAGTAGTTCTTCCATTCTACTCTGCGCTGATTAGGCATCAGCTGGAGTAGTGTGTTCGGTTTTGGGTGCCACACTTCAGGAAAGATGTGGACGAATTGGAGAAAGTCCAGAGAAGATTAGTAAAAATGTTTAAAGATCTAGAAAACATGATGTAGGAGGGAAGATTGAAAAAATTGGGTTTGTTTAGTTTGAAGAAGAGAAGGCTGAGGGGGGACATGAAAACAGTTTTCAAGTACATAGAAAGCTATTACAAGAAGGAGGGAGGAAAGTTGTTCTTGTTAACATCTGAGGACAGGACAAGAAGCAATGCACCTAAATTGCAGCAAGGGCAGTTTTGGTTGGACATTAGGAAAAACTTCCTAACTGTCCCTGTAGTCAAACAATGGAATAAAATGCCTAGGAAGGGTGTGGAATTTCCATCATTGGAGATTTTTAAGAGCAGGTTAGACAAACACAGTCAGGGATGGTCTAGATAATACTTAGTCCTGCCATGAGTGCAGGGAGTGGATTAGAAGGCCTCTTGAGGTATTGTCAAGCCCTATTATTCTTAAAAATCTATCACTCCTGGTTCAGACCACTCAAGTGAAGTCCCCTAAAATTACCAGAGTTAAAGTGATCTTTGTCGATGATTATAACAGATGGAACCCAATGAGCTTTAGAAAAACACAACATAAGTATTCTTTTTGACCATACATAACATAAAAGGAGATTTATCTGGGACCAACAATATTATAGTAGAACCTTGGAGTGACAAACACCAGAGTTACAAACTGACCAGTCAAACACATACCTCATCTGGAACCGGAAGTACACAATTAGGCAGCAGCAGAGACAAAAAAAATAATAAAAAAAAGAAAGCACAAATAAAGTTCAGAACTGTGTTAATGTAAACTAATAAAAAATAAATGGAAAGCAGCACATTTCTTTTGCATAGTAAAGTTTCAAAGCTGTATTAAGTCAATGTTCAGTTGTAAACTTTTGTTCAGAATTACAAACATTTCAGAGTTTGTACATGAACAACCTCCATGCCTGAGGTGTTTGTAACTCTGAGGTTCTACAGTATGTGCTTTAGGAATGAGGCTAGAGAGAGCTAACAGCACAGTCAGAGAGACGTTATCACTGGTTGCATTTTTACATCTGTGATAAAAATAGCAGCTGTATCTCTATAAAATCTTTTTTTTAAAAGAAAAAAACACACCGAGTTTATATCCATGGTTAGCAGGAGAAAGACACAGACATTGATCTTGCAGGACCTTGGTGGCACTTCTGATTTCTCCTAAAAAAATTTAATTGAGGTCATCAAGTGCAATAAAATTTAACATAAATAAAGCTTAAGAGGATCCAGCTCTGTTTAAGAATTACTTAGTTAGCAGAATTGGTCAGCAACCTTTTTGACCCTGTCAGACAGCTGGTTCATATAGCAGTTGAGCAAACTTACACATAGTAATATTACTTTGTAATTTAAGAAGCACCTTACTTCAACCCAGATCTGTTCTTTAATTAAATACTGCACCTTGGAGCTCGAGGAAGATGGTTTTATAGTTAAGGGCTAGCAGTTGCGAGATTTGCATTCAGTTCCTAGCTCTGCCAAATATTTCCTTTGTGACCTTGGGTAAATCATTTAATCTCTCTGTGACTCATTTTCCCATCTGTAAAATGGGGATAATAATCCTTTCTTTCACTACTTAGATTGCAAGCTTTTTTTGGGCAGGGACTCTCTTACTATGTTTATTTATGACATCTATCTTGGTAGGCCCCACAATAATGCATATAGATATATAAATAACAGCAAGATCCAATACCACTGAAATGCAGACACTTCTGGGGTAGAGTTCAGGAGCAAACATCACAGGGGCTCGGAGGGAGAAGATATGGTGGCCAAGACTCTCAAGCAAGCCTTTGTTTTTTGTATAAAATGAAATGAGATCTTTACTACCCTCGTAGAGTAGATAGTCTCTGTATTATGAAGTCTCATCCATGCATGGTACACTTCATGATACTCAATAAATCACCAAAGAGCCAACATGTTAAAAAAAACAACCTAGGGCCCTTTTCTCCACTGCTTTTCTCCAAATCAAAATGGAGCATTTGTAACACACAACTGCTCAGTGTCCCCCTCTAGTGGTGGCTGAACCACAGTTGGAGATAGCCAAGGCTGTAGCAAGCAAACAGTTGTGGGTCTTTTAATACAGATAAAGAGGTTAATGTGTTGAAATCCAGAGGCACTAGCTGCAATCCTTGCTGCCGACAATCCACACAGGGTATGGTATTACATATTACATCTTGTATCTCTGAAGTGTCTCACATTGTGTGGAACATCCCAGATCTGACCCCAGTTTTCACAGTTGTCCCATAGTTCCATATTAGCATTGCAATCTCTTGCTGATGCCCTCTTCTTCTCTTGTCTCATTGGCTGTTGGTGTTAATCCCCTTGGCAGTAGGCAAGTAGGAACAGCAACCCCACCCATCTCTCTCCCACTGGAGCAGCCTCTCCAGGGGCACAGTAAGAGAGGCTATAAAGGGTGGAAGTAGACAATGTTTTCTTCTGCCCCAGTGCTCATACAGTTTGGGAAGAGGGGCTCTGAGGAGTCCAGGGGCTACTTACTCCTCTTTGTTGGTCTTGGGCTGCACCCCTATCTCTGAAGAGGGGAACTATGGGTAGAGCTGGGGATGCCCCCCACTCTGAGGATGTTCTCTCAGATATTATGGGTTGGAGCTGCCCCCCACATTCTGAGGGGGTGTCTGGAGATTATAGGTGCAGGAGTTGTCCCCCACACTATGAGGGAGATCTCAGGGGATACTAGGACTGGGGCTGCAACCACAAAATACATCAGTGAGCATTAGAGCAATTACTGTAAATCATAGCTTTTTACACAGAGTATACTTTTAGCACACAGAACTGTTGTTTAGGTTCATTATAATAAGTTCTAGGATATTTACGTGTGTGTGTGTGTCTGTAATAAAACTACAGTTTCTGTTGTTCTTCTATTGCGTTTTTGACTTGGAGCTTAAGTTGGTGAGCCCTCTCCTCAGCAGCCAGCAGTTTAATATGCCTCCTACGAGCCCTGTCCTTTCTTTTAGCAGCTTCTTTTTCCACTTCAGCCATTCTTTCTTTAGTTTCTCTCTGTCTTTCAGCAGCTCCCTTCTCCAGCTGGGCCAAGGCTTGCTTCTCTTTCATTAGAATTTGAATTTCTGCCAGTTTTTGATCATGTTCAAATTGCAGGCTGTCTCTCAGGGCTTGCAGTTTCATTGTTTCTGCTGATGCTTTCTGGCTCATGGCCACTTTCAATCCCAAAATTCAAATGTGGATAGTGTGGGGTTCTGATCCAAAGCTTAACTGACCTGGTTCTGTGGATCCTAGCATGACTACGCCACTTTAATGATGCTGTCTTTGGTGGGACACTACTGAGAGTATCAGGACAAATTGCTTAGAGCAGGGCAGTTCCACCCAAAGCTGGAGTTCCTTTACTCTTACAGCACACCAAACCAGCCAGACAGAGTGGACTTCGGTTTTACCTCCTGGCTAACCAGAAGTCATACAAGGAATTCCCTCAGATACTCCAGTTCCCTTGTATCACCACCAACGCCACTCCTTGTGGGGATGAATAGTTAAGAAAATCAATACTCCAGTAAAAGAAAAAGGGTTCTCTTGATCCCAAAGAACTAAGCCCCAGACCTAGGTCAATATGCAAGTCAGATACTACTCACAAACCACACTGTTGCCAGTCCTTTAGAATCTAAAATCTAAGGTTTATTCATAAAAAGAAATACAGATGAGAGCTAAAACTGGTTCAAGGAATCAGTTACATACAGTAATGGCAAAGTTCTTGGTTCAGGCTTCTAGCAATGATGGAATTACCTGACGGCTCAAAACAAGTCTCTGGAGTACATCCACAGCTTGGATGGGTCATTCAGTTCTTTGTTCAGAACTTGTGTGTAGCAAAGTTCCTCCAGAAGCAAGAAGCAGGACTGAGGACAAGATGGAGGAGATGCAGCTGCCTTCTATAGTCTCTTGCCATGTGGTCTGTGGTTCCTTTGTTCCAAACACAAGCCACCCAGCACATGGCATGGGAAAACCTTAGAGTTCTGTCCATAGGCATGTTCCTGCATGCCTTGCTGAGTCACAAGGTGTATCTGCCTTCTCTCAGTGGGTCAGTTGTATAGCTGATGGTCCTTATTGGGCCATCAAGCAGGCTAGGCAGTGCTGATGCCAAATTGTCTGGAGCGTCACCCAGAATCATAGCACAAGTTTGAAATACAGACAGTATAGAGCCAATACTTTTGACTCTAAATACAAAAACGATACATGCATAGAGATAGCATAATCACAACCAGCAAATCATAACCTTATCTTAGACACCTATGTGACTTCCTTTATACGAGATTTGGTGCCACTACAGGACCTTGGTTGCCACAATGATCTATATGGTCCCAGTTTTTGTCAATAACATCACACTTGGTTGTCGTTTTTTGCTTTCAAATTGACAGTGTTGAAAGCAATTGGAACATCAATGTGCAAATATTCCCTCCACAGAATTTTGGGGCTCAAAACTTTCACAGACAGGAGCCTAAAGTTAGGGCTTCTGAATCTATATTTAGGGTTCACCCAAATTTTTCAAAAGTGGTAAGTTCCCACCAGTTCTCACTGAGGTCAAAGCACAGTCTAAGCTAGTGTTGAGGCTCTTCAGCAGCAGTGAAGGTTTAGTTCAGTCTGAAGAAATGTCCATAAAGACCCTATGCTTCTTCAAACTGCTGGCTGAAAATAGCACAAAAGAAGTCTCTCTTGGTATTGTATTTCCTGCTTCAGCATGAGCTGGAAATATCACAGGCACTCTCAGTATTTCTCACACTGTCTTGGCATTTCAGGTCTCAGAGAGAATCAGCTAGTGCAGAGGAGTGTGAAAGTACTGAAACACTGTATTCATTTAAAAAAGTTCACAGGATATTTTAGAATTTCAGCTATGGTTCAGTTCTAGCATCAGATATTCTCTAGATTCTTATTTTATCCAAACTAACATGGCCGGTTTAGTATTATAATAATTTTAGCATTTTAGCTGTTTGGGGCAGGGACTGTCATTTACTATATATGTGTGTAACCCACGTGTCAGTGTGTGGTGTGGGTCCTTCTCTGTGCCCAGTCTGCACAGGATCTGGGTCTGTTGCAGTCACCTGTTACAGAGTTTAGGTCGTTAGATCAAGCTGTAGGAACTCTTGTTTTTTAATAGATCTGGTCATAAATTTGCCAATTGAATGTTTTTTCTGACATGGAACGTATTGATTCTGATAAGATTCTAAGGGAAATTAGGCAGGATGTGGATGGAACCCTGCCTGGTTTCCTGCCAGTTGCCCCACTTCCTTCCTGCCAGAAGCTCACCTAGCAGGTGGATGAGTAGCCATGAGTCTGGAAATCCTGGTTTCTGAGCTCTCAGTTCCTAAGCAGTCCCAGCTCCTGGGCTTCCATGTTCCCGAGCTCCAGAATAACTTCAATGAACCAAGAACCTACAGAGGTAAAATGTACAGTAGAGCTAGATGGAAACTGGAATTCCCATTTGGAGGAAAACTCTGAATTTTCATAATAATAATAATTAATTAATAATAATAATTAGTAATACTCTTCTGAAATGTAATGGAAAAAAACCCTCTACTTCTGAAAAGTGCTGTATAAGAGTTAGGTTTGATTGTTTGTAAATGGAATTTGCCTGTGGAGCTCTACAGACTCACAGGATGTACATGGGCCCTTTACCATAAGAAATAACATTTTAACACAAAACATCCATCTGCCACTCCCATCAGTATCCCAAGGCTGTTGGTTTCACTTCAGGACAGACTGTTCAACAACAGTGACATTAACCCGGTGCCGGCTATGGCTCTAACTAGCTAACCACATTGCTTATTAGCTCCCTATACTTTCACTGGCCTCAGTATAGAGTTGAAACGGTCCCTTTGGAAAGCCCAGTCCCTGCTGGTACCAAGTAAATGGAGCCCTTTTTTCCATAGTGTAAGAGAAAATCCAAGTTTCTCTCTTCCAAAAGGAACATACCACAGCTACAAGTCCATTCCTCTTGAGATTCCCCTCCTTGACTTAATAAGGCTGTGCTCAGTTTGATCCCATAGTAAACTTATGTTGACTTTGTTAGTTAAATGAAAATGAAGCAAGATCTATTTGCACAGTGCTAAGGATACCAATGGTACAGATAGGCAAAAGCATAAACTTAGGTTATTATCTTATAAAACTTCTGTTCAACATAACAAAGTCTCATAGGTTCAGCAGCTGAGGCTTATCCCAGCTGTGGCAGTCAGGGGTCCTTTACCTGGCAGACAAAGTATTTGCTTCTTAGGAGCTAGTCTGGCAAAAAGAGCCCTGTTCCCTTTCACCAGGCAGCTTTTATCTGAAAACCATTCTGACCCCAAGGCTCATAGAGGCAAAGGTTTGTGTCTGGGGGTCCCTCAGGTAATTCTTTGGTGAAGTCATCCTGTGGCAAGTTTCCCCTTCTCCACTGTCCCGAACATTGTATTCTAGCTGCTGTACTGAGAATTGAAGTGTTTCTTCTGTATACGTTGCTTTCCAATTGGCATTAATTGACCAGTTTCTCTCCTAAGGGATGCAGCCATTTCTATAGGCGATGCTCAGCAATAATTAGTGGCTTTAGTTATCATAGAGTCTGTCCCAGACATGTGAGAGTTATGTAACACAAATGTACAGATATTACTCATAACATGAGAAATACAGAGATTAGCACATATGAGTATAACAGTCTCCTGCTCATGAGCATTTAGGAAAGTCCAAGCACTGCATAGTTTACTGCCGTATTAACAACTTAATTTTAATAATCTGAGACCAGCAGTAAGCCTAATAGGTCTTCGCTCGGGGGAGATCGAACTAAGATACACAACTTCAGTTACACAAATAGCATAACTGAAGTCAACGTATCTTAAATTGACTTTACTGCGGCATCTTCAGGGCAGCGAGTCAACCGCTGCCACTCCCCCGTCGACTCCGCTTCCACCTCTCGCGGTGGTGGAGTTCCGGTGTCAACAGGAGAGCACTCGGGGATCGATTTATTGCATCTACACTAGACACAATAAATCGATCCCCGATAGATCGATCACTACCCACCGATCCAGTGCGTAGTGTAGACCTGGCCTGAGAGTATGTCTACAGAGCAAAGAAAAATCCATGGCTGATCCGTGGCAGCTGACTCAGGCTCGTGGGGCTCAGGCTGCTGTGTAGATTTTTGGACCCTCCCACCTCACAGGGTCCTACAGCCTGGGCTCCAGCCCAAGCACAGACATCTACGCAGCAGTGAAATAGCCCCGCATTACAGCTCTGAAAGACCAAGAAGGCTAAGATGGGCCAACAGCAGGTGTTTAGTTGCTGTGTAGACAAACCCCTTAGTTGATATATAATCCTTTAGTATTCCTAAATCACCAGCATCACACCATCAACGACATACCAATACATACAACAGTAATGTACATTCCTCGTTATAATAAAAATAAATGCAATTCAATATGTAGTACATCAAAGTAGATAATTACACATGTTTACATAGATAATTACGTTGTGCAAGCAGAACGTAGAGAAAAGACCATTTCACATTATTTATTTCATTGCTCCGCAGGCTTGGTGAAATGCTATAAATTCTCTATTTGCCAGGCAGATGGAAATAAAGCCAAGATGATGCATCTGTTAGCTTGGAAATGTGTCCACGGCATTCAGTGAAAACATGGGATAATGACCCCAAATTCTACAATCACAGGGGATATTCACTGCACTCCAGGCTTAGTTTTGACTGCTTAGTTATGCAGGTTTCCTGTGCTATACAGAGACACTGTTGGCCTGACATGATGAATTTCCCCCCTTGGTCTCAGCAAGGATTATTATTCTCCTAGCTACACACACAGCCACCTCCATCACACAGAAGGAATGCAAAAGGCAGGCTAGCTTCTATCAATGCCTTGGTGTTGAGGCTGCTTAGGCTCAACAGGTGGCTGAACGTGAACTGAGCCGATAAACACCTCACTCGAGTGGTGCAAAGTGACAGCTGTAAACACTGGTTCCCTAGGAGGTGAAGAAGTGTTCCACCTGCTAGGATCCCCGCCTCCTATGCCAATGGAAAGAATTTTCCAAGTGACAAAAATGTTCATTGCACTTCGAAGCAAAACCTGTGCCGCCCAGAGGGGTAAGTGATAGCTGCAGTTAAAAGGATAAATGGCACTTGCTTGGCCTCTTGACTTCAGTCTGACTCACCTTTTTCCCCAGTCCGCCAGCACAATGAGCAGTGCTAATGGGCACAGTGTAGAGACTACAGACGCACCATGATGCTGTCAAAATGAGTACGGGGGAGAAAAGACAAAGTAGGGAGAGAGGGACTTCAGAATCGTTATTGATTTTATGTGCAGGGTGCTCAGATACTGTTGATGGGTGGCAGTATAAAACTCTAAGAGAAATAGAGAGATTTTGATAATGGGAAATCCAAGTGTGTTTAAAATCACCTGGGGGTTATCCCAAGAGAACAACACAAGGGGCTGAAGAAAGGATCTAACTATGTCTAACCTCATTTTGGGCCAGATTCTGATTCACTTGGACCTGATTCTGCTCAAAGAATCGTTTTCAAACTTCCTTATGATTACAGTTGCACTTAGGGGGTCTCCACTGGGATTGAAGTCCCACTGTGCTAGGCACTATGCAGCAGCCACAGTCTTGAAAGCTTCCTAACTAAGTCGACTAGACAAAGGAGCATTCTTTTATTATACAAGAGAGAGATCTGAGGCCCAGAGAGGCTAAATGAGTTGCTCAAAGTCACTCAGAAGACTGTAAAGCCTGCTTAGTCCTTGTGACGTTCACTCCAGTCTGGGAGTTCAGCCTAGATGTATATCACTTCAGCTCTAAAAGGCTGGTTAACTTTCAGAGCTTCGTTTAGGCATAAACCTATTCAGAGGGTCTTACTCTGGATGGGAGCTTTAATTTAGCTGTGAAGGTTCCTTGAGTTTAAGAAGTTTATTCTGCACTGGAGAGATGGGTGATGTTAGTAAGGGGATTTCAATCATAAAGTTTCCTACTCTTTGCAAGGTAAGTACTTTATAGGAGCTGTTTTGGGTATTCTAGTAATTTAAATGATCTTTCTTCTTAGTGTTCTACAATCAAAAGTTCAGGCATTTTTTATATTTTAATGGACTCCTTATAACTCTTTTTTCTCCTTCCCTGTTTTGATGAGCTTTTGCCCCTCTGCACGCCTTCCCTTCTTCCCACACTCAGGCTACAGCTATAGTGTAATAATTGCTTTGAATTAAATGCTTAAGAAACACGACATAAGCTGCTGAGGTACTCATGGGTGCAGTACAAACTAGAGATATACAGGTATACGCTTCTGTAAAATGGGGAATTCTGCTCAGTCACAGATTAAAATAAAACATAAAAGATATATGAGGTTAATTGTTCTGTCCATATCACTTCATACAACCAAACAAGATGAAGAAACTACTAGGCACAGTTGGGTCCTAATTAACTCTGCTTGTGAAGTATGCATAAATGCACAAGACCTAGCTGTCTGCATACTGCTGCTTCAGCAAGCTACTGGCAATTTCAAATATAGAATACTAGAGCACTTACGAATTAAAGTGGTGGTGTTGTAAAAAGACCTTGTTAGATTATGTTAAGGGATACTATCCCTGTGCACTAGGTGTATGTCTACACTATAATGTAAGCCCAGGGTTGGTAGAACTTGAGTTGGCAGACTCTGAGTTTGTTAACCTAGGGCTGGAGCCTCTTCACTCACTTGTGAACCCAGGTTAGGAGTTGTTGAACCCTGAGGCTCCAGCATCTACACTGCATTTTGCAAGCCTGAATCCAACCATCTGTATCCCAGACTTCCTAGCATCCTCCCAAAATGTGGCCACTGTTGTTCATGGTGCAGTGTGGAAAAACTTGACTGTTCACCACACATGATTGTCCAGAAAACAAAGTCAGTCCATGGGACACTTTTGGTGGACTCCTAGAGCGCAAATCCAGGGGGGCTGCTTCTACACTGCGAAGCCATAGGCTTGAAACTTGGGTTCCGGTTTGGACATTCCATCCCTATGTGGTCCTGGGATCCTGGGTCAGCCTATTTTGTGTGTAGACAAATGTGGGGTTACGCCTGAGCCTGAGTTTGAACCATGGGCTTACATTGCACTGCAGACATGTAGAGTCCTGCGCGGACACAAACTGATACCCGCGGACGTGGATATCCATGGATATAAATTGGTATCAGTGGAACCGTGGGGCTCCCCTGGGAACTGCAGCAGCAAAAGGAGTAGGATGTGGGGGCCATTCCCAGAAGCCAGCATCCTGCACTGGCAACTCCTCTGGTGCAGCTGTACGACCCCCCAACCCTGCCCTCATCTCTTCCACACACGTGTCTGTGTCTCCTGTCTGGGGGCATGCGTGCTGCTTGAACACAAGAGTGAGACCAGAGACAGCTGCTGGTGAGCTTGGTGCCTGCCCCAGTGGGTGGGGCTGGGGGGCGGTACAGCGTGCTGCAGGAGCTGTAGGTGCGGGATGCTGGCTCCTGGGAGAGGCCCCCACATTCTGCTTTTGCCGCTGCAGTTCCCGGGAGAGTCCTGCGGTTCCACGGATACCGATTAATATCCATAGACATCCGCATTTGCGGGTATAAATTTGTATCCGCGCAGGGCTCTACAGACTTACACTAGATGTACCTGTTCTCCAGCCAGTTGCATTATCCCCTCAAGCACACCCTCTGGCTTTTTGTTCAGTTTAGCTCCAGCATGGGAGACTTCATTGCCAGGAAGGCTTCCATGTTGATTCAACTCACCGTTCCTTTCTTTCATTTATTCCCATATCCCCTAGTCAGTCTCCTTTTGTTTTACAGGCAGCAAACATTTTTGTCACAGGCCATGGACAGAATGAGGCGATAAGCATTCAATTACTGACACATCTCTGGCAATAATGTATTTAGCGTGAAGTATTTATTAGAAGGAAATGAAAGTTCCACTCTTCTTGAGGAAGTGTAGCCAGCTTTCAAGATTAACTGACAAGGAAATATATTGTGCGCTACTAATGGGAGATGTGTCCCATATCGCGGCTATTGAAGCTGCCACACGAAATAATGAAATATTTTACAGAATGTGTCCACGAGGTAATTTATACAGAACCGACACTTGTCATAATGTTGGTAGCGAGTGACCTGTGATGTTCTAATGTGCCTCTAACCTCATTAGTTACTTCGAGGGTGGGGAGTGCTGCAGTCAGATGTCCTGAGATTGTGTGATGGAGGGAAGAGAGAGCAGAAAAACAGACCTGTGACGACAGTCGTCTCAGACTATTACAGAGCAGATTTGTAAAGTTTAGATGGAAAGTTCTTGTAGAGAACAGAAGATTGTCTCAGTTAACACACAAACAAGCTTAGAAGTAGTGCCTGAGGCTGAGCCTCTAAGAAATCAGATCCTATCACATCTCACAAGCTAAGCAGAGATGAGGGCATGGGGTCAGACATAGACCCAATAGATAGGCATCTATGAAGCCTGTTTTTAAAGGAGCACCTCAGCCCCATTCTGCCCCAGATGGGAGCTGAACCAGCATGGCTATGGACCCTTTAAAGGTGAATCCCCTCGTTTATGCTTCGTTTGTGTCTGGATCATCTACCATATCGGATCTCACTCTGACACCAGGATAATGAGTAAACCCTAGCTTTAGTGCAGCTGCTTACAACAAGGCTTCTTCAGCCACATGGCTTGCCCAACAGTTGATCTGGAGGTGTCCCTTCCAGACAGTTCCCCCCAGGATACAGCAGGATGCCTGGAAAAGTGCCTGCTAGCACTTTCATACTGTTACACCTCCCAGGATCAATGGCATCCGTGACTGGGAGCTAGTAGCTGCCACACTCTGCCTCAGCTGCATCCTAGTACAGCATGTGGGCTGGAGGGGATTATCTGCCCCTTAAAGGTAAGCATGCTCTTACTCCCGCCTCAGTCTCATCAGCCCCACCCCTCTCCCATATCATAAGCAGTAGGGGTCAGGGAAAATGCTGGGAGCAAAGAGCTACTGTTCCCAAGTGAAATAAACTGGTTAGTCTCTAAGGTGCTACAAGTATTCCTTGTTCCCAAGTGGTTATGGACCAGCACTCTGCCCATCACCAAATTTGTAGGTGTGGGGTGTGGAGTCTAATACTGATGCTGACCCAGATGGTTTGGGAACAAGAAAGTAGTTGGATGGGAAACCTCTAAGGAAGCATTTGGGGCTGCAGGGATGGAAGTTGGGGATTAGCAGGTAACAAGCAACCTTCTGTGCATCCCAATAGGGAGTCACCCTTCCAATGTGCCTGAGGGACACATGCTACTAGAGATGTTCAGTCACATCCTTGGCCCCCTCTACAACTTCCTGTGTCTCTCTGGTGACAAAGACCATAAAACTGGCTTAATGCTCCAGCTGAGGATCCCCTAACACAAAGGGTCTTCCCACATGATGTAGAGCCAGTGAAATCTAGTTATTTGCCACCCCACTCATGGCTCTTGGGCCGGGGGAAGGATATAGTCATGCCCCTTCACATTTTGGTAATCGCTGGCTGCTGGAATAGCCCTTGGGCTGCTCTAAATTGCTCTCCAGGCCTGGACCAGTGCACAGTAGCCTAAATAGTATGGCCAGAGAAGCCAAGCAAAATCAAGTAATTGCGGTTACATTCCAATATAAATGTTGCAATCATTGGGTTTCAGCGGTGTCCAATAGAAATTCGATGCTAGCCACACATGTGGTTTTGAATTTTTCTTATTAACCACATTATAAAAAAGCCACATGCATTAGCCACAATTAAATAGCCTATTAGCCACATCTGGCTAGTGGCGAACGTATTGGACACTGCTGGGTTGGTACATCCCTGAGTAAGGGGCAGTGCATAGCAGCAGCATCACATCCAGAGCCCCTGGAAGGTTTTGTGCCTTGGAGAATCACAGGTCCTCTCTGCACTGGGAATTAGGTCACTTTGACATCCCTTGGCATTATTGCTGCACAGTTCTTCTGAAAATTTGAACAATCGTTGTTAAACATTTCATGAGCTTTTGTACTTCACAAAACATGGCCAAGTGCAGTGGGCACTAGATGAGATTTTAGGAGACCTGGGTTCTATTCCTAGCTTTGCCATTGACCTGCTCAGTGCTGTTGAGCAAGTCACTTCCCCTCTCTGTGTCTGGGAAATGAAGATAACAATACTAATTACCTTCCGTTCTAAAACAGATTAAGATCCATGTATGAAAAGTGAAGTATTGGTGTAGGTTGGGATAAACCTCATTGAAACTGGAGAGCCTAACAGTTGCCCTTCATCCAAAATAAATGAAGGAAACAAAAGGGACTTCAAACAAAAACGCAGCACAAGTTACTGCCCAAAACTTGTATGAATCCACTCAGAAATTTGAATTATGTGGGCAGAGGGATTTTACTAAGTCTTGTCTGGTGTGTGTCTCTGTGTGATACAGAAGCAGCAAAGCATCAGAAAAGCTTAGAGATAGCAAGGACGCCCAGACGCAGCCTGAACAAGCACTAAATATATAGTGCTGAGAAAAGTCTAGAGGGGAGAGCTTTTATGCTTAATGCTAGCTGAAAGGGGCTTGGAGCTATGGGCAAAGAAACAATCTCATTTGTTTGATTTCTCCTTTGTAAATAAACAGAATTGTCTCAAAGATACATGGCTCCATCACCAATTTTTCCTCTTAATGGAAATAATTTGCAGGATCTTGCAGGGTTGAAAGGGGTAACAGTATTATTGAAAATGTTTATCTGTCAAAGGGGTTTGGATTTCCACCCAGAAAAAGAAGTCTAAGTCACCTTTCAATTACCATTAAAGAACTATATACAACTAAACTTAAAGAGCAGGTAACATTCATGTTACTGGACTGATTGCACAGTTGCCACAATAAAATCTCCTTCTTCTCTGCCTGCACTTTGGCAAAGAGCATGAAAAAGTAAAATGCAATACTGATCAAAGAACACGTTTAACTAATTATCTGACTCTCTCTCATTCCTCCTCCTCTCTGCAGGTAATAACGAGTATACTGAAATAGAGCTGTGAAGTAAGATCAAAAGAACGTTACCTGAATGTTCACGTCTCTTTTCTTCCTTCGACCCCCATGGTCACAACTTCTCTCTAGTCTTCTGATTTTAGAGGCTATTTATTGCACATCAGTTATCCTTTTTCATCTCTACTTTTGGGCAGAGAGCTGTCTTGCACACATTTAAGGCAAGAGCATGTGAAAAATAATTGTTCCACTGGTTTGTGATCCCTTCTATTTTTCTCCAAGGAGGTAGGGAAATGTTTTCCTTATATTTAAGCAATAAAAGATGAAAATTTCAGCTTATCCTGGCCTCAGTATTCTCTAGACAGAACTGGGAAAACAGAAATATATTAAAATGGTGAAGGGAGAGTGGGACTGATGATTGGTGGGGCTGCTGGAGGGTGCTCAGTATGAACCATTTTTTTCTCATGGGTGCTCCAGCCCCATAGCACCCACGGAGTTGGTGCTGATGTGAGAGAATCCATAGGAGAGTAACAAAGATCATGAAAGGTTTCAAAAGCCTGACCCAGAGGAAAGTTTAGAAAACTGGGCATGTTTAATCTTACAAACAGGCAACTGTGTTGGGGAGGGACCTGATAACAGTCTTCAAATGTGTTAAGGGCTCTTATAAAGTGGATGGTGATCAGTTGTTCTACTAAAAGTAGAACTACTTGTCTACTAAAAAGTACTACTACATGTCTACTAAAAGTAAAACAAGGAGTAATGGGCTTAATCTGAATCAAGTGTGACGGAGTCAGACCAGAAGGATATAGGAGAGTGCTGGAAGGCAGGTATATTAGTCTGAGGATGTGCAGGTCCCTGTTCCCTGGATAGCCAAACAAAGGCTACTCCAGGCCAATCAAGACACCTGGGGCCAATTAAGAACCTTCTAGAAAGGAGTAGAAACAGCTAGCCTAATTGGGACACCTGAAGCCAATCAGGGACTGGCTGAAACCAGATAAAAACCTCCCAGTTAGTCAGGTGGGCTGTGGGTGTCAGGAGCTGTGGAAGGAAGTTATGTTGTTGGTGAGACTGAGTGTAGGACAACATATCATACTGAAGGAAGGAGGCCCTGAGGTAAGGGTGAAGTGGAGTTTGAAGAAGCAGGGACTGCTGTGGGGAAGTAGCCCAGGGAATTGTATTGTGTTTTGTGCCTAAAAGGTCAGCCATCTTAGCTGATACTATTAGGGTCCCTGGGCTGGAGTCTGGAGTAGAGGGCGGGCCCGGGCTCCCCCCTTTTTTCCATCTTCCATACTGGCCTGTGATGAAGGTAACTCACTAGGCGGTGACTCTTGCCAATTATACTGAGAAAGGGAGGTCACTCTGGGGCCTAGATGAGTTTCTGAGGCCTCTAAATCTGCCAGGAAGCGCAGGACCCACAAGTACAGACTTGGAGCTTTGTCACACAAGGGAGATATAGGTTAGATATTAGGAATAACATTCTAACTATAAAAATAGTTAAACTCTGGAATAGGCTTCCAAGGGAGGTTGTGGAATCCCCATCATTAGACATGAACATGTTAAGCAAACACATGTCAGAGATGGTCTAAGTGCTTCCTCAGTGCAGGAAGCTGGACTAGATGACCTCTTCAGGTCCCTTCCAGCCCCATTGCCAGAGAGTGAAAATATTGTTTAGGATGGGCCAAGTAAAATTTAATAGCTCTCTTGAGGAGGGCTGAAGCATGAGCCCACCACATCCCATACTCACCGCAGGCTCTGGGCCACTGTCCACAGGCTTTGGGGTCCTCCAGTGATGGCTCCTGTCCCACAGGGCCTATGTTGTGAGAGAACTTGGTTTGTGTAGCCTAGCAAACTGAAGGCTGATGAGGGATATGATTGTTCTCTATAAATACACCAGTGGTAAACATAAGGGAAGGAGAAGAGTTATGTGAGCTAAAATACAATGTTGACATTCGAATAAATGGTTATAAACAGGTCAGGAATAAATTTAGGCTGTAAATTAGAACGTTTCTAGCCATCAGAGAACTGAGGTTCTGTAACAGCCTTCCAGTACGCATAGTGGATGTAAACAGCCTAACTAGTTTTAAGATGGATCTTGGTTTATAATGGGATGTTTTAATGGGGCTTCCTGTGGTAGCAGGGAACTAGACTCAGTGACACATAAGGTCACTTCCAGTCCTATACTCTATGCTCCTAAGTCAGTGCATACTTACTTTGCATTGATATAAATGATTACACAAGGTGCAAAGAGGGGAGAATTGGATTCATGAGCTCCAGCATCAAATATCTAGCTTGCGTTATAAAGAAAATGAGAGACCAAGAAAAAACAATGAAAATTTCTCACTGAAAGTAGGAGAGGTGCCCAGGGAGAAGTCATTGTGACACTCAGTTATAACAGAGCAAACAAAAGCCACAAAACTGCAGACCTGTAAGTCAAATCCGTCATACCTGCCTGCTCTCCATTTCCCCTTTTCCCTGCTCCTGCTGCCACAGAGGAAAAATTCTTGTGCTATGCAGTCAAAGTAAGAGTTCAAAATGACAGGTTCAGGGGAAAGACAAGGTGGGTGAGGTAATAACTTTTATTGGACCAGCTTCTATTGGTGAGGCAGACAAGCCTTCAAGTCACACATGTGCAAGGGAGTCAATTGCACTGCTAAATCTATCAGTAACACTGTATAATAGCAGGTTGACACAGCAGTTATAATCTACCTGGAAAGCCTTTCACTTCTGCTAAAAGAGTAATGGAGAGAAAGGGGAAGTTCTGTGTTTATGGTGAAATTCTAAACTGAATGGAAGATTGACTCAGTGGACAGTGGGAAATGGATACAGATCAGGGTGGTGGCGGTCGTTTAAGTGATACTGGAACTGATGTGAGACCAGTTTGGTTCATATTCTCCCAGGAGGGAAGGAACGGGTAACAGGAAGGTATAGATATGCATAGTAAACAAGAAAAAGAAAACACTAAACAAAGATGGAAGATGGATCAATGCAATTATTCTATGCATAGGAGGAAGATCTTAAGAAGGGAACAAAGGGAGATATGGTGGAAAGCAAAAAGAAAATGACGCTGGCATGTACGCTATGAATCAAGCTATGACTGAACCATTGCACTGGACCCTGATGGCAAGAACAAGGAGTTTAAATGTGATACAATAGGCCAGGGAGAGGGAAGAATTGGCAGGGGAAGTATAAGTGGATGGCAACCTGGGCAGCAGTGACCATGAGATGGTCAAGTTCAGGATCCTGACAAAAGAGAGAAAGGAGAGCAGCAGAATGTGAACCCTGAACTTCAGAAAAGCAGACTTTGACTCCCTCAGAGAATTGTTGGGCAGGATCCCCTGGGAGGCTAATATGAGGGGGAAAGGAGTCCAGGAGAGCTGGCTGTATTGTAAAGAAGCCTTATTAAGGGCGCAGGAACAAACCATCCTGATGTGCAGAAAGCGTATCAAATATGGCAGGCAACCAGGTTGGTTTAACAGAGAAATCTTAAGTGAACTTAAATACCAAAAGGAAGCTTACAAGAAGTGGAAACTTGGACAGATGACTAAGGAGGCGTATAAACATATTGCTAGAGCATGCAGGGGTGTAATAAAGAAGGCCAAATCACAATTGGAATTGCAGTTAATAAGAAATGTAAAAGGGTAACAATGGGTTTCTACGGCGAAGTTAGCAACAAGATGAAGGTCAGGGAAAGTGTGGGACCCTTATTTAATGGGGGAGGCAACCTAGTGATAGATGATGTGGAAAAAGTTGAAGTACTCAATGCTTTTTTTGCCTTGGTCTTCACAGGCAAGGTCAGCTCCCAGACTGCTGCATTGAGCAGCACAGTTTGGGGAGGAGGTGAGCAGCCTTCAGTGGTGAAACAACAGGTCAAAGACTATTTAGAAAAGCTGGACATGCACAAGTCCATGTGGTCGGATGCGCTGCATCCGAGGGTGCTGAGGGAGTTGGTTGATGTGAGTGCAGAGCCCTTAGCCATTATCTTTGAAAACTCATGGCGAGTGGGGGAGGTACTGGATGATTGGAAAGAAGGCATTTATGGTGCCCTTCTTTTAAAAAGTGAAGAAGGAGAATCCAGGGAACTACAGACCAGGCAGCCTCACCTCACTCCCCGGAAAAATCATGGAGCAGGTCCGCAAGAAATCCATTTTGAAACACTTGGAGGAGGGGGAGGTGATTAGGAACAGTCAGCATAGAGTCACCAAAGGCAAGTCATGCCTGACCAACCTGATTGCCTTCTATGATGAGATTACTGGCTCTGTGGATATGTGGAAAGTGGTGAATGTGATATATCTTAGCTTTAGGAAAGCTTTTAATATGGTGTCCCACAGTATTCTTGTCAGCGGGTTAAAGAAGTATAAATTGGATGAATGGACCATAAGGTGGATATAAAGCTGACTATATCATTGGGCTCAATGGGTAGCGCTCAATGGCTCAATGTCTAATTGGCAGCCGGTATCAAGTGGTGTGCCCCAGGGGGTGGTCCTGGGGTCAGTTTTGTTCAATATCTTCATTAATAATCTGTATGATGGGATGGATTGCACCCTCAGCAAGTTCGCAGATGACACTAAGTGGGAGGAAAGGTAGATACACTGGAGGGTAGGGGTTGGATCCAGAGTGATTTAGTCAAATTAGAGGACTGAGCCAAATGAAATCTGATGAGGTTCAACAAGGACAAGTGCAGAGTCCTGCACTTAGGACGAAGACTCCCATGCACTGCTACAGGTTGGGGACCGAATGGCTAAGCAGAAGTTTTGCTAGAAATGGACCTGGGAATTACAGTGGACAAGAGTCAACAGTGTGCCTTGTTGCCAAGAAGGCTAATGGCATATTGGTCTGCATTAGTATTGAGTCATTTTGGGTCTCCCACTACAGAAAGGATGTCGACAAATTGAAGAGAGTCCAGTGGAGGGCATCGAAAATGATTCGGGGGCTGTGGCACATGATTTATGAGGAGAGGCTGGGGGAACTGGGCTTATTTAGACCACAAAAGAGAAGACTGAGGGTGGATTTTATAGCAGCTTTCAACTACCTGAAGGGGGTTTCCAAAGAAGATAGAGTTTGGCTGTTCTCAGTGGTGACAGATAACAAAAAAGGAGCAATGGTCTCAAGTTGGGGGAGGTCTAGGTTGGATATTAGGAAGAACTATTTCACTAGGAGGGTGGTGAAGCACTGGAATGGGTTACCTAGGGAGGTGGTGGAATCTCCATGCTTAGAGGGTTTTAAGATCCAGCTTGACAAACTCCTGGCTAGGATGATTTAGTTGGGGTTTGTCCTGCTTTTTGCAGGGGGTTGGACTAGATGACCTCTTGAGGTCCCTTCCAATCCTGATATTCTGTGATTCCATGAGAGGGCTATGAAGAGGGAAGTGACACTCCCTGATTGAGAGGCTGGGAAGGTGACTTCAGCAGCTCATCTCATAGCAGCATTTGTGAGGATTAATTCACTATTTACAAAGTACCTTGAGATCTCCAGATGGAAGCTGCTACACAAATGCAAAACAGTATGGGCTTGAATTTCAGAGGTGCTGCTGAGTGCCTGCACCTCCCATTGACTTCAACGAGATCTGAAAATGCTCAGATCAGCAGCTAAGGAAAACCAGCACCCATAGATTGATGTGTTATTGTCACTAGTACCTACCCGAATCTAGATACACATTAGTGACCGAATTTGGAAGTATTTCATACCTAGTATCCAGGACCACCACATACCTTTTGGCAAGTTTGTTTCATTTGATAACTTCTTTACTCTGAAATGCTCCACTCTGACCATCCATAATATTGTTTGGATTTATACTTCACAAGCAGGTGACTGTATTTTCTTAGAGGTGCAATGCATATTGTGTGAAATCCACAATCCAATCTGTCACCTCTAGCTTTTCTTCTCTGAACTGTAGCTATGTCCTTCCTGTATATACCTCCATGTTTCAGTTAACATCATTGCTCTAATCAATCTATTTTAACCACTATGCATCCTTATATCATAAGACTTTCTGTGGGTTGTCTCTTCTTAATCTAAGGCGAACTGTCAATTAAAAGTATGTCCTAAAGGCCTTTTTTGTTAGCTTCTTTTCAACTTCTAAACGCTTTCCCTGGGATTTTGAGGACTTCCAGGCTGGTACTTCCTAACAAGCCTTTTGATGTAAACTTTCGTGCCACTGTTACCATGACAATAGTGTAATACTGCAGCAGTGTTAATTGGAATTTTGATGGCTTCTTTTACTCAGAAGGCTCAATATGTTTTAAGAACTGGTTCAGCTGTGCCTTAAATAAATGCTTCCAGGCAAAGATAGAATCTTTTGTTTTCTGTAAATTCTGACTTAAAAGTTAGAGCTACAGGAGAGGAAGAAATGGGGAGGGGGAGTTAAATGTCATCATAACTCAAAATCCACATTGACTGGTTTGTTGCATACATAATTTACTATAATCAGCTGTTAAATGTAAAACATGCACTTTTGC
The DNA here is from genome assembly GCA_007922305.1 of Dermatemys mawii. Lineage (NCBI taxonomy): Eukaryota > Metazoa > Chordata > Testudines > Dermatemydidae > Dermatemys > Dermatemys mawii. Next base: position 41,777,098 of record ML677342.1, on the reverse strand, counting down.
GTTCCTCAGAGGGAATTCTTACCCAGCTTCATATTATGTTTCCATGCCCAAAGTGCAAAACAAGTGACTCTAGTCTAAACTGACTTTTATTTTAGATTGAGGACTAAGGGAAGAAAGAACAAAAGTAATGTCTTCATGAGAGATCAAAGTGTATGTGTTTTTCTTCTGGAAAAGGACACTGTGCCTTTGTGGACAAAATGGCTGCTTTCTCTGCAGATTGGCAGAGTTCTTGGAAATTTAAAGGTGCACTTCATAAAAAAGAAGGACATGCTATCCAGATTTACTTCACTTCCCCTCACAGCTGAACTACCAGGGTAGCAGGTCCCTTAGAGAGAATAGATAGAAAGGTATTGCATTACAGGCTGGGTTATTTCTAGTCCAGAACCAGACTTGCCAACATCCTGTTAGAAAGGCCAGGACAGGTTCAGTTGCCAAATTTTTAATAATGTCACAAGAAAGTCTGTTTTTAGGAGATTTCAAAGAAAGGTTTCCAGGCCCAAGACCTTTGGATAAGCAGTGACTTTTAGAGGCTTAGCTAAACTCAACTCCAAATCTTTTGAGGTTCATAGTCTCTGGTAATGGGGCGTGTGTGTGTTATCAGCCGATAACCATGTCTGTTCATCTATGTCATCACTGGTCCTTTTTGGCCTTCTAATCTATGAATCTACCTAAACACAGATGTTTGACAGCTGACGTGGTCAAGCTACACTAAACATGGAATCACTCGGCTAACCAGCTCATGTTTTTCATATCACTGCGGTGAAATAAAGCGTCAGTCACTGTGGAGATGGGACTGTATTAACTTGAAATTGTATGATATGAAAAGCTACTGTAGGACAAGTGTTAAGTGAAATTGTATGGTGGGGTATGTTGTGAGACGACAACCAAACAGAACATAATCCACTTGAATGGAAGCTTCACCCATACTGCTCATTTGGAACTTTGGGGGCATGACTTTGAAGGATCATTGGTTGGCTCCTGAGGGGAGAGGAAGGAGGATCCCAGCGTGGGGTCAGGGAACTACGCTACGATCAGGAAAGGAAACACTGCTGGCTCTTTGAAGATTGGACTTTCCCTACTGGAATAAGAAGTGGGAAGGTAAGTGAACACTATTGTTATATTTATATTATGCTTACCCTGGTTAAATAACAGCTTAATGATTTTTTTTCAAACCCAGCATTCAGAGGCGTAATCAGTCAGTGGTATTTTGAAAAGATCCGCAGCAAGGCCCTCAAAATGGAGTTAAAGAAAGCAGCCAGGATCACCTGATATTCACAGGCAAGTCTCCTGGGAGGAAGATTAGGGAGGTCAAAAGGCTGTACTAGTGTCCCAGAGACACTGGTGTTGAACAAGGTGTGCCCAGGAAGGGACCGGTCATGATTGTCATCAGGAATTTCTTTGAAGAAGTGTAGAAGCAATGAAGGATGTTCAGCACAAAATAAGCTCGATTCACTATTCTATCTGCATTTTAAGTCCCGGTTGTCAGTAATTCTGACTCCCCAGCCTATAGGCCTTGCTTAAAATGGCCGTTCTATTAGTGACACAGGACACTGCCCATAAAGATACGCAATACATCCTTTACTTGAGCAAAGTCATAATATAAGTTCTCTTATACAGCAAACCATATCCCCCCATTATCACAGACATGTAGAGTATATGTAGCCTAGAGAAATCAATGGGAACTGTTTGAACAGCTCGATCAATGTCTGCCTCCACCCATCTCAGCCTGGACATTCATCTTCTATTGTACTGCAGACAGTTCGTGGGTTCATAATGAAGCATAAAGCCAAGTTAGTGGTGGCATATTAGTAGGGAAGATGTAGGGCCGTGTATTTTACATTATGGCCACTCTGTACTAGCAATTCATCATGCTGCTCTGCAGTGTCTCCCCTCAGACACCCACAGGTTGGAGACCACAGCTGGTTACTGAAATCAGTAGAGCCGTCATGGTTTACGTTAGCCAAAGTTCTGTTTAGAGTAACTTTTCCTGTAAGAAACCTATTGTTTTTATCCCTATTAAATTGTACAGCATTTTTCTATAAGAACTATACAAACAGTCTGGGGAGATTTGGGGCAACTGTAAGATGGTGATGTAATCCACTGTCCAGTAACCATTACGTATTCCCCTCTGTATTGATCCACATGAGTCTAATACGGTTTCAGCTAGAGGATATAGGACTTTAGCTTAAACTACAATGGCCCATGTTTTTATCTGTGTGGAGGTCTTGGTTGAATCTCCGGTCATGCCCAAGATGGCAGTCTTTTTCTTCTTAAATCTGTTCTTGGCCAATTGTTTTCAAACTATAGGAGATTAAAATCTTTTTTACTCTTAAAAAAGCCAAAAAACAAATACAAACAAAGATCATGAAACCATTACTTTGCTGCTCCATTACTCGACATCTACCTTTTACGTTTACACATTGTCTATCAAGACAGTGAGCTCTCTAGGGCAAGGCCTTCATACCTGCCTGTGAAGTGTTTTGACACTCTGCTGGCATAATAATAATAATTAATTAATAATAAATTGTTCATTTTTTCTAATTTCATTGAAATTTCAACATTCAAAATACGGAAAAAAAAAATCAGGAACAATGTCCCTGACATAGTTCTGCATTTTCCAACCAAGCCAGAGAGTTGATCAGCATTGTTTTGTTTTTGTATTTGAAATTTCAAATTTTGAAAGTTAGAATTTCAAAAAATGGCGGCAGGGGAATATTTTGCAAAATGATTTCTTGCTTTTCTACAACACAGGTCTTATAAATTATGCAGTTAACAAATGGGCAGGTTAGCAATGTGATAGACAGCCGCCATATCCCGAACCCATGATATTTTCAGGGGTGCTTTCCTGACGAATATGGCCAAGTGAAAGTGCTACAGGTTCTAAAGCTGTGAGTACCCAGTCCATCCTGTTTTGACTCCATCTGAGCCATTTGTGTAACAGTTGTAAATATCTTATTCTAATTTCCCTAGAGTTCTGCTAAAACTTTCTACTGCTTTGGACAAACAAGAAAAAGAAAAAGACTGACATTTTCTTGTAAAAAATTCACACCTGCTCAAATCAGTTGGTCTTGTATTTTCAGGTCCCTGACTGAGCTAATAAACTGCAGTCAGAAATCATATGTGAACCAGGCTCTGTTAAACACCTGCAAATATTGGGCAAGTGAGTGGTGGAAACAAAAACAGGCACTGGGAAACCTTGTGACATTTTACGTGTATAATGCTTTATAATCAGTCAGAAGGACCACATTACAGCAGCTCACTGTACAACTGAGCAGAAAAACCTAATCTTCCTAAGTGAGTGAATTGAGACATCTTAACAAGACTGAAATACAAATACTGACTATTTAGGGGATTACATAGGGATTTTGGATTTAGTGTTCACCTGCCTTCCTGTTTTGGTAATACAAAGTGAATGTTAGCAGTAAAATTAGCAGTCAAATGAGAAAATTATCTTAATAACAAGAAGCTCTGCTACAAGATTAATTGTCAAGCATGACCCTTGTAGTGTAGCATCACCTACTGTATTTAATGTTCCTTTGAATGGATGGCCCATCAATGAATATTCCAGTGGGTTTTACAAGTGATGGCCAACTCATCCCATTAGCCTGCCTGTACAATGGAACACCAATAACCTGTATGATTACCTCCCAGTTTAGCTAATCGATTCTAGTAGATCTATTAGACAATGTAATGATCTCCTAAGGGAAGAGGTGAAGACAATTACAACTACAAAAATATATGTAGGGAACCATCCTTCACTAGAATGACCAAGAGGACTTTCAAATCTCTCATTTCTATGACTGTTGGCATCTCTGTTGATTGTGTGATAGAGATACTGTTTTTAGTGATATGAAAAGTTGCATATAGGAACTAGACTAAGTTAAAATCAAGCTAAAGGGTTATCAATCACTCTTGGATGATTACCCACTACCCCCTTTACTGGATATGAACTAGCAACCCAGAAATCAAAGATCCGTATGCCATTATTGTCCCTTGAGCCATCTGGTTCTTCAAAAGTGTGACTTTACACTTACGCAATGTGCCCACAAACTGACAAAATTATACCCAAAACCTCTAAACCAGGAGCATGATTTTCATACTTGTTGCAATAAGCATAATCCTAATGTCAAGGAAATTAATCCTCCTTACTGAGCACAGGAATTGCCTGAAAGTGTTGATTTTGTACTAACATGCTCTCTCTTTTTTCAACATCAGTTTTAAAAGTGTTTTGAAATCTCCTTAAAGATATTTACTTTTAGAAAAGCCATGATTTTCTGAGAGGAGCGCTAAAGTTGCAATGAATATATGAGTTTTAGCAAACACAAAGGCCTCCTATAAAATGCCTCCTTCAAATTTTAATTCCTTCCTGATGCTAGATTACTCTACCATTGCCAAAACAAGTGTTAATTTAACTCCAACTTTGTCCGCATATCAAGATGTGGTGTTGGACCTAGCCATGAATTGAGTTCTGCATCATTTATACAGGCATACAGATAATGGACAGAAAGTATGATATAAACAATTCTGCTACTGTTTTAAATGCAAGATCAAATTTTGGGCTCTCACATCCTCAGACATTTAAATTTTCCAACCATGCTTATGTTTTGACTAACATTAATCTAAGTACAACCACCTAACTGTGTGTTGAAGCAACCCTTTCTCTCTTTCTTTCTCCCTTCCTTTCTCTCTGCATTATTTTTCCTGTGCAAACTTGCCACCTGCCTTTGCCCACCTAGCCATATCTTCCTACATTCCCATTTCTACAATGTGTTTTTTTCTTTCTGGATCAAAACATACAGCAACTTCAGATGAAGAGAGAATTATCCATAAGAAGTGGTGGTTAGGGTGGAGGATATAGGAGATGCCTGAAATAGTTCATGAGCATTATATATTCTATTTGTCTGATTGTCTTTACATTGTTTGCTATATGGTTATGAAGGGTTAATTCAAAGAGGAGCTAACTATGTAGGCAGGAACACACATGGCTTCATTTCCTGATACTCAATGGACAATGCAAGGGTCATGCCCTTTTACATTTATGTGTGATCAAGCTTTCAACACCCTGGGCTGACACGGAGGAGGAAGAAATCCAGGCAGGAAACTGAAACAAAGAACTTTGTGTTGAATAAAAACTCATCTCTTGGCACACAGGAGGGAGAGAGGCAGAACTGTGGAGAAGCAGACTGAAGCCCAGTGCCCAGAAGTGTGGGTGTCTAGGATAAGTGAGGAGGCCTACCTACGCTTTGTGTAAGGCAGAAGATATGTGTTTAGACTGTTGTGTTAAACCCCTTTTTCTCTGTTAGGCTTTGTTCCTGCTGTTGAGATGAATTAATACTTTGTTTTGTTAAAGTGTTTTGGGTCACTGTGTTCACTTACTGCTGACAGCTCCCAAAGGGAAGAGTTGAAGGTAGCCATACTCAGTCAGCTGAGCACTTACAGCTGTTAGATAGGTTACTTGTTCCCTGGGACTGAGTCTGAGAGTGGGAGAATCATGAGATTCTGCCCTGAGAGAGTGGAAGTTCAGTGCTTCTCACCTGAAAGAGTGCACTCAGCCAGACTAGAAAGGACTCAAAGGTGCAGCTAGTCCAGAACTGTGACTATCACTGATGAAAGAATGTAAAAACATTCTGGTTCCATTCAAATATGTTCCCCTCACATTTGGATCATAATCTAAACTGCTGAATGTCCAGAGTATGAAATTTTGGGCTGGAAGGCTAATCAGAATGATATTTCCTTAAGATTTTCAGTATTTACTGCTTCTGATCAGGCTAGAAATGCCACCCAAAATAGCATTTCTTGTAACGTTTCAGTTTTTCCTGTCCTGGTCAAAGTTCAGAAATTTTAGGGGCATATGAAAATATTACTATTAATATTATTAATTGGTAACTTTGTAAAGTGAAATGGTCTCTTGAGTAAAGACTTGGTGTGCATTTGGGCGAAGGATTGGTGGAGGGAGTCGTCATATTCAGACCTATTTCCTAAACCTTAGCCTTAATATCTCTTTGAGATACTACAGAATAAAATTAAATCGAGACTTCTCCTAAACTGTCATCTGGTCTTTATATATATAAACATAATGGAGTAAATTTTCCTTCTCTTCTCACTCAGTTTAATCTTAAAATTGTGACCCTCCTTTCTGTGACTATGTGTGAACCATGAAAATGACCCTCATCATACCATATTGACCTCTGCATATCTTTTTCATATGTATCCTCTGTATCCTAATACTTCAGAATAGAACATAACACCATAGGAGTGGCCATACTGAGCCTGAATGAAGGTCCATCTAGTCCAGTATTATGTCTTCTGACAGTGGCCAATGCCAGGTGCCCAAAGGGAATGAACAGAACAGGTTATCATCATGTTATCCACACCCCTGTCACCCACTCCTAGCTTTTGGCAAACAGAAGCTAGGGACACCTTCCCTGCCCATTCTGGCTAATAGCCATTGATGAACCTATCCTCCACGAATTTATCTAGTTCTTTTTGGATCTGATTATAGTCTTGGTCTTCATAACAGTCCATAGGAAAGAGTTCCATAGATTGACTGTTGTGTGAAAAAATACTTCCTTTTGTTTGTTTTAAACCTGCTGCCTGTTAATTTAATTCGGTGACCCCTAGTTCTTGTGTTATGAGAAGGAGTAAATAACACTTCCTTATTCACTTTTTCCACACCAGTCATGATTTTATAGACCTCTATCATATCCCCCCTTAGTCATCTCTTTTCCAAGCTGAAAAGTCCCCATTTTATTAATCACTCCTCATATGGAAGCCATTCCATACCCCTAATCATGACCTTTTCTGAACATTTTTCCAATTCCAGAATATCTTTTTTGAGATGGGGCAACCACATATGCACACAGTATTTAAAATGTGGGCATATCATGCATTTATATAGGGGCAATATGATATTTTCTGTTTTATTATTTATCCCTTTCTTAATGATTCCCAACATTTTTTTGACTGCCACTGCACACTGAGTGGATGTTTCCAGAGAATTATCCACAATGACTCCAAAATCTCTTTCTTGAGTAGTAACAGCTAATTTAGAACATCCAGGAAACCACTAACTTCTGAGCCCAATTTCCGTTATAAGAAAGGTACGGGAATTATCAATAAGAGAAGAGACTACAAAACATTTAGAAATGCATAATTTATTAAGGGACAGTCAGGATGGACTCATAAAAAGGAGAAGCATACTAGCTTTGTTGGAGTACATTATTGCAGATGTGTTATAGCTGAGGGGGAAACTAATAATGAAGACTGAATTTCAGGAAAGCATATGGCAGGGCAATATATAATACATTGATTCACAATCTGAGGAATCAAGGAATAAGAGAGGCAGCTCACTAAATGGATCAGTGATTGTTTAGGGAGAGAAAACTGAAAAAAAAATCTTTTCAGAATACTAGAATTTTAGCCATGTGACTCACAGGAAAGTCCTATATAGTTTGTGCCAAGGGTCTGGTCTACAGTTTTGGATCTGAAGATTCTAAACTTTGCTTTAGGCTGGCTCTGATATTTACAAGACACATTGCTAAGTATCGCCAATGTAGTATGGGATTGTTGTATGGCACAGCTGTGATATCTGTGCATACAGCCATGGATTTATTACAAACTCTTTGAAAATTGGACCCCCATGGTATGGTATCAATGAATTGGGAGGCGCTCAGATTGGACAAAGCTGGAAAGTTTGGTTATTAAATCAGGACTAGAAAACGTTGCACTGTCTAATTCATTATTTTGCCAGTGGGTAGCATGTCAGTGCTTGGCCTAACTTGTGGGTACATCATATACCTAGTAGCAACACCTTAGGTGCAAGCTTTGTATCAGTGGAAGTTGCAGCTGGGTAACAGAGAGAAGGCCCTGACTCTGCAATGCATTCCAAAGGGGCGGGTTTTTTCTTTCCCCTCCCTTCTTATTAATTTTGATTAGTTAATACCATAAATATTAGGCAACCATCTTGGATTTTATTTCTGAGAGTATCTCTGAATCACCCAGATCACCAGCCCTTTTAAATGTTTGTTTCCAGATTTATTTATTTCTGCATGAAAATTTGCACTGGGGCAGGAATGTCTTTCCCTAGCTGTTCTCTGTAAAATCGAAGAAGAAATAGTATGGACCAAGTATAAATACCTTTCTAGAGATAAATACATTCTTATCTCCTTTACTGCAGTTTGGAGTTCATTAAGGCTATAGATTATTGTAACTATTTACTAAGGCAGATACCACTGTTGACTTTAATAGCACCCAATCTACAGTATGTTGCAAGAACTGTTTTCTATTATTTAGATGCTTTATATCTGGGGGGAAGGTGAGAGAGGTGAGATCTCTTAGCCCTCGTGTACACTAGGATGGGGATCAATCTAAGATACACAACTTCAGCTACCCCAATATGTTGATCTCACAGCTTCGATCCCTGCAGGAGTGTAGACCTGCCCTTAGTAAGTTTTCTATATCTCGTCTCACATTCATAACTGTTCTTATGGTTTCAGGATGGCAAAATTAGATGCAGACAAAGAAATTAAACTTAAAAAAAACAAAGGATTGCATTGTCCAAAAAGATCAGAAAGATCTTATCAATGAGCCATTCCCCTTCACTACTTGGATCATTTTTAATAGGAATATAGTTGATTTTGGATGACAGAGTTCCTCCATTCTCAGCAATTTGTCAAGAAGCCTGATAAATTTGGTTACAAATCTTGATAACCTGTTTTAAGACACCAGCTTAAGTCTAACATTTTAAAAATAACATTAGCTCAATGGGAGATCAATGCTGAATAGAGCACTGCCTATTGGAGAGACTTTGATCAATGGACAGTTTGGTGGGTTTTATCTCATTGATACTTGGATGAACACAGATAATGACATGGAAATAACTACTTGATATTTGATCTATCTCCTTTTTTTTAGTTTCTGTGTGTACACAGAAGGTTGACAAACAAGATACAAATGACCGATAATAAATTGATGAAAGAGACAAGCTCTCAAATTACACAGATCTGGGCCGAGACCTGAAGAAGGGTTGTTTGTAGGTCAAAAATTTGTCTGTTTCACCAACAGCATGTAGTCCAATAGAAGGTATTACCTCACCTACCTCATCTCCATTATTGTTGTAGTGCAAAGTTCAGGAGCTGGCAAACTCAAGTTGGGGTACGGGCGGGAATATTTTTAATGGGCATAGGAGAAAGCAAGAAGCTGGAGTTGCAGAGGGACAGCAATGCCAGGTAGAAAGGAGGGTGATTGGTACTCATGTAGGCCCTGATTTAAACCCCATTGAAATCACTCTTCATTAAAAATCTAGCAGCATGATTAGCGGCCCGTAATTTCACAGGTCTATACTGGTATTTAGAATATAAAATAAATTTCATTGTATGTTGACAATGATCAAAATAAAATACCAGAATAAAGAGAATCAGCTGTGTAATGCATCTGTATTAATCCAAAACAATTATTTTTAGCAAAATGGCCAAATCCTGTAGTTACTACAGGACTCAGTTCTTACTAACACTAGTCACTGGGAAATTTTCCTGGGCTTTAAGATTTGACCCTATGGGGAAATATTTTGAATTAACCAAAGATATTTCATAATATAGTCTGTACCAGTATATAGCTTTTAGGAAACAAAAGCAAATCACTGCATTCCCTTTAGATAGACTGATAAAAAGGATTATGTGCTGTGATTTAATGACTGGATTGAAATAGGTTTGGAAATGCAAACATTTGCTGGTTAAAAGACAGGTATAAAGGATACAGTACATGAACTCAATGTGATTTTCTGGATTTTACATCCTGTAGTGAAATCCAGAGACTCCATCCTTTAAAATATGTCTCATCAGTTTTGCTTCATTTTAATTTTCATAGAGATGTTCAACAGTGCCACAACCAGAGCTGTACAAAAACTCCAATTTCAACATCAAAATTTTATGCGAGTATTTTCTTCATTTTTCATTCACATAGGTTTGCACAAGTTTCTCTATGAGCTGTGGGTTTAAATGGCCTCAAAATCTCAAAGTGAAACTTGATGAACATGATCAAGTCTCACCTTGCTCCCTAATTAAATTGTGCAGTTTGATAAATTTCCCATTCTTCTGATGTGGGAATGGGAGAAGAACACAGGATCATTAAAAACTATGTTGATGTTCACTTAAATATTCAGAACAACTTAGGGACCCTTTCAGTGAATCTGTTCTGGGTTTGAAAGAAAACACATAGTCCACATGAAACTGATGTAGTTTGTGTTTCATTATGTGGTGTAGGTGAAAACTGTGTTGGAATCTGTATGTGGTTTCCTGGTCCTGCTTGCAGACTCTGGGGCTCTGTAGGGAAGTGTGCAATTAGAATCAGTCTGGAAGGAGCCAGCCTAGAACAAGGTGAGATGAGTTTTTCCTCTCAGCTTTAGGGAGCAGCCTGCCCTGTCTCCCTCTGTTTTTGTTACCGTGTGTTATCATTCTGGATTCTAAGAATAAAAGTAGTGTCATGTTGCAACCTTCCAGAAACAGTACTTGATGTCTTTATTTAATTTTTCTTTTTGTATGTGTTGCAAATCTTTTACATGCCTCTAGGACCTACCCACTACTCTCTGATTTTGTTTCTAGAAATGCCATCTGTGATGGCCCTCACTCGTGGGGAGCATTGCCGAATAGTCAGGGCTTAGGCCTTTCAAACTAGGGGGCAGGGTCGGTAGGGGGGTACCAAACGCTCCTACTCCATGGGACTCTATGAGGGCTATCAAAGATCTGACAGTCTAAAGATCTAATTTTATAAGGGGCTCCTTAAGGCTGCAGACCCTGGACCACTTCCTACTACCCCACAATTGCCCGAAGCTCACCTTCTGTGGTGAGGAGAGGTGCAGGGGGTAAGCTCACTGCTTTGCACAACCTTGTGGCCGTACATGGTGTGGTAAGTCTTTCTCTTTTGGGGTGGCGGCTGCCTCCTCCTCTGGCTTGACCCTCAGCCGGGTCAGTTCCAAGTGTCTTCCCTGATGGGGTAGTCCATAAACAAAACAAGGAGAATTAACACAAACTGAGTCCACAGGGGAGAGTGAGAGGTAGGCCTCCCTCTCAGGGTATATCTGAAGCAGGTTCTCCCGTCTCTCAGGAAGGGACCTTTAGGCAGTTGTTATAGGGAGAGATCTTGCCTTCCCTCAGCTCTTCTCTCAGGAGCTACAAGTTGCAGGTCTGCTCTTTTTCCTGGCCTGCACCCAAGCGAGCTCATTTGCTCCTTTTTAACTTCTCCTCCAGTCTGTGCATCTCTTGCAGATGTGGCAGGGTGGGACTGGCTTCTTAACCCCTTGTTACCCAGTATGGTGTTCACATAGTCACCATAAAGAAGCATTTAGTTCTTTCTGTAATGGCATTGTATCACTGATCTAAAAGCAGAAGAAGAATTAAAATTAAATATTGGCTGAACTCTGAAAGTGTGATTGAGGTAACACACAAAATGGTGGATGCTTTTCTGATGCTTGTCTAAAGTACACATACCTTGTGTGTGTGCAAAATTTGGGTTCTCATTCTTTCCTCTTCAGAGCGAAATTCCCACTGAAACTGTCGGGAGATAAATGTAAGTAAAATTTACAGGGACAGGACACAGGAACATAAGAATTGCCATAGTGGGTCAGATCCATGGTCCATCTTCTCTAGTATCCTATCTTGAACAAAATTTCTAATGAGACTTCCAGTGCTTCCATCTTTTGTCTGAGTCACAATAATCATCAGCCTTTCTCATGGTTGCTCAAGACTTATGGTCCCTGCTGAAACTCATAGCTACAATATATGAAAATAGTGTGGGGAAGTAAAAAAAAAAATTTGAAAGCACCAGTAAAATTCAGTTTGCCAGAAGCTGGGAATGGGTGACAGGGGATGGGTCACTTGATGATGACCTGTTCTGTTCATTCCCTCAGACGCACCTGGCATTGGCCACTGTCAGAAGACAGGATACTGGGCTAGATGGACCGTTAGTCTGACCCAGTATGGCCGTGCTTGTGTTCAAGGTTGGTTGAAGGTTCCAGGAAGTTCCTATTTTACCTGAGCAGGTTTTACTCATTGATGGCAAAAATGGTGTGTGTGTGTGTGTGCACGTGTGTGTGCATGCATGTGTGTTTAAGGGGAAAATTAGAAAGAGTTGAAGAAGAGGCATGATTTGTGCATAAGAAGGTGGAAGCAGTTTGAAAGGGTAACATCCTTAGAGAGATAAGGGCATGTTGTGAACCAAAGCAAAAATCAGGCACCTGGGGAGTTTAGGAGAAAAGTCTTTATACGGAGTGTAATTGGTGTATTAAAAAGACCATTAGAACTGTGCAACTGGGAGCACATGTTTTAAAAAGGCATTAAATAACAACTTTGAAGAAAAAGTACAAGTTCTAGATTGACCCGAAGATATTATAGTAGTGAGCACAGTATAAACAGAGACATAGGAATGTAGACAGTCACAAGGTCTACTTGAATCATTATTACAGTGCCAGGCCTCTGATAGTATTTTATTTCTGACAAAGACAACATCCCAGAAGAGCAGAGATTCCATCCTACCCACCTGGCGAAACGTTCTGAAGGCAAATAATTCATTGCAATTGTATAGCTCTTTCAAAGTGCAATACACACAGTAAATAATCAATGGCCCATTAGAAATGTGAGATTATCAGTCATGACAGTATTTCTTAGTTGGAGTGTCTCTTCCACAACTCTATGAAGCTGTGGACACAAGAGTTATGTGTGATACCAAGGGAGTTAAGGGGCATTGTATTCATACCACCAAAGATAAATGTACTATTGGTCAGTAGATTCCATGTCTACTGTCAGAACACATTGGTCAATCTTGTAGTGTGACAGTGCTAGCCAGGCCAGTTCATAGGTGAGTGCCATCAAAAACCAAAAAGCATGGTTTAGTAAAAGGCTTTGTTAGTGCCTCCCCCTCCCCACAAACACACATCCAGGTGCACACAATCTATTGTCAGACTGCTGCAATGGATAATAAACTTCCATGCTTTGTACGCTGATCAGACTTGCTTATCAACAGGGCCCTACCAAATTCAGGGTCCATTTTTGTCAATTTAATGGTCGTAGGATTTTAAAAATTGTAAATTCCATGATTTCAGATATTTAAACCTGAAATTTCACAGTGTTGCCACTGTAGGGGTCCTGACTCCAAAAGAGGATTGTGTGTGTGTGTGTGGGGGGGGGAGGGTGTGTTAAAAGGTTATGGTTGCGATATTGCCACCCTTACTTCTGCACTGCTGCCTTCAGAGCTGGGCCCTTGGCCAGCAGCTACCACTCTGGCAGCCCAGCTCTGAAGGCAGCAGTGCAGAAGTAAGGGTGGCATGGTATAGTATTGCCACCCTTACTTCTGCGCTGCTACTGGTGGTGCATTGCCTTCATGGCTGGGCACCTGCCCAACTACTGCTGCTCTCCGGCCACCCAGCTTTGAAGGCAGAGCAGAAGTAAGGGCGGCAATACCACAACCCCCCTACAATAACCTTTTAACCCCCCACAACCCTCTTTTGGAATAGGATCCCCAGTTTGTGAAATGCTGGTCTTCTTCATGAAATCTGCACAGTATAGGTTAAAAGTAAACAAAAGACTTCATTTCACAGGGGAGATCTGATTTCATGGTCCATGACATGTTTTTCTCAGCCGTGAATTTGGTGGGGCCCAATATATCAAACACTTCCCCTTCTGGGAAACTCCTAATGAATTTAATAGGAAAGGATAAAGATTCTACAGTTTTAATCCTCTTGCAGAATTTGACAGCGAAATATAGGCCTTCGGTAGAATGTTATAAGGAAGTTACCAAAACACCTGTTCAATTGTACAGGACTTCAGAATGGTCATTACAGAATCTTATTAAATTTCCATTGAACTTTATTGGTTTCATTTCTACTAAATTCCAAAGGACATGTGTGTAACTGGTACCATTACAGAGCAGTGCCCACACCCAACGATGAGCAGGGCCACAGGTGACCCTGGCCTCTGCATCAGATGTACCCCCACATTGTATAGTCTCAAGCCGGTTGTTAAAAGGGAGAAAAAATATCAAAACAGTTGTTGCTTTTTAATCCCCCATCCTCACCCTCCCCCCACACAGAGATACTTTTTTAAAAAAGTTGCAAAATTTAGAGATTTGAAAACATGACCAGGTCTATAGTTGACGAAAAACTTGGTGACTGTTTTCCTTCAAAAATTTCACCATTTTTCCTCTTTTTTCCTCAAATTTCAGTGCTATTTCAAAAAATATCAGCCAGCTCTACTTTGCATTAAAATGTAATCTATCCTTTTCAGCTCAGTAAGAGGACAGTTGTTTGGGCCTTCAGACAAACCCAGGTAAACTCCCAAAACCTTTTGCTGAAGTTACATTTATTCACTATTGCATGGGAAACAATAAATAAAGAAAAGATAAAACTTAATTTGCAGGATTGATTTAGTTAGGCGCTAAGGCACAAAACCAGAGATACTTTTTCTTAGATTTCCAATCAGATTGCAGATTTGACCTATGATCTTGGTGTGACTTATGTTCTGGCCTTTATTCGAAAGGGTGTCTCTGTAATTTGTAACGATGGAAATTTTCTCTGAGTAGGTTATCATGTGGAAGAGGAGGTATGGGATGCATTAATTTTAAAGGAAAAAGAGATTATCAATAAAACTTAAGTACCATGTTGCCTAGTGTTTTATTTTACTAGGCAACATTTCAATATAATCATTTCATCTTTAGAGTGTTGGGTGGAATAAAAGAGGTAAAAAAGTACTATATAAAATTCTAATGAATGCAAAGACCTTGAAAGTGTCAATGGTTTTGCAAGCCAAATACTTATCCCTCTGATAGAATATGCAGGAATAAAATGATTAGCAGTTAAAATGAAGAACCACAATAATAATCTGTACCTGTAATTCTATTTCTCTGTTCCCTGATTATTGTCTGACTTTTTTGTTTATCACTAAATCATACTCAGTCTCTTCATTTGCAGCTCATTGCAGGAAAAAAAAAACTCATGTTCAATCTTGAAGAACAAAAAGACCATGAGAAAAAAATTAACAATGTTTCTCCTCCACTATTTTTAAGCTGCAATGGCCCAGATAATTTTTTGTGTCTATTTTTAACAAACTTTTGTCTTTGAAGAATAAGTGGATTTGATCTCCCCTAACTTACATGAAAACACCTGTGTTCTGCAATTATTAATACTTTTGCAGTGGCTCAAATGATCATTCTTTGTTTAAATTAACGAGCTTGTGCAAAACTTATGTCAAGGGAGCCAAGCGTGCCATTAAAGTGTGGAACACATACAGTCATGTTCCTCTGCATGAGAATGAGTGGGTGTGCATGAACACTGTCCTCAGCAATGTCATCTTAAAATTGTCGAGGCAAATGTTCTGAAAAAGGGGAGATCAGTGCTGGGTCTTACACAAGAGATACTCACAGAATTGGTGTTGAAGTATTTGGAGGCAAAGTAAAAAATAACTGCGGAGAAAAATACACATGTGAGACATTCAAATAATTGTGTTCACATAGCAGAGAAAGCAAGTGCATTGACTTTACTTTCCTCCATATAAATTTAAGTTTAGTAAAGGGCTCCATTTTTCTAGGGAGGGTTGGAATTCTAGGAGCTAAACATTTGCACATCTTAAAACTAAAGCTGAAATAAGCTGCTTACCTGTGATTCAGGCTCAGTTGAACAAGATCACTTGCTGGAGCCCAAAATGAGTCCTGTATTTCTTTAACATCAGGCCCTTGATATACAGCAAGCTTAGAGTAAAGCTGTAAATCCAAGCCACTGGAGGAACATAAGTGCCTTGAAATCTGGTAGCCAAATGGGAGCTATTATTGAACTGATGAACCTGATTGTGAAACAAAAATGAGCAACATCATTACGATACAAGCTCGGTAATGATAGGTGAATAGTTCTGTTTGGCCCAGTTTAGGTCCATTTGAGGAAAGAGGATCAAGCTCAGTGGTTTGAGCATTAGCTTCCTAAACCCAGAGCTATGAGTTAAATTCTTAAATAGAACCATTCTGGAATGGGGGCAAAAATCCCTTAGGGAGAGTACTTGGTCCTGCTTAGAAAAGGCAGGGGACTGGACTTGATGACCTTTCAAGGTCCTTCCAGTTCTATGAGAGAGGCATACCTTTATTTATTTATTTTTGATTAAGCACCCAAAAGTCTGGCTGCTCATCCTTATTTCATGCAAAATTGCCAAGGTTTGTTCTTATAGGATATGTCTTCACTACCCACTGGATTGGCGGGTAGTGATCAATCTATTGGCGATCGATTTATCGCGTCTCATCAAGACACGATAAATCAATTGCCAACGGTGCTCCCGTCATCTCCAGAACTCCAGCTCGCCGAGAGGCGCAAGCTGGAGTCGACCTGGGAGCCCGCTGCCGACATAGCTGAGTGGCGGAGCCTGCTTATTCACGTAGCTGAACTTGCGTATCTTCGGTCAACCCCTCCCACTAGCGTAGACCAGTCCTTAGTGCCTCATTCATCTGGATTATAACAATCCTTTCCTACCTCACTTCCCTTTCCAAAATGCTTCAGCTAAAATAATCATCCTGTCATCCCTCTGCCCAAATTTGCATCTTTGCTAACTTCCTCCTCTTGTAGGGTAACCAGATGTCTGTCTATTAGGGGCTTTAGCTTACATACACAAATAAACTCCCCCATACCCCCATAAAAGTGTTCTGATTTTTCACACTTGGTATCTGATCACCCTATTCTCTTTCTACCTCAAGTGCAACCTCCTGGGCTAAATTCTGCTCTTAAGAAAGAAAACTTGTTTTTACTTTTGTTTGGTTACAGAATTTAAAGCATAATATCAGTAAGTATTCATAATTTCTCCTATGGTGGTAATACATATATGTCACAATCATATTAATGACCAGTGTGTTATAAGTTTTCATATGATACCTTACACAATGTGCTTTATGGATAAATTCCATAAGAACAATGTGTTAGGTGAAGTGAGTTTGTGAAGCCTGATAGAAGTTGCTGTTATAGGACAGTGAAGTCTTATCGAGGGTCTCTTATGGTCACAAGCTGATCAGGAAAAAGAACAAACAAACACAAAAGGAGGTGCATCAAAAGTAGAAATCCTTAGACCCATGCCACAGCAATCATAGGTTGGGAATAAACATAAACAAGGCAGGTCAGCAAAATTACTAACCATCTGCTTCCTACTGTGACATTACTGACATGAACTATGACCATATAGATCATTGTTACAACCAAGGTCAGATAGTGGTACCAAATCTTGTACAAAAGAGGTCATGTAAGGTGTCCATGAAAGGGTTATGATTTGCTGGTTATGATTATGCTATTGGTATACATGTATTATCATCTTTGTATTTAAAGTTGTAAGTATTGGTTCCATACTGTCTGTATTTCAAACTTGTGCTATGCTTCTAGTAGACACCCCAGGCAACTGGGCATCAGCACTGCCTAGCCTGCTTGATGGCCCATTAAGGACCATCAGCGATACAATTGACTCATTGAGAGAAGGCAGATACACCTTGTGACTCTGCAAGGCATGCAGGGACATGCCTATGGACAGGACTCTAAGGTTTGTCCATGACATGTGCTCGGTGGCTTGTGGTTGGAACAAAGAAAGCACAAGCCACCTGTCAAAAGGACTATAAAAGGCATCATTGCCATCGCCATCACCATCATCTCCATTTTGTCTTCAATCCTGCTTCTTACTTCTGGAGGAACCTTGCAACAAACTGAACTTCTGAACAAAGGACTGAATGACCCATCCCAGCTGTGGATGTATTCCAGAGACTTGATTTGAACCTGCAGTTTATTCCATCACTGCTACAAGCCTGAACCAAAAACTTTGCCATTACTGTACGCAATTGATTCCATTTAGCCAATTTTAACTCTCATTTAAGATTCTTTCTTTCTATAAATTAACCTGCAGATTTTAGATTCTAAAGGATTTGCAACAACGTGATTTGTGGGTAAGATCTGACTTGTATATTGACTTGGGTCTGGGGCTTGTTCCTTTAGGATCAAAAGAACCTTTTTTCTTTTACTAGGATATTGGTTTTCATAACCATTTGTCTCCATAACGAGTGGGGCCAGTGGTGATAGTGGGAAATTGGAGTGTCTAATGGAATTGCTTGTATGACTTATGGTTAGCCAGTGAGATGAAATCAAACTCTTCTCTATTTGGCTGGTTTGGTGTGCCTTCAGAGTAAAGGAAACTAGGCCTTGGGCTATAACTGCCCTGTTCAAAGCAATTTGTCCTGAATTGATACTCTCAGTTGTGTCCCACCAGAGACAGCATCGTTACACCTGTGGTATTACTTTTTCTTTTGCTTCTTCAAAGAATCCCAGCAGTTCCTCCTCTGAAGTATGACTTAGTCCTAGGAGATATTGTATGTAAATATCGTCTCCCGTACTTGGTGCAAAGTGGCCCATTGCCGCAAGCACTATTACTTGGTGTCACAAGCCTGGCCCGCCCCGAACATAACCTCGGGGTGTATTTAAGCTGCCATCCTTTCAGCAGTGTATTTGGCGCATGTTTTCTATGACAGCTCTGGGCTATAGCCATTACCATCCAGCAAAGGCTGAGGCAGAATGAGGACGTAGGGAGTGACACTTCAAAAAATCAACGCAAAGGTGTTTCATGGTGGAGATGCCACCAATGCCCCGTGCTGCTGTGGCGGCTCGTGTAACTCCTGACATCGATAGTGATGATGAGGGCTGTATAGTGTTAGTACAAGATGAAGGGCTACTGCACAGTGGAAAAGATGCCTCTGAAGGTGAGTTCCATGGCAGCAGAGCAGCACTTAGCTGACTTTTTGCTGTCTGAGATGTGACAGGCCGACAGGGCCTGAGTAGTGCCAGTTAGGAACTAGATTCTGCCTGGCTAGTGTTTAAGGAGCTGCGGGGGAGGCTGTGCCCAGAGATTGCCCCTTGGGAGGGCATAAGCTCTCCGAATGGAGAAGGGTGGGAAGCAGAAACATGTCCAGTGCAGAGAAGGAAGCCACCATGTTCTCCTTAAAGGACAATACAGAGTGCTCATTTCCCGCCTGCTCCCCAGAATTCCTAAAGGGATTTTGCCTGGATATCTCCACCTTTCTCCAGTGTAGGCCAGTGCCTTCAGGACAAAGTCTGCCTCTAAATTACTACCTGAGGGGGCTCTTACTCACACTGGCAAGTGGTTATGAATGTGAGTGGGCCTTGCTGAAACCACTGAGACTACTTGAGGGAGCAATCATTCAGCAGTATTGGCACTGAGAGTGTAAACTCTTTTGGGTCACTTGTTCTGTGTTTTACTGTGCCTATTCAATGGGGTTCTGGTCCTTAACTGTGGCTCCTACACAAAATGATAATGCAAATAAATAATAATATTAAGTAATAGGCACTTTACAATCAGGCCTTAAAATGTGGCACCCCAAAAATCCCAGTATTGGTTGTAATGATTGTATTACTTCATTTTCTTAAACAAAGGTTTGTTAATGTCTGATCTAGGACCCTGGAGGTAGGAGACTGAGGGTTGGGGACAGTCACAACATTTAGGAATGGGAAATATTTTGTCAAACAGATCAAACAACTAGTAACATAGTTATACTGAAAAGTATTTTCATTTCAATTTTATTTTCAAATGTAAAAGTAGTTTACATTTGGCTGTGAGCCATGGTTCCCTGTAGCCTTATTAAAACTCTCACGAAATATGACATTCTGTGCCATGAAACCACCCATTCATTGAATTGCTGACTCCGTTTTTAAAAACACTTTTCTCCTTGCTGACCCCGCTGGTAACTCAAATCCTGTGCTGACCCAGAGAACAGGTACAGCCTGGAAGCAGCAGTGAAAATTTGCCTTGTCTGCAAGTGACTTGTCAACCCCAGTGATAATGGTGAGAGGGCAGCTCAGCCTCCAGACCTTCTCAGTCCTTAGTCTTCCTGGGGAGGAAGACAACAAAAGTGCCAAAAGAGAGTTAACTCATGGGATAGGGACATTTGTCCGCTATGGGCATGTCTGCACTGCAGTCAGAGATGCTAAAAAAATGGCAGTGGTGATGTGGCAATGCAGGCGTCAACTGGCCAAAAACCTGGTATGTCGTCACATTCCTAGCCTGTTCTAGGGTCTGTGCTGCTGTGTCTTCAATGCTTTTTTTAGGCTTGCTAACTAGATTAAAACTAGCCTGGATACACCAGCCTAAGTTGCTCTCCAACCTCTGATTACTGTGTAGTCGTATCCTATGATTTGAGATTCATCTCCCAGAGGGCGCCGCTGTCGAACTTTAGTGAACACGCTTTGTGCCGACAGGAGAGAGCTCTCCTGTCAGCATAGTTAATCTGCCTCTCCGAGCGGCAATAGCTGTATAGGCAGGAGACGCTCTCTTGCCAAAACAGCACTGTCTACATGGGAGGTTAGGTCAGTATAACTATGTCACTCAGAGGTGCGGATTTTTCATACCTCTGAGTGATGTAGTTATACTAACATATATCTATAGTGCACAGAGTGACCAGATAGCCCGATTTTACAGGGACAGTCCTGATTTTTGGGTCTTTTTCTTATACAGGCTCCCTATCCCCTCTCCCGATTTTACATACTTGCTGTCTGGTCACCCTAATACTGTAGACCGGACAAACACACCCATCCGATGGTAATGCCATTCAGAACAGTCAGACTCTGGCTGCATTTTGTCTATCAGTTGTCCCGAGCCACTGGTACATCTAATACAATCTGATTCTGATATTTCTTACTGCCTTAATTTTATTCTGTCTTTTAGAGTCTCCATTAACGTTAATCTTCTCCCAGACAAAGAAAGTGTGCTCTGAAAGCCTGATGGAGTTTTCAGAATGAAGAGGAAAAAGTCTTGCTTGCTGGGTGTTTATTCCTCCTTTCTTAATGGCAGAGCTTCCAGGCTGGCCACAAGATTCCTTGTAAGTTCTTCTCCTTTTGATGGCTGCAGGGCTCTGCCCCCACCCAAACAGGGAGTAAAGGAATGGAATCTGGGTCTCTTATGTTGTTGAGTATAGTATTAACCACAGGACCCTTAAGTGAGTTCTCACATGTTAAACGCTAAGGGACAGAAGAAACTTAATGTATGTGTCTAGATTTTTTTTTAAGCACAAGATGATGTGGCATTAGTTGGTACTGGAACACTTAGGATCATTTAAAGGTGTGTATTTTAATGTATAATCCATGCATTCTCTAATAGGGTCTGAGCCAAAGTCCAGCAAAGTCAATGGGAGTCATTCTGGTGGTTTCATAGGGTTGTGGTTCAGTCACTTACCTGAAGTGGCTGCATTGTAATGTGGTTTAGCCTAAGTCCATGATTCAGGAGATCTGACAGAGGTCATACATGCTATAAGTTACCAAGTAAAGTTGTGAAATCCTCATCATTGGAGGATTTAAGCCTCCGTTTCCCCATCTGAGAAATGGAAATGCGACTTGCCTATCTCCCAGGGATGTGGTGAGAATTCTATATTAATGTTTTCAAAGTGTTTTGGTATCCTTGGACACTTATAAAAGGCAAAGTATTTCCATTACAAATCCATTTTATTTGTCAACACTTGAAATATCATGAAATAAATAAGCCAACAGCCATTTCATCTCATTGTAACTACATAGGCAACTCTTTCCAAACCTATTCTCAGTTTGGCCTCTTCCTCCAGATGCTGAACAAAATGGACAGTTGTCACACAGATTTATAATGCTGTCCATTTCAAACCATTTACTGCAAACCTCTATAACCACTGGACCCTAAAGAAAGTAAAAACCACTATTGAACTTAAGTAGTCTACCCTGCACACTGTTGAAATGAAGATATTGGCTGGTAGCTTAGGGCTATGGACGAAGAATAGATGTATATGTCATGAAAACTTCCAGCTCTACTTTTTTTTTTTGGCCATGGAGAATTTATCTTTTTCAATTCTGCTCAGTATCATTTTTCACATTTGAACAGCTTTATGCTAGTTGTAAGATATGCTTCTTTCTGGCTATAAAGATGAGTAATGCTTTTGGAGAAATGTTTGATTAAAATAAAGGAATACAAACCATTTCCTGTCATTTTTTGGTTTTTAGACACAATTTGCACATTTTACATCTCCACCCAAACAAATGTTACTTTTCCCAAGAGGATGCTGCTTCAGGAATACATAAACAAGAGTTATTGTTTGGAGGAAATTAGTTGTTTTAGCTAAAAACACACACACAGAGACACAGACAGATACACACACACACACACACATACATACACATTTTCTAACAAAAATCTATTTAATCTCCACATTATCTGTGTGTCTGACTGTGAAGCAATTAATAAAGTTACAAATGATGGAATGTGTAAAAAATCTTAAGGAGTATTTGAAATTCTAATAGGCTCATAGAGGAGATTGAACAACAACTCCAATGAGGCACCACAGCAGAATCCCAGTTTCAGAATCACTTATCCAATGGGATAAGAATGGTTTCTGTGGCTGTAGTATCTTCCATGACATCACAGCTAGTGAGACCATCTCCCTGATATACAGCACTAAGAGCCCCTGGTTGATAACAGACTGGTTCCAGTCTGGTCGTCTTTAACTGACCAAGACTATGGAGTGCTCTCATACTTCCTTTGCTACTTAGGGATTGGTTTCTGGTGGTCAAACTAGCCTTTACTGGGTAACTTTCCATGGCAGCACTTTTAGACTTGTCCAGGAAAGATTTTTGTTTTCTTGTTTTGATGAGCACAGAGGAAACTCAAAGGACTAGATCTGTGGAGGTCTCACTTACTCTGGTGAGCACATACTCATGTAAGTACACTCATTGGCTTTAATGAGGCTAAGTACTCATCTGCAATACTATAAGTCCTCATCCTCATCAGTGAGGCCTGCACAATCCAAAACTTTGTAAACCACAGTTTAAATTATATATTAATTTTGAGAGATCTACCATGATCAATTTGGGTGTATGACACAATGCAACACCCTATGATTAACACACACTGTGAAGGTCCTGTATTAGAGGTCCTATATTATTGATTTTTGTGGTGGATTCTCCATCCCTGGTCATTTATAAACCGAGATTGGATGGTGTTCTGAACGATATTATCTAGATCAAACAGGAAGAACTTCAGGGAAGTTCTATGGCCTGTGTTATGCAGACAGTCCTAAAGATCAGAGTGGTCCCTTTTGGACTTAAAATTGATGAATTAGAAGTGAGTAAAAAAATACCAGGAAGCTCCAGAAAAGGGGAAGCTTTTCCTTCTAGCCTCTCGAAGCTTCCCAGTACTATGTGTTTATTCTGTTCTCATTTAAACCAGCAAAAGTCAGGTGCAAACCCATTGCAATCCTCTGTTAAAAGTGGGTGTAGAATCAGCACCTTTGTTACTATGCTGAATTGATCAGTGTGATGTCTGGAGCTTTGTACATTTTAAATATTAGCTTAAACAAGGTACTTTCTCTCCCCGGTTTCCTTTGAATAATATTGGTTGTTGCTGCTTTGCTGGGACAAAACTACGTCAGACAAGTGAGTGTTGCATTTTGTAGTGGACAAAGTGGCCTTGGTGGTCATTCTGATTGTCCATACTGAATATCAGGAACCAATGCAGATGGCAGAGCAAGGGAGTTATTACCAATTGGCAGCCTGAGCTGTTGAGTTGGCCGCTGTTGCATTATGCTACATGCTGCTGTACTCTACCTACTGGAGCTACTCAGAGTCAGTGTCTGTGTTCCTAGGTATAGCAAATTGCAATGGCAAAACCTGGTATGGATCACAATTGCTATATTGGAGCCTCATAAGATAGAAGAGCTATTTTCTGTGGAAGAGGAGGTTTTAAGTGGCTATCTAAAAGCAATGAAGAGTCCAGAAGGATGGCTAAGCTGCAGACTAGCAATGGAGTAAAATCCACCGATTATTTGATTATTGATTATCTGCATTACTAACTATTCTTATTTGTATAACACCTGGCAGCCCCAGTCCATAAGAGTGCCCCATTGTGTTAAGTTCTGTACAAACACATAGTAACAAGCAGTCCCTGCTTTGAAGAGCTTACAGTCTGAATAGACAAAAGGTGAGAGGGAAAACTGAGGTGAAGAGACTTACGCAAGGTTCCATTGCTGCTGAATGGAATGGGATTCATTTCTCCTTTCTGCTGGGCCAGTCCCCTAGCCACTGGGAAAAACTGCTTCTCAGTTTAGAAATATTTCTCTCTTCTGATCAGCATCTGTTGTCAGTTGTTGGCTGTGTGTGTTCCCTCAGCATGCTGAGTCAGGTCGCTGGTATAGCAGACCTCGATCAAACTGCCCAAGAAGATCTCATACTCTGCTCAGTGGTGAACATGCTCAACCAGGTTTATTGCCAAAAAAGCACAGTCTTAATGCCCTCTATGTGCAACAGCTACACTTAATATATGTACGCTCGTGACAATGGAGCAGCTCAGTCAGCGGCAGGACTTTCCATTCCCTCTAGGCCAGACAAAGTGTTAAGGCTAGGCATTCAGGCTATAGACTGAGAGAAACAATCTGGGATAAACAACTTACATATCACCTTATGGGTTTCCTAACATGTTTGTTACCTCCCCTTGTACATTTCTCCTGATGTTTCAAATGAAACATCACTATTCATCGCTTCTGTCAAATCATCTTACCGCGCGCTAGGTTGGACAGTTCTTGCCCTAGTCTACCAGAATGTATTTACATAGCAGTGTTTCAGGAATACTGGAAATACAGATGCCCAGTTCATGTACCAGTCAGTGAACTTGCAGGCAAACATCTGCTTTTGACAGGACCTGACTTTTGCTCATAGCATAACTTTTGCTGACTTTCGTTCAGATCTCAGGCCTTGTACCAGGCCCCATGCTCCAGACTCTGCTACAGCATCACCTCAGCTTTTCCACATTACTGTGTGAACCCACTGTCCTTCATTCAGATTCTAACTTCCTCCATGCTCCAGAACATCTGCAGTGACAGACTAAGCTACACAAGGACTCTGCCTTGGCTCTAACACAGATGTACAATAAGAGTTTGGATGGATGAGAACCATAAAGAGAAGATAATAGAGACCGTAGTTTAAACACACCTGTTCAAGGCTCATTCTGTGTGAGAGTGACAGAATCTGGCCCTTAGAACTGATCGAAGAAAAGGAAAGAAAATAAGTTTGTGGAAATAGTGCTTTTGTTATGCATGGTCATCAGGAAAGAGTCCCAGCTGGATCAAGTCACTGTTTTCTTTCCCCTTTCCTTTCAGATTTAACGACTATTATTACATAGCTATCTTAGGGTACGTCTATACTACCCACCAGATCGGCGAGTAGTGTTTGATGTATGGGGGACTGATTTATTGTGTCTCATCTAGATGCAATAAATCGATCCCCGAACATACTCCCTGTCGATTCTGGAACTCCAGCTCCGCAAGAGGAGTAAGCAGAGTAGACACGGGAGCCGTTGAGGTCAACTCACCACCATGAGAATGGTCAGGTAAGTCGAACTAAGATACTTCGACTTCAGCTACGTGAATAGTGTAGCTGAAGTTGCGTATCGTAGTTTGAAGCCCCAGTTCCCACAGTGTAGCTCAGGCCTTAGTTTTCCCATTTTCCTCCAACAGCTTTTAAGTGCAATGATGTTCTTCCTACCCAGCATTAGTAAATTCTTGTTAAGAAAAATGAAAACACAATTAACTTGATTTATTTAATCTCTCATACATCTTAATTTAGTATGCTGCTGCTATCTCAGAGCTGGTTTGATCATTGCATAATAACTAGTGACCACAATGGCTGTGATGAGGAGATAGACAGAAGCATTCAGAGGAGAGATAAGCAAACCTTGTGAAGTTCAAGGATTTGCAAAATTAGGTCAAACACCTTTTCCCCTCCCCCATAAATTAACTCCTTTTAATTCAAGGAACATTTTTGTTTTAAAAAGACAACACATTTTCCAGCTAAAGAGAAACAGATGTAAGGCATAAATTGCATGTGTGCCTATAGGCACTGACTTTCTAATGTGCCAGAGGGGGGTGCTCCCCTGGCTCCTCCCAGGCCCACCCCACTCCTACCTGCCCCACCTCTTCCCACCCCATTCCAAACCCCCCTCCCGCCCCGAGCATGCCCCTCCCTTTCTCCTCCCCTACCTCTAGTGCCTCCTGCACATTGTGTAACAGCTGATCTGTGGCAGGCAGGAGTTGCTGGGACGGAGGGAGGGAGAGAAGAAGGAGGTGCTGATGAATGGGGCCACTGGCTGGTAGGAAGTGCTGCAGGGAGAGGTAAGTGCTGATGGGGAGCTTCCAGTGGGTGCTTAGCACCCACCATAATTTTCTCATGGGTGCTCCAGGGCTGGAGCACCCAGGGACTCGGTGCTTAAGTGTATGCCTACTTTAAGGCCTCTTTACCCTGCCTTGGGTAAACCCTTGGATCCTCAGCATTTTTCACTGCACCTACATTTTATTTTCCCCCACTTTGCACTTCAGTGCAGATCGATGAGGGATGGATTTGGCCCTAGTCCTCTTCTTCATCAGCAATGATTTATATCATGCATACATATTGAGCAACATCAGGCAATAAGGGATGCCGCTCAGGACCATAACTAGCAACTCATTCATAGAAGCTGGATGGATTAATAATGCATTTCTCTGAAATGGGTGTCCTAGAACATAACGAGGGTGATCAGAGTGGGTTCCTGAAACCTGATGTTTGAAAATGTCTGCTTGTGCTTTGGACTTCTGCCAGGTGAGTGCTTAGGAGATATTTATCTTTACACACCTCTCAGGAGTCAGAGAAGAGATGCTGTTGAGTGCTATTAAAAAATGCCTTCCTACAAATGCTGCTCCATGATACAGCTGGATTAAGAAAGGGGGACTGAGAATTGTTTTGAACATCTCTCCAGCTTGGCAGCGCTGAGCACCATTACCAGAACATTTAACCCAAGCGAGAGTGAAACCACATTCCTTACCAGAAAGGAAGGATGGTCTTAAACTCAGTGTTGGTCCTGGAGTTAAGCATGTGCATAAGAATGCTCAGAATCAGAGGCTAAAATTCTGCAGACGCAAAGCTCCCTGCTTGTTACTTCTTCCTTTGGGGAACATGCCCCAGTGTTTTCAGACTTGACCTCAAAGCTGTCACTGGAATGTGCGTTTGGAACAGAGATGGAGCCTGAATTCTGAATTGACAGATGTCAAAAGTTACATGGGATCCTTGGTGGGGTTTTCGCAGACTTTGATTTAGAATTTCTATGGAGAATTTCAGCCTGGAACAAAGTTTTGTGACTATGTTCAGATCATCTTGGAAACAGGGGTTTACTTGGGATGGGTACACTGATAAAGTGATAATTAAGGACTTTGCTTCCACCTCTGGCCTCCAGTCACACTGACCCTTCCCCTCCAAACTTTAACAGGGCTTTGGTAGAGATTTGAAAGGTTTGGCAAAAACCAGTAGTGTGAATGCTGAAATACTCTGAGAAGTCAGGATCAAGGAGAACTAGTAATATCATGACACAGCTTTTTCCCATGAGAATTCAAAATGAGTTTTGTAGACCCAAGTAAATGAAAGCTCAAGCTGATGAAGTCTGAGATCTCCTGATATGGGGCTGAAGGCCCTCAACTTATCATCGTGTCAGGCCCATAGGTACACTTGGGATTAAGGGCTTAATTCTGCAGTCATTACCCACGTTAAATACTGTTGCATGCAGGCAAGTAGCTCTGTTACAGTGTGATTAGAGCACAGGACTGGGAGGCAAGAAACCTGATCCCAGTCCACTAATTGCTTCCACACAGGATGAGTCCTTCACCAGTGCAGAGCCTCATTATAGTTAATGTGGCTGCATGCGGCGTATAGACTTATAGATTTTAATATCAGAAGGGACCATCACGATAATCTACTCTGCCCACCTGTCCATTGCAGGCCACAGAAGCTCATCCCCACACTCTTGTAATAGACCCCCAACTTCTGGCTGAGTTACTGAAGTCCTCAAATCATGGTTTGAAGACTTCAAATTACAGAGAATTCACCATTTAAACTAGTTTAAACCTGCAAGTCACCTATGACCTATGCTTCAGAGGAAGGCGAAAGACCACCAGGGTCTCAGCCAATCTGACCCAGGGGAAAATTCGTTCCTGATCCCAAAAATTGTATTACATGACTCCATCTGTGGGGAGACAGTTCTATTATTAAGGCCTTGGATTGAATACTTGGAGCTCTGATACTGACTTGCCACGTGCACTTGTGCAAGTCACTTCACCTTTCTGTGCTTCTATCTCCCAACTGGTAAAATGCTGAACCTGACATTTTTACCACCTTTGTAAAGTGCTTTGAGATCCTGACTGAAGCTTGTTATCAAAGTGTTATTGACTCAGTAGGGCAGCTTGAATGAGTAAAGCATTGCAGAACTGGACTTTGTGCTGAATCCTCAATACTTGGTTTGTCTGCCTGTCAGCTGTTCGTATATAATAGAAATAGTGACAGACTCTTAACGAGAACACTTGTAGCAGGCAGCACTCACATAAAAGCAATCCTATTTACAGCAGCCTCAAGATGTTGGGTTGAGTTGAAAAGTTCACCTCTGCCTGTTTTCCTTCGCTTGTCACCTTTTGTGCCATTCCCCCTGCATGCAGCCCAAAGTCTTGAATGTTATTAGAAAGGAAATAGAAATAATAAAGGAAAAATACAAACTGAAGCATATTCTGTAATACAGCAGGAATCCCATCTCTTGGTGTTTAATGGCAGTGCGTTCTCCATTTCCCTGTCAAAGAGACAAAGCAGTTCTTATAAACCTAATCTACAATATCTCATATCCTTTGTATGTTTGTTCCTGTTATTATCTGCTATCCGTGGGCATTCAATCCTAACTTAATTAAATTGGCAAGCAGCAGTACTGGGCTGTGCAACAGTCAGTGTCTCTTATGTTCACAAATTGGCATACACAGCGGGGTATCAAGAATCTTTACCTGCCTACATTTACTTTTGATCTTTGTGACACAATAAATCTAGACTGCTACCTATGGTGCTTGGTTCTGTATCACTGTTTTCCTAGGAATGGCCAAACTAGATTCTTATAATAAAAGTAAAAGCAATCCCTTACTCCTTAAGTCCACAGGAACCCAAATTAAACCTTATGTTTCCTCAGTTGACTTTTGTAGGGGGTGGGGGGAAAGGAGGATGTCAGCACGTGTACGCATGACTGTGTGATGTGCTACGTTCAAGAAGAGAAAATTCTGGCTATGCAGAGACACAAGAGGTTGGAATGAAGCATCTCTGGTTACACCGGTTAGCATTTTAGTAGCCATAGAGGATTAGGTTCTGGTTTCAGTTGCATGAATGTAAGTACAGATAAGATACCAAGCCCCACAAGACCAGGCAGAGTTAGTCCTAAAATGAAAAGGATCTGTGCCTGACTTAACCGTTCTCTTGCGCTCAAAAACGAATTCACACTGCTGTCTAACTAATCCTTTTGTACCTTGGAGGAAAGCAAAGTATTTCCCAGGAGTTTGGGAAAGCCAGCCAAGAAAAAGAGGCTGGAAATGTGAAAGTAGGGCAGGAAAGATGCCCTCAGAAAAGTGGGCTTGTTCAGGATTTAAACCCAGGATCTCTTGCACCCAAAGCAAAAAAAGCATACTCCTAGACCAACAAGCCACCATCTGCTCATGGCTGGGTCTTGGAAGGTGAGGCCAAAAACTGACCTTCTGGTAAATTGTCACCACTTCCAAATGGTGCTCCTCTGGTGCCACCATAGCCTAGGCAAGAGTCTCTGGGTGTGCCATTGGCCACCAGTGTGGGGCAGAATCCAGGCCCTGTGTCTTGGCCTCACAGGGAGGGATCTGTCAAGCCCACGACAATCAGGAGAAGAGCAGGTAGAAGAAAAGAGGCAGGAATTTGCGAGAGTTCTCCTTTCCGGCTGAGCTGGTTGCTCCGTTCTCGCCTTGGGGGTAAGCCCCTGCCAGCCAGACGGCTAGGGTGCGGGCCCCCCTAGCTGTGGCTGCACTTTTCTGGCTGAGCCGGGGATTCTGTTCTTGGCTTGGGGGTGGGAGCGTCTGCCTCTGGCCAGCAGGCAGATGGGCTGTGGGGAGCTGTCAAGCTCATTGTCCTGCGGACGGGCACACTTACGCAGCCTCTCCCCTTCCTCAGGGTGCCAACCAGAAAGTCTCCCCTCGCTGTGTTCCAGCTCGACTCTTAAGCCTCCCTGCGTGGCTTGTTTCAGGGGGAGCAGGAGCCCCCAGCTAGGCTGCATTTGCAGGGACATCTCGGCAGGAAAGAATTCCAGCCACTAGGTCAACCCCGTGGGTCTAATGGGTGGAGGATGCCTCTGACTTGCTGCATGGCCACCTCACGCCCGTTCCCCCACCAGCGGCCAAAGCAGCTGCAAAGCCTCCCCTGGCCTCGCCCCGCCCATCTCCAGTCACCCTTGCCCCACGGGCTCAAGACCCTCCTTCCACCATTGGGGGAAGCAGCCTCTCCGGCTTGCCCTCCCCAGCCCTAGTCCCCAGGCTGTGCCGCCCACCAGGGGTAACCCAGCACTACTTTTGGACGCTAAGGCTCAACAGACAGTGGCAGAAAAATGTAGGCAGGGCAAATCCCACTGCCCCAGAGACCTTTGGCAAGGGCTTGTCTGGGACGCAAATCTAGGACTTTTTGCTCCCAAAGCAAGAATTATATTCATAGACTATCAAGCCACAGCCAGTGTGTGCTCCCCCTCAGAATAAATCAAACAAAACGCTCACCATGCTGATGAGGTTTCGCTCCCCCGTACGCGACTGGAAGGCCTTAAGGTGGCCAGCTAGGCCTATCAACTCCCACAGGCTGCACCTGGAGGAAGAGCCCAGGAGCAGAAATTGAGTGCAAGCGGACTCAGCTGGGCAGGAACGGGCAGGGCCTCCCAAGACAGGAAGCTGGCAAGAGACAGAGGCTGCTGCTGGGAAAGGGCACTCGCTCCTCGGGGAGGATTTGGAGCCGCTACTCCCAGGGCATGGAGGGAAGCTGGGGGTTTGAAGAACCAGTCAGGGGAAGGAGCAGGGGTGTTTGGACCCGTGCTGTCACACTCCCCAAATGGAAAGAAGAGGAGGGAAAGCGCCCCCAGGGAAAGACTAGCCCCCAGCCCCACCAGCCCCTTGCCCTCAAATTCACCATAGAGCGGCAAAGAAACCATGGCAAGGGCTTGTGCGTACAAGATCAGGCAGGGTTAGCCCTCAAATGAAAAAGTTCTGTGCCTGATTTTCCCCTTCCAAGGTCTCCTCCTGGCTCTCTCAGGCCCTACGTGAGAATCGCTCACCTGGACCAAGGAACCAAATTCAGACCCTAATGCAGCCGTCGCTCTACGGGATGTTGGAGAGAAAAGGGGGGAAAAAGCCCCTCCACGGTCAGCTGCAAAGCCAGGCTTGGGAAGATGTTGGCTGAAATTTGGAGTCAGCATCTCTTGCACCCAAAAACAGACTCCTGCTGCTGTCTAACTAATCCTTTTGTAATTCAGAGGAAGGCAGCATTTCCCAGGAGTTCGTGAAAGCGACGGGAAACATGAAAGTAGGGCAGGAAAGACACCCTGAGGGGAGGAGGCTTGTTTAGGATTTGAACCTGGGACTTCTCACACCCTAAGTGAGAATCAAACTCCTAGACCAACAAGCCACCTTCTGCTCACTTGCTGGTGGCCTGGCCTTGTAAGGTGAGGCCAAAAACTGACCTTCCGGTAAATTGTCACCACTTCCAAACAGTGCTCCCCTGGTGCCACCATAGCCTAGGCAAGAGTCTCTGTCTGTGCCGTGGGCCACTGGTGTGGGGCAGAATCCAGAGCCTGCGTCTTGGCCTCCAAAGGACGGATGGGCCACAGGGAGCTGCCAAGCTCATCCTCCTGTGGACAGGCACACTTAAGCCTCTTCCCTTCCCTGGGGTGCCCACCAGAAGGCCTCCCCTCCCTGTGTTTGAGTTCAACTCTTAAGCCTCCCTGCGTGGCTTCTGAGGGGGAGCAGGAACCACCCCACCCCCCTCCCTCCTCCACTGAGCTGCATTTGCAGGGATATCTTGGCAGGAAAGAACTTTGGCCACCAGGTCAACCCATTGGGTCCAATGGACAGAGGATGCTGCTGACTCCCTGACTCAGATCAAAAGACTTTAAAATTCAAAAAAATAAAATAATGATCTGAAGTATACAGAAACTGTTAAATCCTTGTTGTATCCGGGCTTGTTGGGTAAAGGTAAGACAGAACCTTGCTCCCCTGTCCCACCTTCCTCCAGAAATGTCCCCAGGAAGAAGCAGGGAAATCCTTTTATCTTGCCTGCTATGCCTTGCTTCTGCCTTCTCCACACCCTGCTAGGCACTGGAAGACTAAACCTTATTGATTCTATATGCAGCTGAGCCTGGGTGGCCTCTCTGGGCAATTTTCAAAGGACTGAGCAATGTAATCCTGTCAGTCAAATGGACACCTTCTGCAGGAAGGGTGCATCAATGTGGCAGAGCCCTGAGGAGGGGGAAGCAAGCAAGTAATACATCCCATCATGCCATGTAAAGAAACAAACCTCTTGACCCTTATCAGCTTGTCAGTTGCACACAAATCTACCACAGACTTCAGTGTATGCACCTGATAAAGGATGATCACTCTCTGTGTATGCTTTCTTTGGCATGTCATTATTGCAGTGAATGATCCCTTATAAGCTCAGTGAGATATGCTAAACATACGGTATTTTAATTAATAAACAGCAGCAGCAGCAGTAAAGAGTATTGTAACAGTTCCAGAAGATACAGCTGTAAGAGTATAATTCTTTATTTCTTTCTTGATCTTGAATTCTAGCCCAAAGTTCTAAGATTTGCATTCCCTTTCTATTAAAACTAATGGAAAACAACTGCAGCAATGGCTTTCACCTTTCTCCTCCATTTCAAATGATCGAGAGTCCAATATCTTTTGATTAAAAGTTTCAATACATTGGAGTCTAAAAATGCCAATTATTGTTTTGTGGAACATTTTGAAAATGTTCCCCCTCACCCCTAAATTTCCGGTGATTTTTTTTTCAGTTTTTCTAAGCAAAGTAAAAGAGAAAATTGGAAAAAATAAGTTCTAGAAACCAATTTTAGAAGGTCCCCCCCTTTCAAATAACCCACCATTCAACACCCCCCAAACCCTGAACATTTTAGCTGATCTTAGTTTTAAGTGATCTTAGCTGACTGCAAACCATTCCTCTGAGAAAAGTGATGGAAGATACATTGCTTAATAATTGTATAATTGGCTTTGTCCAAGTGCTAGAAAATACACTGTAGAGAATAATTCTGTTCCACTCATGAAGGATATACTAATTGAGCTAAACACGTATGGTTCATTTTGAATTTGTATGATCTTATGATGAAACCAGATGTGATGCCGTATAAAACAGAAAGATAACTAGTTACACTAATACAATCACACTGTTACAAAATTGAAATAAATCTTGTACAAAGTATGCTTTTGGTCAATCCAACCTTATCAATGGAAAAGTTATAGACTGCTAAGTCTTATTATCTTGTTTAAATCCATGTATTATCTTTGTATATGAAGTTATGAATATTTGGTATGTGTTTGTAGCTCAAACATGTTGTTTTCTTTTGTGATGCCCTGAGACAGACTTGCATCAAGGCTAGCCAAGCTGGTTGATGTTATTATAATTGTAATAACACATTACAGTCCAGAGTTGGTGTAGAACAAGTTTTGCTTCTTTAAAGCTCAGTTTCCATCACACAAAAGTATCTACATTGAAAAACATCCTTTTTCCTCCATTGAGGATGGCATGTTTTTAAATGAGCTCATTCAGTGGACAGATACATCCAGCCTCAATACTATGAACTTAAATGTTGTTCATATTAATTCCATGGCCCACAGAAACTAACTAGCTGCCACAGTTCTCCTTTTGGAACTAGTTCCTATGTCTACAAGAGAACAAAACACACATAAACATCTTTGACATAACCTAGTGTTTTGAAAAGATGTTGTTAATAATTTTGTTTGACCGTGCTGACATTGCATGCTTCTTCTCTGATACATACAATGGCTCAGAAATGTCTCAAACAGCTGCAACAAAAGGGATATGGCTTTGTTGGGTGCCCTTGAGAGATCTTTGGAAATCCCATGAGTTGTTGCTTTTTCTGTGATACTAGCTGCCTTCTGCATTGTCCATTTCATAGCTGCATTAACACCGCTACATTATCAAGTAATTAATTTGTCATAATTTGAACATAAACTGGTCAACATTACAGCTTATAGTAATGACATAGCTCATAGTTTAAAAACTATAGAACAAAGGTAGAATACTATTCAGCACCCGAGTTGAGGAACAGTATCCCTAGCATGGGCCAAATTCTGCTCTAGCTTCCGCTGAAGGAAGTAGATGAAAGTAGAGTTTCGTTCTAACAATGTGTATTCTCCCTTATATTCTCGTGACTAGCAGTGAAGGTATCTTCCCTTGCTCCTTCTAACGGGCCAAATTTCGTTCAGATTTGCTTGTCAACACATACAAATTATTTCTTTCTGAATTTATCCTATGACTCCTAATGAATGCATATCCACAGCGATCCACCCCCTCTGTGGCGGTCTACTTGTGCAATTTTAGCCCAGCTTCTGTTTGGTGAGTACTTATGAATATGAGGAGTTCCATTAACTTTGATGGAACTTTTTATGTAAGTAGTCCCAGCTGCAGTGTTTGCATCTGTAGCAGGATGGTCATATGACAGCTGGCTTAGTGGTCAGCCTGGGCTCCTATGGTGTCTGCCAGTCTAGTCATCTCAGAAGGGCCCCAACTATGGCTTCGTTTACTCCCCTCTGCTCAGATTGCTTCCCTTTCCCCCACACCCTGAGGTTCTCTCCATACTGAAGAGCAGGGAGGAGACATATGGTAGGAGTACCCCAGGCCCACCCACTCAACCAAGTCCCAACCAGGGGCCTTAGGAGTTTTATCAAAGTGAGTAGTCCACTTACTGAGTTACCCCAAATTAGGCTTTCTCCTGGAGCATTTCTTACCAGTCTGGAACTCTTTAATTTGGGGCATGGTCACTGGTTTAGAAGATATTCGTCAGTCTCTTGTTGTCCTGTTCAAGGGATCTCTTTTAGGACTTTGGGCTCCCAAATAGGACAGAACCAAAATCCCTATAGCAAGAGTAGCCTTCACAAAGCTGTAGCATCACCTGACACAATTCTCAGCATCAGTGTTGTTTCCTGGTGTATCATACATCTCCTTTCCTTGGGCTACAAGGAAACTTTAAACTGCCGAGGTGTATGGTTTCCCTAGCCCAGTATTTTTCTAGTTCAGTGTGAGGCCTGTACATCCCATAACAGCATCCTTCAGATTATTATAGGTAATTACTAGGGGAATGATTCAGTCACCGTTACACTGAATAGTACCTTGATGAGTAATCTTATTCATGTTTTTGGTAAGGTACTCACCATTAGAAAAGGTGGAGGATTGTTGCCTCACATTCTTAGAATGTAAGCATTTGCAGTAATAAAGGGGAAGTGATAGGTTGTTACCCGTTGTGATCCTTTAGCATAATACTTATAGTATCTTTTACAAGAACACATTCCCTCTTTAATCTTTTCTCTGCTACTGTGATAAAAATGTATGCAGAATAAAATTCACTATTTTAATTCTTACATGTGTTTTCTTGCTCTGGTTTTAGTTAGCTACATTCCAAAATATATGAGTTTAAAGAGGCAGATAAAATCCTGTTTTCTGATACCCAATCAGTCAGGTTGCTCCTATGTTGCTTCAGGAGTCAAGGAGAAAATGGCTGTCTCTCAGACCATAAATGTTTATTTTCTTTCCACTTCTCTTTAACCTTGGTTCTGATCGCTTTGAAACTTTCCTGGCATATTTCAGGCAAGAAAAATGTCAAAAACACCTTGTCATTTTCCTGTACATTATCTAGTTCTAGTTTCTAGTATCCTACTTTAAAACTAAACACATCCATATAAAAATAATCTAGCAACAGGCTGACATTTCTGCTTATGGAGATAACACATTTCCATAAGAAGAAGAGCTAACACTGCAGTACCAGTTTTACGCTCCTGAAACAGCAAGGGATACTTACTAGACATGGCACCACTGAAGAATTGGATAGGAGGGTTAAAAGGGAAAGGAAGACCTCACTTGCACTCTTATACAAGGGCTGGCAAAAACTTGAAGGTTCTGCCTTGACTGCTTCTCCTTAGCACCCCCACATAGATTTTCAGCTGTAGGGGGGAATCATGAGAGAAGTGTGATGGTTGCATACCTTAGTATGAACCAGCCACCAAAACTGGCGGGGAACAGGAAATGGGGTGTGATGTACCCTCTTACGGGGCAGTGCAGTTGGTATGCTGGCCAGCGATGACTCACAATCTCCTTATTAATGGACTGTTATGAAGTGTGCCATGAGATTTGTAATGACTACAACTAATCCAAAGGACCTCAGTTTTACATGTCATCCTGAACACAAGTCTCCCACTGGCCCAGCATGCTCCAGCACCAAGGTAAGTCTCTGTAGTGACTCAGGAAGACCTATTAAATCACTATTGTACTAAGTCAGTAGTGTACTGACATTACTTACTCTCTTCATTACCTTAGGTTTCAACAGAAGTCTTCAGCTCTACTCTGAGTGGTTTGGCATATGAATTCTGACAAGATCTCAGCCCAGCTGCTTTGCCACTAGAATGACTATCCCTCACCACCATGATGTCTCCTTTTTCCTATCTATTTGGTCAGATATTCACTGTGATTCCTGATAAAGATTTCTTACCGATTAGTGGGGAGTGGACTGAAAATTCCTTAATAGACGAGCAAGAAATTTCCCCACTGACTGTCCTCATGGACTAGTTTCTAAGCAGACCCTGGATATCTATCCTGAATTATGTGTTTTACCATCACAGCAGCCTTAACTTATGCCTTTGTCAAGGCAAATGTTGGCAGACATAGCAAATGTTCCCAGATTTTGTAGTATCGCCGCATTCCCCTCCCCCACAGGCTCTCATCTATGTCATCAGACTCAACACCTCACATGTTGAAGAACTCTTCAAAGTACTCCTTTGAACATCTGCCACTTTAAAGTCACCCCACTTGCATTTTCTGATGACTTGGTGTGGTGAGGCGGATTGGCAGCCCACAGACCCAGTGGGGGAGGAGCCCCCTGGTGGATGGAGCCACACCACACTCAACCCTCCCACTGGAAGTCACTGGGAGGGACCGGAAGTATAAAAGGCGGGCCGGAGAACTTAGTTGGGGCCCAGCTGCCAGAGAAGCCAGATGCCTCCGGTGAACTCCCGAGCTGGGAGGCTGCTGCAGACCCTGAAGAAACCAAGGACTGGCAAGGACTGCCAGGGCCATTTACAGATCTGAACACGGAGGAGTTCTAATTCCTGACAGAGTCTTTCTTCCTCGATGACTCTCTACAGAGCCACATAGGGTGACCAGACAGCAAGTGTGAAAAATTGGGATAGGCACAAAGGGTAATAGGAGCCTATATATGAAATAGACCCCAAAATCAGGACTGTCCCTGTAAAATGGGGACATCTGGTCACCCTAGAGCCATGTATGCCAAGAGGGGAAGTTGGAAGTGACCTGGGGTAGCTGACCCCTGTCTGGCTGCAATGCTGCTAGCAAGTAAGTCAGCGTGTTATGTTCAGGATCTTCACTGACCCAATGGCAGACCAGTCTGCCACTGCTATGACCCTAGACCAGAACGCGAGTGAGTGGGCCCCAATCTGTGTGAGTGGGCCCCAATCTGTGGCTGGCAGTCTCCCCCTCACTTAGGTAAGAAGTTTGCACTTGTCGGCCCTCCACCAGAGCTAGGAGGCCTGACCGCTTGATGCTCAGCCTGAGTACAGGCCTGAGCCCTCAGACTCTCCACTGCCCCACTCTGAGCAAGGGCCTGGGCTAACTAGTTGGCTACCCAGCCACACTACGGGCCTGAGCCAGAGACTCTTTGTTGTCCCACCCTGACAAGCGGCTGGGCTCTGTGACTGTGTTTGTCATTCGGCGCTGATCACAGATCCATGCTTATGTCTCCTGGCGCCCCGCTGATTCTCCACGCAAGGCAGCCTCCCAGCAACGTAGTGAGACGGATTGGCTGCCCACAGACCCGGAGGGGAAAGGGCCATTCCCCCCATGGACTACAGTTGGCTTTCATCCAGTTTTGGTTGTTCAAGTCTTAGGAGCATTTGGAGGACACTTTATTAGGTAGGGACTAAAGAAAAGCCAATCTCTCACATTTTACACTAACAGGTGGTCTGAGACCAGCAGGAGGGAAAGCATCCAGCAATGACTGTCCTGCACGCACTGGTGGAAAACTGGTTGCTAAATCCTCTTCTTCTCTCACTACTCCAGCAATGACCCCCTGCTCTTTGAATGCCTCCATTAGCCTCCTCTATCTCATTGCATCAAAATCAAGCTCCTCCACTTCCCCTAATATAATCTTTTTCTGGGTACATCTCCACTCTCCTTCCCCATGTCCTTCCGAGTCCTTTCACCTTACTCATCTCTCATTCCTTTTCCCATTGTCAGCTTTGTGATTTCTATTACATTGGCCTATTCCCCTTCCCAGTTCTCACCAACCAAACCATCTTTCCTTCTTAAAAACTAATCCTTAAAATTCACCTCTTCTCACCATTCATCTCCTCGCTTTTCCTCTCCTCAAGTGTGATCTCAGGTTTGATTTATGCAGTTTGTAAGCTCTTTGGGTCAGGGACAGCACCTTGAGCTGTGTTTGTGTAGCACTCTGTACATGTCATAATGCGAGAGAACATGCGTGATTATCTGCCAGAAATGGATAAAAATCAAAAGCTAAATTGTCCATTGCCCTCACTGGGACTGCATGGACTTACACCAGCTGAGATTCTGGTCTCAAGTGTCAAAGCTGATTCCTTTAGATCTGCAGCTGCCTTCAATGCTGTTGATCACAAGGTATTGGAGATAAGTGCACAGAATCTAGGAGGGGAGACAAATTCTCTTTGGAGTACCTGTGCTGTTTTCATTCTGAGAGAGCTAGCAGGGTGATTGTTCATGGGATCTCAAAGCTTTCTTATAGCACATACTCTAGGATTCTGTCTTGTCAGCCCTGTTTAGTACGCATCTGAGGCTGATAGAAGGTTCAGAGAGGAGATGTCGAGTGCAGTGCTTTTGCTCTGATAATGGCACCCTGTCACACTTCCCCTGGATGCTGCAGGGTGTGAATGAGACTGGATCTAGTTGAGGCTCATCACGGTTTGGTATGTGTGTGTTGGGTGAGTAGGAAGGGTGAATGGCAAAGATTGTAACAGACCCCTTATTGAGGGAGAGACCTTAAAGGGGTTGCAGCAGAGCCATTCCAAAATGTGGAGTAGGTCCTACATCTGTTAACCCTCCCACCTCACTTCCTCATCACCCTGTCCTAGGGTAAGGAATTCCATATGCATTCTGTTTGACTTCAGTGTAGATAAACCAGACCTAGGGCTGTTCCCAGTGAATTCAATGAGTTTTGGATCAGGCCCTTGATCCACTTCCTCAGTTAATGGGTAAGGTCTGAAAAGACACTAGTGTCTCCCCAACTGGTAAAAATAGTTCGTCTAGTGACATTCCATACAATGGGTTAATCCAAAGTCTTGCTTTGCTTTACCTTCCTGCTATAA
Source organism: Dermatemys mawii (assembly GCA_007922305.1). Classification (NCBI taxonomy): domain Eukaryota; kingdom Metazoa; phylum Chordata; order Testudines; family Dermatemydidae; genus Dermatemys; species Dermatemys mawii. Next base: position 41,737,600 of record ML677342.1, on the reverse strand, counting down.
TTCTGTCCTAACTGTGGCTGTGATCAATAATTTTCCTTTTGAGCTTGGTCATATAGTTGTTGAACCAGTTGCAAGGCTAAAAGGACTGCAAGTAAGACAATGTATGACAAAGCACCAGAGTAGGAAACTCTCATTGTCCTATTCATTATCAAATGACAGAAGATCTACAGTAGGTGATGCAACTGCTTTGAATGCTCTTACCTTTATTACCTCTTGGGGGAGAAGTTCAAATCAGGAAATGAGTTTGGTGCTCTTGAGTCATCATTTGTCCTCATCACACAGCAACCTCATCATTCAGAGAACTGTAGCAAAATTGGAGAGCTTGATTCCAGAAGGATAAGAACCAGGAGCACAGGGGAGCTGTAAATCAGGATAGAGGTGCAGAGCAATGCCACACGGGGTGACTTCCACAGCAGCAACAAGGCGATGCCCTTTTCATTACAAATCACTTTACATCCCAAGAAACCCCATGAAATTGAAGAGGCTGTGCAGGTTACACTAAAAACAATGTTCAGAAATAGTCAATTAGATTTGGGCTCATAGCGACCTGCCATTTAGTGGGAGGTGGGCATTTTAAATCTGGATTAAAAGACGAATTTCGTATCTTGGATTCATCACTGTCATTTATAGAGAGCTAGATTGTGCCTTGAGACACAGTCCTGAGCTAGGCGTGGTGTGAATGTTGTAGTGTCATGGGGCTTTTGGGGCAAGTAACTGCTCACCGACATGACAAATGGGATTACAATCCAGCTCTTAGTTTACAGTTCATTTAAATGGATTAAATGTATTTGATTAAGTAACACTGGCCAGGAGGCTGGATGACTTAGTGATATGAAGAGATTCCTCTCTCCGTTACTGGTAAAAATATAGTCCAAACTGGTGGATTCACACAGTGACTGTAAATGTTGGATGACCAGTGTGAAAACAATTGATGGACTGCAGTTCACTCCTAAAAGACAGGTCTCCTAATCTCAAATCACTGTTATAGGTGCCTCCAACTGCTACCTTTATTTGCGGTCTGGGCAGAGTCATAGGATCAGATAGTGATGCTCTTGTTCATATTGAATTGTTCCTTTACCTTGTGCCATGAGAAGTCCCACTGAAGTTAATTGGGCCACTTGTGGAGTAAAATACTACACCTTGTGAGCAATTTAACTCACAGAGGTTGTAATAATCTTTCAAAGCTGGGAAAGAAGGCAGGGGAAGGTATTAATAGAGTAATAAGTACTAATATGGGGATGCTTTCACTAGTGACGCCCATCTTGCACATGTTCCATGCTTGCTGCTGTACCTGCACAGTGTGTGACAAAAGGCCTGAATGGTAGGGCGGAGAGGAGAGGGGTTCACATAGGAAAACTTCAGAAGTTGGGGTTTGGGTCCTTCCTTCAGTGTCAGCAACACTTTCTGTTAATAACCCCAACTTCATATTTCTTTATTTTTATGCGCATTATTTTCACCCATAAAAGTGATGATAAGACATCAGATTTGTGTGGATTTTAGGTAACTTTGGGTCCAAAGGGAGTGATGTCATTAAATGAGAAGTGTGATTCTACAGACAGAGCAGGCGTCAGTGTTACTGGCCCAGCATCATCCATGAAGAACACATTTATGGGAAACCAAAATTGTGCCTATATTCCATCTTATCTTACAGCCTTCTCCAGAGATAATGATGTCAGTGCCAGATACAGCATGTGATCTGCCAAAGCTGGGGAAAGGGTAGACATTTTAATATATTATATATGTAAAAAACACCATGGATACATTTGAAAAGTCATATTATTTTTAACTTCCTTTTATTGTACCCCTGGAGGAAGCTGAACTACCCTCCAACTGCATCATGGACTGACAGTGGAGTAAGTTATTGTGGCCATCTTCATGGGGCTGTAGGCACAGCAGCACAAATAAAGTGGCCTGTTTCCTTCTTGAAATCTCCCAGACATGATCAGGGGACAAGAAAGAGTAGTCAGACCTGGAGAGGTTTTCAGACACAAAGCTTCTGATTTCTAATTCTGTCAGCCAGATCTGACAGCTAAATACAACTTCTCCTGTGATGGAGGCATACTGACTAATTAGGAAAAGGAGCAGCACCGGTTCTCTTGTTCATTTATGACTTATATTATTTTCACTCACTATAACCTCCATAAGCTCTGCTCAGTTAGCTGCGGTTAAGTATTACAGCTCATTGAGAAATCAGGTGACTGCAAATCAGGATGACATTCTCATTATAGAGGGGAAAGATGGCCATGTGTTTAAGGGCTAGAAGGTGGAGTCAGGTGATCTGTGACATTATGCCACAGACTTGCTGTCTGTATATTGGGCAAGTCTCTTAAAGCTAGTTTTTCAAAAGTATTTAGGTGCCTAAAGATTCAGATAGACTCCTAATGGGATTGCCAAAAGGGCCAAACTTGTTAGGCACCTGGCTCCCACTGAAATTCTTTCTCATCTTTTAGCAGCCTAAATACCTTTGAAAATCTGGCCCTTTAGGCCTGATTTTCAGAGATGTGGGAAATCAGGCCACATACTTGGTCTCGGTTTCTATGTCTGTGTCTCAGTGTCTCTTTCAATGTGGTCACCTACGCACGCAATGACATGCCTCTGCACAATGTCTAGCAGCTGGGCTATTCACAGAGGTGTCCTCTTGTCTCACTGTTTCCTTGTGCTCCCCAAATCTATGTGATGTATCCTGCTGTTATCTTTTAGGACCTATAAGTATGTAGGGTATGCATAGCTACATGCCACAGTGACAGGCTCTGGCAGGGAAAGGTTCCAGCAGCTGGGAGGCAGCAGGACACTATACTGCTGAAAATAGCAGTTTAGACAAGGAAGGCATTGCTTGGGCATATAGAGTCACTCAGGATATATACCGTACAGTTCTGGCATAGCTTTACTCTAATCACCTAAGCAGGACCTCCCCATCTGCACTGCTGTTGATACCAGTGTGAGCTAGGCGTGCCGTGTCTGTACCCTACACACTTCCAAAAGTGTAGACTTAAGTTCTTTGAGCTAGGGACTCACTAGTTTATATGTCTGTACAGTGTCTATCACAATAAACCTATGGGCCTATGGACACTATGGACATACAAATAATTAAAAATTATAAGAATACCTAGTGTAGGAGACAGTGAACAAAAACTACAACTGACCTTCTGGAGTAGGTCCATTCCCTCTCCATCACAATCCTAAAGTGGAAACACAGCCTTATTATTAGGCATGGAAGGATGAGCTTTTTTATCAGTAAATATCAGTAAGCATGGGCAGTGAAGCGTCCCCTTGGGGAGGCCAGCTCACTGCCCTGCCTCCCCCATCCCTCGTGGCCCCGAGACCAGGAAAGCTTTGTGCCACTGCTGCAGACCTGGAGCTGTTGCAGGGAGTAAGAGCTTCTCCAGCCAGGGAGTGTGGTGGTGAGAGATTTATCTGAGTGGGCCCCAAATCTGCCACTGCCCTCCCCCCACACCACTGGCGGCATGAGTTTTGGGGAGGCTTAGCCTTCCTTAGCCTCCATTATGTGCTGCCCATGTTCACTGTACACACACAAACCGATGAAAAAATATTTCCATCGTTAATAATAAAAATGTACGGGGAGACAAAGTATGAAAAAGTTGTGTGAGAGGTTAAAAGAGTTTGATTTAAGGATATTTACATGGCATATTTTGACATGTTGATGTTGACAATTTGTGCTTTAATGGTTCTAAAGCATTAACTTTTTGAATGTTAACTTCTAATAGCATTAAGTAATTACTGGCTGATCCCCCTATCGTCTGACCCCACCATAATTTTGTGCAACTCTGAAAAAATAAATTAATGCAAGCAAAATATGATTTAAAATAAACATTGATATTATCTGTCAAAATCATTTAAAAAAATAGTCTGCCATTCTCATTCATTACACTAAACCAGTTCTACAAAGTCTTTGATCTACTGGCAAAAGCACAGGGATAAGACCTGGCTGAAAAAGTTTTTAATGAAATAATTTTTAATTATTATTTTTATTGGTAAAACTTGGCCTTTCAGCAAAGTGGATTTTTTTTCAGAAAAAATATGTCTATTTTCAAATTTGCCTAACAAAAAAAGTTGTGGGTGATTTTTTGTTTGCTTTTTTAAATAAAACCCCATAAAATTTCAAAGAAAAATGATGTTGATGGAAATGAAAATCTGACAGGGATACACAGTCTTTCAATGATCTCTCCAATCATATGAACAGGATATACAAGGAAGGGGGCAGGTTTCTATCACCAGATGTTTTAAAAGATCGGGCTATAACAGACACAACTTTCGTTACTTTGTTTCATGGAAATCGTGATCTTTATTTTTAACACAATGTCTGCATGCTTTACCTGTAAATTTTTTAAATAAAATCCATTTCAAAAAGAGGAAATTGGAAAAAAAAATCAAACAAGGCAATGAGACTCTTCTATTTCGTGGCTGCTTTATTAAACTATAATACCTGACCAAATGATTGCTAAAAGGATTCCTCTGCATGGTCAAGACTTGTGAATAAACAGTATCTGATTGCATGTAGCTTATAGAGGGCTGGATTATACACTTCACGTGCTGTTCCATACTGAGGCTCGTACGGAGCTGCACTGCCCCAGTGTGAGCTCTAGGCAGCTTTGTGTTTCCCTAGCTCCTTGCTGTGCAAGGATATATGGCTGCTGCACTATCCCTTAACAGGGAGTGCAATGTACGCCCCACTGTGACCAACCATCTCTGCAGACTGGTGGGGAGGAAGACAGACTAGCAGTGCCTGACTTTTGAATCCTTTCCCTGCCCTTCCATCAAAAAGAAGGACTACAACTGTGCCAAGGCTGTCCATCATGATTCAAAGAAGGGAGGCCTTTGTGTTCCCCTGGCTTAGTGCCCATGCGCGCACACACACACACACACACACACACAGATGCTGAACACAACCTAGCATTTAACCTGCAAATGTATGTAAAGTTGAAGATCAAATCCTAAAGTCCTTAGCTACTAGTCCTTATAGAGGCAAAACTCCCACTGAAGTCAATGTCACCCTTTCATCCCTGTGCTGGTGCAGAACCCCATGTAAGGACACAAAGAAGGCAACATGTACATCCAATTTTCTGGAGCTGATGAGGACCGATTAGGCATAGGGTGTAGGTTCTACCCATCCCATCTGGAGACTAACCAGGGCACAAGAATGCCTTGGTCATATAGGTGAGTGGCAGACACCACTGATTTGGTCAACTTACTGTACTCTCTTTACATACATACACATCACACATAATTTGAAAACATAGTATGTCTACTTTAAGATGGCATATGATGTGGAGCTACCAAATGGCGCTATTAATATAAAAACAGGGATAAACAAGTGACACCATCAACACATTAAAATAACTTATTTGAAATATTTCTCTTTGCTTCTGTTAGTTTACTGAGTCTATGTCATTTCAGGAGATAAGATTGGATACTTTTTGTGACCTGAAAGCATCATAACAATCTAAAGGGTAAAATAAAATCTAATAATAAATATGTACAGGTATTCTTGCAATGTAATAGTGCTGATGACGTTACTAATCAGCATCATTATCATCATTTTGTTCATCATTATGATCTTTGTCAAGAGTGTGTAGGCTACCACAGTCTTCATTGTCTCAGCATGTACAAAGTTCTGTGGATGGAAGATTTTTCTGACTACAGACAGTGGATTGTATAGCAACCCTTATTGATATAGGCACAAATAAGGTGCTGCAGAAGCTGAGATGCCACTGGGCCCCTGAAAAATACAAGAAGTAGTTAATCATCCACATTTTCCCATCCATGTTGAGGTGATGATCCGATATCTGGTTTACCCATTCATGAAGACAGCTAAATCTTTGATGGCCAAGTTGCTTTTTTGAAATGCTCTCCAAAATGGTCCTCACATGGCGGATATTTGGCTAGTGACTTGTCCATTGTGATGGTGACATTGAGGCGCAAGCAGTTAAGGTTTCTGTGGTACTCCTTTTCTTGCTCTGTTCATACAGCACTACTACCAACTTCCTTGTTGTAGCAATTGCAGCTTGTTAGTCCCTCTCTCCCAACTTGGCAAGGTCTCTGAAGCAGTTAGCTCTCTGTATTGTGAAAACATTAAACACAGATTTTTTCCCAAATACCAAATAGGGATGAAACAGAGTCACATCCTGTTAATGTGTGTATAGCAGGAAGTATGTTGCAGAAGTCAGGAATGAGCGTGTCACAAATTGCACATACAAGTATGAAGCAACACTTGCCAGTTGTGCTAGTAATTGTGCCTGTTTCAACCCCCATGTTACCTATGTGTTCCATTTTTGGAAAGTATTGAACAGCAAAGACCAAAACATCTGTATCAGGTGACCTAATTACTATGGTTCTTTTGACATCAAGACACCCAAAAGCCATTTTGGCACATACAGCATTGGCAGTAGCCTTGCACCAAGCACTGTAGGAGTCTTGGGTGTCTTCACCACCTCCATTGGTGATGGACTTTTGCGCTTCACGACTGGAAAAGCCTCTGCAAGAAGGAGTGTTTGTGTTGGGTGTGTTCCTACATTCTGTGGTGCATTTTGAGCCATATATTCATAGAACAATTTTACAAGTGACTGTTTGTTGGATGCAATGTTTAGAAACTTGGTATTTCTTCCATTTAACCTTAGATCTTGTCCAGCATTATCTTTCTGTAGTTTTCACAGAGTTACTGTTGCCATATCCGTCAAAGATTTTGATTACAAAATTAGCTTTGTCAAATACTTTTGGACTTGCCTCAAATACTCATCAACTATTTCCTCGAATGTGTGGAATTTGTCTTCAGACATCATTTCTAGGACAGCTGTGTCACATCTCTGATTTTACGCTATGGTTTCTTTGTTGTATGCCCTTATTTCATGGATTCTTTCAGCTTGAAGTTCCTAATTCAGCTTCATCTGTTCTCATTATTCCATAAACATGGAAGAGGGACATAGCGATGGGTCCTACTGGGTGACATAGAACAGTTATCATTGCAACATCATCGCTGCATCTTGCTAAGAACAAATCTTAGCAGAAAACAGTTTCTGGCTTCACAGCTGCTGTGCTTGTCCCTCCCTTGCCAGACTTAAATTTGTTCTTTTTTGTCTTGTCAAAAAATGGGCTGAAGAAGTTACCTGTCCCATCAGAATCAAATGCATCTCTCACAGATCTCTCCATTTGTTCTTCATCAACATCAGCTATTTTCAATAGACTCGTGTACATCTGATGTTATGTGCAATCCAGTAGACATGCTGATAGGCATCTTTGGGTGTAATTCAGGGTAAAATGGGTTTGCTGTATTGTTGATGACATGTTGTTAAGAGCCGTAATGTGCTCTTAATCCCTCTTCAGTGCTGAGGTAAAGACTTGTTTGTGGCCTTTGTCTCCACTACTTCTTGTTAGGCAACTTCTTAATCTCTTAGCTTTTGCATATTCACTCAGGACATCTCTTGTGAGGGTCCATCTGACAAGGGTTGGCTTCTTTTTTGTCAGGCCTACAGTCCTACTGTTGCCATCTGAGTCTTTGATGACAGTTTTCTCTGTTTCCATGTCACTCCAAATTCCACTGAAAAAACCAGGACCCTGACACACAGCAGATTCCTCAGGTCCAAAGGCATTGTGTACTTCTTCATGGAGATTTAAACCATCAAGAATGTAGATTGGTAACCACCAAGCATAACTGCACCTGTTTGCACTAAAGATGTATGAAAGGATGCCATACTGTCTATGTAGGTGATGTTTCCATTCACTCTCTTGCTTTGCATGGACATTTAGAAGTAGGATCTACATAACCTGGAGAAAATGAAGAAAGAACTTGAATGGAGGTAACTGAGCATACCCATGTCTGAAATTCCTCCAATAGTGGTTGCATGTGCTGAGTTACAGCATCATTAAACTTTTTAATGACCTGTTGTAAGGAGTCAATGTCTTCAGACTCAAATACCTATTGAGTCCGTCAACATTTGCCAGACAATTGCTGGAACTATTTGAGTACCTGCTCCCTGCTGACACCTCTTAACAAATGAATAAAGTTTCAGAGCACTCAAATGCTAGAGTCAAGACATGGCTAAATTGCTTACTAGCAATCATTTGCTTTGCAGTACAAACTGCATATACATCAGAATCAGCAAGAAGGTCTAGCAAACCTTTGTCTCCTCAAAATTTCCTAATACATGCAATATAGCAGGGTGTGAAAACCATCCAGGCAAATCACATTGGTCCCACATTCATTTGGGAGAGCCTATTTCATTTTCTGAACAACAGCATACGGCTGCTGATCCATGGTCTGAACAGCTTGCTGTTGTCCTAAAGCTCCTGACATATCCTTATGTTTCCGCATTGTAGGATAGACTGGCCATATCAGTTGCTTTGACATCCACAACAGGTGCATATGCAACTGCTGTGTATGTGTTTGCCTTTGTTGCAAGACTGTGGTTGGTACCAGTCCAAAATGGAATCATCTGAGTGTGAACAATATCAGTGTCCTTTCATATTGGCATGATATCACAAGCTAATAGTCTCGAAAAACACCAGGAGAAATCTTGGAAAGCATTTATATGTAGTTGACCCAAGAGTTTATTTTCTCAAGTACTTTTTCATGGTGAGTCAGTTCTGGACGTGTTCTAAATTTTTCAGATGCTGCACACTGCATGCTCTGATTGTCCAAGGAGAGAGAGTAACTTTTCTTTTCCAAACTTTAGTGATATTTCTTGTGATCTTGGACTATCTGCAGATTGCTCTTGAAAACCCACTCTAGCCTTTCCATCAGAGATTTCTGTGTTGATGTATTATGTTCTCCTTCATGGATGAGATTTCTACCAGCATGAAATGGGACAACTCCAATTGGAATGAACATGCCTCCCTGGAGTCTTCCTCCTTCCGTTTTTTTTTCAGTGCTGGTGAGGAAATGCCTCAGCTCAACATAACTGAGGCAGAATCCATGAATGTGTGGTATGTCACTTAAATTGTGAAATCCAAACTTATGGTGTAACTGTGTAGCAAGGCTTATGTGCAAAAGTTTAATAATTTTGGAAATCTTAAATACTATGCTCTCCAAAATTGACAGTTACCTTCTTTGAATTTCTTCTGAAGGATGATATTCCTTGCTGTCTGAACTATGTGTCTCTTTATCTATTAACCAAGGGACAAATTCGTCATAGACTCATAGACTTTCAGGTCAGAAGGGACCGTTATGATCATCTAGTCTGACCTCCTGCACAATGCAGGCCACAGAATCTCAGCCACCCACTCCTGTACTAAGCCTCTAACCTATGTCTTGAAATACTGAAGTCCTCAAATCATGGTTTAAAGACTTCCTGCATCAACTGGGACACAAAAGAAGCAGTCTGTTAACTGCAATCATCTGGCTTTGGATAATATTCAGAGGTTTTATTTGAATTAATTTCAGACAGAAGGATTGGAGTAGCTTTATACAAAACCACTTGTTCATTTGAAAGCTGTTCAGCAGGATTAACTTGCCAAAAGACTATCCACAAAACATTTGGATGACTTAAGTTCCTGCTTCAGATTACTAGCATCTTGGATAGCATCAGCTAATGTTATTGTGCTGCATAGAACAATGATATACTTTCCTATTCCATGCTGTTCATAGAATGAAACTGCATAACCGTGGTGTTTTTTTAATATTACCTGTAATTTGCTTCTGGGGGGCTTGCAGTTTCTACGTCTGAGGGAAATAGGGCTTTATAACTTTGTAGAAGCTTGAACAGCCTTCTTGTTATACATAAGATCATTATCTCTAGGCTCGCTTCAAGCAGCTGATACCATGCTGTGTCATAAGATGACTGTATTGTTGCAGTGTAACTAGGTGGTTTTGCTTTAAGATTTGTTTAACTGAAGTAGGAAGAGTGGCATGCTGAGTGATAAACTCCATTCTGAGCAATCAAGCCTTCCACAGGTATTCTGCACAACATGTCATCATCCTCTTTGAAGTGCTGCCTTTGCTAGATTAGCTGCCCTCTCCAACGTTTCATAAGAACATAATCTTTCTTGTGTGTTTTTCTCAAGCAAACAACACAACTGAGTGAAGCAGTGGAGGATGTACTAGCGCTGGCGACTATGGAAGCAGGTGAACATGATGCTCTCTGATCAGATTCAGAGACTGTTTTCTTTCCTGGGTTCAATACAACTCTGACATGTGCCAAATTTAACTTGCTTGTGTTGTGTATTTCTGAAAGCAACACCTGTGAGAGAGTATTGGTGGCACATCATCTAAAATAAGGAATTCATCCAATAGCTACCAATACCATTAATCTCATCTGCCTTCTACAGTCAGCATCACAGAATGTTGTCCAGCACTGAAGGCTTTTGACAGTTTTGCATTCTTTTGATTTTTCTTGACAAATAACACATTTTTCAAAGTTTGTGGAGTCTTTGTTTTTTAAGGGGCTTGTATCCTTCATGTCTTCACATACTGTAACTTCCCTGTAAAGGTAAAATTCCCAAAGTATGTTCTCAGCATGACCACCCCCACTAACATAAGTTTTCATTTTGTACAAATATTCAGATTTGTGCTACATTATATATAAAGTAGGTTTATACATTAATATCAAAATTGCCATTTTTGCTGATCAAAACCCACTTTGATTGAAACCCAGTATGAAGTGGTGTATTGTCATCTCTAACACTAATGTCAGCCTGTGCTTAAGTGTCATTAAATGAAAAAGCTAGCTTCTAGAATATTTCAAAGGAGAATACTGCACACATAGACAATTACAAATTAACACCTTCCACTGGACAGACTAGATGCTACTTTGTATGTACAAAAGCTTACAAATGGAGAAACATTATATTAGGAATTCATGTACATTTCTATCTACTCACTCAGCAGGACAAATTATGGACATGCAATCAACAGCTACTGGTGTGAGATTGATCAGGTCTCAAATTTCAACTGAAAATATTGACATCTATTATAATCACTTGTGAGATACTTTGAGAATTAGGAATCTGTGATGTGAAAACATTTCATGTTAGTTTATTGGAAAATGTTGTTATTCGGCATTTTTGCCATATGCTGAACAGCTTAGTTGGTTCTAAAAAAAATACTTGTCCATGGAAAACCAGTGAAAATATTTTAATAGATTGTTGTTTGCTAGCTTTGAACAATGAATCCCATATTAAGGTGTTGAAATTAACATAAACAACGAAAACTGTATAGTCAGATTTCAATGTTTCTATGTACAACATGACATTTTTTCATGTGGGGTATCCTTATTTCACCATGCCTGTCACTTTACGGCACCACGTGACAGCTCCACATCATAATTCACCCAAACGTACATAAAATAAGCTTTCAAATGCTATATGACTTGGATGTGTGTATTGTGGGTACATTAAATTCCCAAACATGACCTTTTTTTGAGAATTGTTCCACGCCTAAAATACTCTTTCCTACTCTTGATGACCTTCAATACCCCATGCTGGGGGATAATGCAGGGCAAGGTACAATGTTCACTCTGCTGCCTCTGTACTTTACACAAGAGGGGCTACTATGCCAAGAATGAGGGGGAGGGTAACTGACTGCTCTGTGGCTCCTTCCGGATTGGCTATGTTGGGCTAAAGAAGCTACCAGGCAACCATACATTGGGCCTCATAGAAGTTATTCCTGCATAAGGACTTAATGAAAGCAAGGAAAGGACTCAAGAACTGGGCCGTGAAGATGCTGTGTAAATTCTGCCTTAGGAATTGCTACAGATGACCGTGATCAGCTCCCTAAAGTTGGCCCATTGGCCCATTGGAAAGTGCCATCAGGTGGTGCTTTGCCTTTTCTTCTTCAAAGAACTTTTCAGCATCTGCCACAGACTGTCCTTTCTCTTCATCTTCTTCTCTGTCAGGGGGAGCGAGGACTCTTTTCTGCGGATTTCCCGCACCAGTCCGTGAAAGACATCATCAATGTAGAAGCGCAGGGCAGCTGATGTCTCAAAGAAGGAGCATGAATACTCTCTCGCCAAGCTCATGCCTTCTTCAGTCGAGACCTGCCAAAAAAAAAAAGGTCATTACCAACCACAGGTTAATAAAGTTTGAGGCCAGAAGAGAGCGTTGGATCATCTAGTGTGACCCGTGTATAACGGGCATGTGACACCTTGGCACCCCTGTCATATAAATGCTGGTGAATATGCAAGCTTGAAGGGCTTTGCGGCTTGTCACAGCATGAGAGGGAGCCCAGGCTAGTGGGTCTCAGGACTCAGTGGTACCCCAGTTCCAGTTGGCACCCCAGGAGGAACCACACAAGAACGTCCACACGTAGTTAGTTATAAACTACCCATCTTTAGGTGAATGACCAAACATACTAACAGATTGTGCCACAGACACTAGGAGGCATCAGAGACTGTCCACAAGCTGTCTGAATATAAGTATTTTATATGTCTATGGCCTCCATCACCACAGTATTTAAGCAACATGCAACACACCCTAAAGGCAGGGAAATACTATTATCCCCATTTCACCTGGGAAACAGAGGCACAGAGAGACTAAAGAATGTACTCGAGATCATCCAGAAAATCTGAAGAAGAGTGGGGATGTGGACCTAGCTCTCCTAAGCCGCAGACCAGCACGAAAACCAGTGTTGAGAACTAATCTGTAAGGGTAAACCCTCAGAATTGAATTCAGATTCAAGACCAGGCATCCCAGTTTTGATATTTATTTGTATTTAGATAGCAGGGTTTATTCAAATAAGTTTCATACCTGATAATAAGATGAGGGCTGTGTGAAACCCCTATCAATATACAACTAAGTTCTAGGTTATGAGAAATACCATTTTCCTTTGAGTACCTCAGGAATAAGTCACCTTTATTTCTTCAGCCCAGCCACATTGAGGCAGTCAGTGATCCAGTCACATTTATTAGAGCTATAAACCCTCATGCTTCAGGGTGTAAGCAAACCACTTACTGGCTAGCATTAGAAGGAAACTTTCTTTATGAATAGGTTATTTCATTATTTTCCTATCTTGGGCTTTTTGCACCTTCCTCTGAAGCATTTGGTGGTGATCACTGTCAGAAACAGGACTCTGGACTAGATGGACCATTAGACTGATCCAGCCTGGAAACTAGTCTGTAGCTATCACATCCATGCATATACTTTTTTCGGAGAGTTGCAGACTTTCGCATTCATCCATAGAGTTTAAGGCCAGAAATGGCCAACAGATCACTTAATCATAGCCCCGACATAAAACAGGCCATAAATTTTTTCCCAGATACCGTGTTCAGCCCAGTAATTTGAAACATTAGCAGGATTATACATTATTTTAATCTTCAGGTGATTGCAAATATTGTAAAGGTAAGCAAGTCAGTTGTATGCTACCCTAAATGATACTCAATGACACCAAGAAAGAGTGTTATCACTTTCAGACTGCTATAATTGCCCACCTCCAGCAAAAGTAGACAGTAGCAATATGCTCCTTGCTTTTCTCAGGGCAGCTGTGTAAGCAAAATGCATGATTCCGTATGTCTAATGGGCACCACTGAGAAATTCATCATGTGAACAGAAGACTCTTATGGCCTATTTTGTACTTTTTAATCAGTATCTCATTGTGCCTTGTTCGTGTTGAAGGGGGAATTCACTTTTTTAAAGGCACTGCAATTCTGAGCAAACCCATAAACAGAGTTGTCATCTTACTGAAGGTTTTATCTATTGCATAAAATAATAATCCTGAAAACCCCTACAATAGCTATGTTAAAAGAATATTAAGGTTTCAAAGTCAAGCATTCAACCTTGGAAAATGCTTAGTCCATTCCCTTCCACACCTCTGTCTCTGCCTCCATCCACTTCATGGTCTTTCTGTGTCCTCCTACTCGCTTCCCTCATTTCCTCATGCCTGGGGTCCATTGAGAGCACAGGAGAGAGAGTCTCTCTTCTCTCAGTTCTGTGCTTGACACAAGAGAAGCTCTCACCAGACAAGGAACAATGGCAGGAAAAGATCTGCTTAGCTGGAGACTGGAGCATGCTTAGTAATCTCTATCTTTATTCTATCTTTTACCCAAGATCCACAAACCTGGAAATCCTGGACGCCCCATCATCTCGGGCATTGGCACTCTCACTGAAGGACTGTCTGGATATGTGGACACTGTACTCAGACCCTACGCCACCAGCACTCCCAGCTATCTCCGTGACACCACCAACTTCCTGAGAAAACTACAATGCATTGGTGACCTTCCAGAAAACACCATCCTAGACACCATGGATGTAGAGGCTCTCTACACAAACATCCCACACAAAGATGAAATACAAGCTGTCAGGAATAGTATCCCTGATGATGCCACAGCACAAGTGGTTGCTGAGCTCTGTGACTTTATCCTCACACACAATTATTTCAAATTTGGTGACAATATATACCTCCAGACCAGTGGCACTGCTATGGGCACCCGCATGGCCCCACAGTATGCCAACATCTTTATGGCTGACCTGGAACAACGCTTCCTCAAATCTCGTTCACTCATGCCCCTCCTCTATCTATGCTACATTGATGACATCTTCATCATCTGGACCCATGGGAAAGAAACTCTGGAAGAATTCCACCATGATTTCAACAGCTTCCATCCCACCATCCACCTCAGCCTGGACCAGTCTACACGGGAGGTCCACTTCCTGGACACCACGGTGCAAATTAATGACGGCCACATCAACACTACCCTATACCGAAAACCTACCGACAGCTATGCCTACCTTCATGCCACCAGCTTCCACCCTGGCCACACCACACGATCCATTGTCTACAGCCAAGCACTGAGGTACAATCGTATTTGCTCCAACCCCTCAGACAGAGACCAACACCTACAAGATCTCTACCAAGCTTTCTCAAAACTACAATACCCGCACAAGGAAATAAGGACACAGATCAACAGAGCCAGATGTGTACCCAGAAGCCTGCTGCTGCAAGACAAGCCCAAGAAAGAAAACAACAGAACACCACTGGCCATCACCTACAGTCCTCAGTTAAAGCCTCTCCAATGCATCATTAGTGATCTACAACCCATCCTGGACAACAATCCCTCACTTTCACAGGCCTTGGGAGGCAGGCCAGTCCTGGCCTACAGACAACCTGCCAACCTCAAGCATATTCTCACCAGCAACAGCACATCGCGCCATAATAACTCTAACTCAGGTACCAATCTATGTAACAAACCTCAATGCCAACTCTGCCCACACATCTACACCATCAACACCATCACAGGACCAAACCAGATCAGCCACACCATCACTGGTTCATTCACCTGCACATCTACCAATGTAATATATGCCATTATGTGCCAGCAATGTCCCTCTGCTATGTACATCGGCCAAACTGGACAGTCCCTACGAAAAAGGATAAATGGACACAAATCAGATATCAGGAATGGCAATATTCAAAAACCTGTAGGAGAGCACTTCAACCTCACCGGACACACCATAAAAGACTTAAAGCTCAGCATTTTGCAGCAAAAAACCTTCAAGACCAGACTGCAAAGAGAGACTGCAGAGCTGCAATTCATTTGCAAATTTGACACAATCAATTTGGGACTGAAGAGAGATTTGGAATGGCTAGCTAACTACAAAAGCAGCCTCTCTTCTCTTGCTATTCACACCTCCAGTTCAGCTGCTAGAGGAACACCTCACCCTCCCTGATTAGAGATAACAAGCTGGTTCAGCCTCATTGGACTAACCTTGTTATCTCCCACCTGGTTCTTGCCTACCTATTTATACCTGCCTCTGGATACTTCCACTGCATGCATCCAACGAAGTGGGTATTAACCCACGAAAGCTTATGCTCTAAAATTTTAGTTAGTCTTTAAGGTGCCACAGGACTCTTTGTCACTAGTAATCTCTGTGGGGATGGTCCATGCTCAGTAGGAATAGCACATACTCAGTAGAGACAGGTTCAACTCCCTGCAATGTGCTGAGGAAAAGTGCTAGATTTTTTTTTCAAACAATAAATCAGTCATAAGATTGGATGGTTCTGAATATTAGTAATGGGATATAAAGCTTTGAATGAAGGCACAGGGGCTGAACATGACTGCAACGGTTAGCCTGTGAGTATCTAATTTCAGGGATAGTGACTACACTGTGAGATCAAATCCAGTCCAAATCAGTACCAACCAAAGGTTTGTTAACATCTCACAGTTGCCCAGAAGCCAATATCATGGGAGTAGAGGAATCCTAGAATGTAGATCTGAAATTTACCAGAGACAGCCCTGATCTATTGAGAAGAGGGAAAATTGTAGAATATGATCCCTGGGAGATGGTGATTGTAACTCCTCTAGGGAGGGTACAGTGTTTGGTTGATGAACTTGTTATGATTTGCCAGAGAAAAGTGCTGCTCAGACTGGAGAAAGTATGGGTGGGGACTTGTGCTGTAGCTGATGAAGTTTACAGATTTATGATCCCAAAGTCAGAAGAGACAACTGTAATCATCTAGTCTGATTTCCTGTACAATCCAGCGACCTTTCCCAAATATATTCCTCAAGCATATAAAAAACATCCAATCTTAGTTTAAAATATGGTCAGTAAAGGAGAATCCACCACAATTCTTGCTTATTTGTTCCAATGGTTAATCACTCTCACTGTTAAAATGTACATCTTATTTCCAGTCTGAATTTGTCTAGCTTCACCTTCCAGCCACTGGATCTTGAAAATCTGAAAATTTCATCTTTCTGCGCTAGATTGAAGAGTCCATTATTAAATATTTGTTCCCCATGTAGGTACTTCTAGACTGTAACTAAGTTTCCTCTTAACTTTCTGTTTGTAAAGCTAAATAGATTGAGCTTTTTCAGTCTATCACTGTAAGGCAAGTTTTTTAATCTTTTACTCATTCTTGTGGCTTTTCTCTGAACCCTCTCCAATTTATCAGCATCTGTCTTGAATTGTGGACCCTAAAACTAGACATTCCGGCAGCAGTCACACCTGTTCCAAATACAGACATAAAATAACCTCTCTACTCCTACTTGAGATTCTCCTGTTTATGCACCCATGGATTGCATTAGCCCGTTTGGCCACAGCATTGCACTGGGAGCTCATGTCCAGCTCATTATCCACCATGATTCTTAAATCTTTTTTCAGAATTACTGCTTCCCAGGGTAGAGTCCCCCATTGTGTAAGTATAGCCTACTTACTTTGTTCCTAGATGTATGCATTTACAGTTAGCTGGATTAAAACGTATAATGTTTTGCTTGAGCCCTGCTTACCAAGAAATCTAAATCATTCTGTATCAGAGACCTGTCCTCCTCTTCCTTATTTACTAGTCTCTGAACTTTTGGATTATCTGCAAGCTTCATCAGCAGTGATTTTATATTTTCTTGCAGGCTATTGATAAAAATGTTAACTAGCATAGGGTCAAGAACAGATCTCCGTGGGATCCCACAAGAAACACAGCCGCCTGATGATGAGTCCCCATTTACAATTACATGTTAAAATTATCAGTTAGGCGGCTTTTAATCCGTTCAGGTGTGCCATCTTAATTGTATATCTTTCTCGTTTCCCTCTTCCCCACCCCCCCACCCCAAAAAAACTGTTATGCGGTACCAAGTCAAATGCCTGACAGAAATCTAAAGACATGTCTACACTGCAATTAGAAATCCATGTCGGGCCCATGCCCGTTTATTCAGGATCATGGGGCTCGGGATATGTGTAATTGGGTGTAGACTTCAGGCTCAGGCTGGGATTGTTCCACTTTTCAGAGTCCAAGGGCCTGGGCTCCACTCTGAGCCCAAATATCTACACTGCAATTAAACAGGCCCTAACCCAAGCCCCGCAAGCTGCAAGTTGGCTGGCATAGGCCAGCCACTGTGAGTTTATAATTGCAGTGTAGACCTACCCCAATTATGTTACCTCCACTGTTCCCTTTATCAACCAAACCTGTGATCTCATCAGAAAAAATCAAGATGGTTTGAAAGATCTGTTTTCCATAAACCCACGTTGATTGGCATTCATTATATTATCCTCCTTTAATTCTTTATTCATCAAATCCCAAATCAGCTGCTCTGTTATCTTGGCCGGGATTGATGTCAGACTGACAGGCCTATAATTACCTGGGTTATCCTGTTCACTCTTTTTAAATAATGGCACACTGGAGTCTGGAGGAGTATGTGTGGGACAACGGATAGAAGGGAGGCATAGGGGGAATTAAGGGGTGAAGGTTCCAGAGGCCTGATACAAATTCCATTTGGGTGAAGTGTGTACAAGTGTTTCTATTGAACTAGGTTTGAATCAGGACCTGTGGAAGCAGCCATAGATCTGTAGTGGGCAGTGAACTTGAGCAGCTGAAGAGCAGGACTCAGCTGAAGAGAGAGTTAGAGGGGTGGGCTGGAGAGGTGGGTCAGGGAACTGAGCTTGCCCCTGCCTCACCAGTCACATGAGCAAAGAATATGGCTCATTGCGGGTGTACGGGTGCATAGTTGCTGGTGGGGTCTATGTAGATGTCTATGTCAATGTCTATGTCTCCTAAAGTAAAGGGAGCTAAGCTGAACTTGGGGGATGTTTGCATAGCAGGACCTAACAATGGAAGAAATATTTACTGGCTCCAAATAGGATTTTACAGCATTAAAATTCTGTTTGTGGCCTTTGCGAGCCTCCCTCAGAAAATTACAAGGGAGATTAAATGGATTGCTGACAGCATGCGGGGGCGGTGACGGATGAGCTGCCATGTTCATGACAGCCAGCTCCATATTAAGGTCAAGTTCTGCAGCACCGAAAGGACAGCATGAAACGCCAAGCTTGGATGCAGATGGGGAGGCACTGGCAATCACCCGGGCCGCACCAGATGAAGAACACCAAAGCAGTTGTACTATGGGACGGAGGGATGAAGAAACAAAATGGATGAATTTTCTACACATGCCCTTGGGATGTCAATACAGAGAAAATCTCCTTCGGGATCCGTCTGTGCTGTGTTTAACCTTTTCATCTTTGTCAGCACAGCCGCAGCAGCGTCTCAAAGGGTGTTTCATGCAGAGACTTAGCATTAGCAAAGGCAGCTAAATCAGCATGGCAAGGCTGGTGTTGGTCTCCATACTGGACAGCAATCTCTCTCCCCTCACAGACCTCACATCTGCAATGGTGACTCTTCCTGAGTAATTAGGAGCTCCGGGTTGCCATGGAGAAATTGTGTAGGCTACAGGTGAAATTATAATACTGTAGTTACAAGGATTCTCCTAAACATTTGTTACTTAGAGTTCCAACCAAGGTGCCCTCATTAGCTTTTCAATGGGAAACACAGTGGCAACTACAGACTTAAAAGCTTCATTTAGACTCAGTCAAGAGTGGTTGCAGGATGTAATGGGCTTTGGTAGCAAAACTAAGGAGGACGAGAAGACAGGCTGTTCAACTCTGTTCGAAGAGCCTTATCCAAACCCCATTTAACTCAAGAGAAAAATTCTATTGGCTTTGGAGCAGGCTCTAAATGGATGGTATTTTGACAGAAACAAATGATCCTCGGTGTAAAACACCAGCCAGTGACAGTCAGATTGGAATTATTCAGGGAAGTACTTGCAGGTTTGGCTCTGAAGCTGCACTGCTCTTTTCTGAACTCCATTCTCCACTACGTCGGAGACAGCGATGGCGCTAAGGAGCTGGCTGCTGCTCCCTAATACCCAGCCACTCAGTGTTGGCAGAAGTTAGAGTAGCAGGGGCGTGACTCTAACTTTTGCCACTGGCGTAAGCGCTGCAGTTTAACCCGGAAGGGAATCAGGCCTAGTGGAGTTCACGCTGACTCACTCCTATATGCCCTGTAACCTGACCCCTCCTTTCCCTTATACAAAGGTTATGGCAACGGCACAGTGTTATAGGAGGCTTTACACTGGCAGGGATTTGTCCTGAACAGGTGAAAATTTCCAGGGGGAATCTGTGGTTGGTTTAAGACTCCAGCCCACCATGTTCATCGGTTAAATGATATTGCTCACATATACCATTGTGATCATTGTGGTATAAGTGAGGTAAAATGAGATTGGAGAGGCAAATTGATCAAGCTTTCTTTTTTTCTAAGCAGTACTGACATTATTTATCTACAAATTATTCATACCCTGGAAGACTAAAAATGATTTTAACCCCCACCACCACCACCATCATTCTCCAGCCATTTACATTTTTAACCATTTCATCGTTGCTACTGAGCACTGATAACCCTCACTACAATGGGAAAACCAAGATCAAAAGGAAATCAGTTCAAACTAGAAGACATAGCCGACTTTCTGCCCCATCACTAACTGAGCAACATGGGGATACTTTGAGCACGTGGCACAAAAGCAAGTGCACAATTTCAAGTCACTGACATTACTCTTAAAGCCATTTGGAAGTCGTCAGAGGTAACCAGTTGAGCAAACCTCACCCTCACTTCATTACAAGCAATTCTGTGGACTCAGTTTTGCTGGCTTTATCTAGATTACAAGGCACAATGAGATAAAGGCTGTGACACAATTAATCATTATTGGGAGTGCATTACATCTAGTGCCATTGCTCGCTTTCCCCAGATTTACACAAAAGCTAATGGCACATAAGAAGACTGCCCCATTTGTTCGTTTTTCCTGGGCACTAAGCTTGCTGTTGGTATGCTTTAGGAGTATGAGTGATTAGAATGTGAGCTTGTTCCAGTTGCCTTAAATATTGTGTAGTAAATATGTGGGGTCGGATTCTGATCTCATTTACACGGATGTAAATCAAGAGTAACTCTGCTGAAGTCAGTCGGATTGCACTGGTAGGGCCTGATTTATATGGCCCTACCACTTTTTTCACGCAGCTTGGCTGTAAGGCAGATGTAAAGCTCACCCAGGTGTTACCAATGTCATAGGAGACCTGTATTCTAGGAGTAGAGACATCTCTGTGCTATCTCTATAGGAACCCAGAGTGCAATGGAAATTTCAAGTCAGGCAGGAGGCATGATGGAGGTGGGCAAGGGAAGGCGACGTATCAAGACCATGAAGAGGGTTGCTCAATGTGATCTATGTCCAGGAATTCTGTGCCACCTGCAGCTGTGCAAGCTATCTCAGCTATCAATGCCATCCTGGCGTATGCCCAGGGCTACCCTAACCCTGAATAATGAAGGGCTCAAGATGCCTCCACTGTGCCCCTATACCAGGCCAAGGACAAATGAAGGCAGAAGAGATACACTTCCAAAGGAAGAAAGACACAACAGAGAAATAACCATGAATTTGGAGATGCAATCAGCCTCAGATTGCAGGGCTCACACAGTTCTCCCATGCTCATCCCCATAGTGGTCCTCTCCGCCATTCAGACCTGTACTAGATACTGTACACAAGGAGTCCTCCTCTCCCAGCTATTTTAATTTGTGTTATGAGCAATCGTTGTTTAAAATAAAGAGACATAGATGGTTTTGTGTAACATGAAATATGCAATGCACCCAGACCTATTGTTAGAACTGGGCAATAAGCACTACTCCTTCATTAACACATACATATAGTGATAAATAACTAAATGGGCCTGGTGTTTTATGTAAAGCCAGCTATGGAAACAAGGAAGTACCTGCAGGTTTGACTCTGAAGCTGTACTTATTCCTATGGCTTTATCTTGTCAACAGAAGAATTGATGGGTAAGTTTAAGGCAACATTATACCAGGATGTAATTTTGCAAAGATGGAGTTGGGATTTGACAAAATAGGATACTCAAAGCCATAGTATTTCACTTCTTCCATGGGAAGCTCTGTTTCTAATATGAAGGGAATCTGAGCGCTGCTAAATCTTCAGTATCAATCTTCAAGAAGAATGATTAAGGGTCAATTGCTCAAAGTGTTTTCACAGATCTGACAATTTTCTAAATTATCCATAATCATTAAAGGTGCACTGATTGCAAAGCCTAGCAGAATGTATTGTTGGGCAGAAGAGGGCAGAAAAAATAAGACATTTATTTATAGATACTTGTTAGAAGTAGGATCCCTCTATTTGTATGAAAATAACGTCAAAGGTTAATTTGACTTTTAGTACTTGAAACCCACGGAATTTATTTAAATTTTCTTCAGAGCAACAACAAAGTTTTGTTAATTTTTATCATCTGCTGCCAACAGATGGTTACAAGAAAGATTAGCATGTAAAATGAAGGCTGTGAATGTTGCTTATTTAGCCACGATCAGGAAAAGCAAAAAAACAAAACAAAAACCAAAAAACCCCCCAAAACCTCCCCATAAAAACAAAAAAACTGCAAATATGCATTGATCCAAATTCTGTTTCCTGCTAAGGTGGCTTTGCACTGCTTTGGTAGCACAAAGCAACTTTAAAGTCAATTTAATCAATCCCCTTTATTCTTACCTATTTACACGTTCAAATCCATAATCATAATTATAATTATTTATGTGTTTCATATTTGTATTGCAGGACAATGGCCCTGATTTTGCAAGGCAATGTGCAAACCATTGCAAAGATACGATCTAACCAAATCAAATCTCTCCCTAATTAATATGATGTTATCACTACTGGGAAAGCAGGACTAATATGATAGATACGTGAAGAGGAAGAGGGTGATTTATGCATGGACAGCCACATTGCGGAGAAGGAAGAGGGGGTAACAGGAACTGCGTGTGTGTGTGAGAGAGAGAGAGAGAGAAGGGGATCTGTATATGTAATGAAAAATTTGATTGACTGGCACGCCTCAAGTTCAGAACTAAAATAATCTCTAGTGCTGGAGTAAGTACTCTGAGGCCCATATTCAACAAAATACTTAAGCACATGCCTCACATAAGCACGAGAATAGTCCTATGGATTTCCCTGGAACTACTCCCATGCGCCGTGCTTAAAATTGTGCACATGCTTAAATACCTTGCTGAATTAGGGCATTAAACATTAGGTTGGATATGCCATGATAAAGTCTGTTCAAAATGCAACAAACAGCATTGTGTGTCACCAACATTGCCTGCTGCTTCATCTACTGGATGATGTATATGTGTATATACTGTTCTTCATAGTATTCATAGTTAAGAGTCATTGAAGGCTTGACTTCCAAACAAACAGAGAATATTTTGCTATGCCTTAGCCATGAAAGGGAAAGTACTACACAACTCTCCCTTTCCCCTCCACTTGCTGATCATTTGTTGGGATTCTATCTATTCTGCTAAAGTGGGTATTCTATACAAGGGAGACAGGGAGCGAATTTACAATGGATTTATATAGAACTGGAGTGCAATGGAATAGCCTTTTTTCAGAAATAGTTTGCCTGAGTAAGAAAGCATTGAAAATGTATGAGGTATCAAACTGCTATTATACACAGGGTACAGAACACATGTTCCATCCTTCGATTTATTACTTGGGTTTTCAATGAGAGAATTATTTGCCACCAGTGATGGGGGAGGGTAATTCAAGAAATAAGCTATGGGTTGTTTTTGTCTGGAATGTGTAATTTAACTTTGAGGTTTTATTAATCTCTGAGTTTATTGGGTGGGTTAGTCAGAACCTCTCATTAAGTAGAACACTTGAGTGGTATCTTCATTAAACTAATGTCATTGAGCTTCCCCAGTGATGGTACCAGTTAAGGCAAAATGTCACACTGGTAGGATAAGAATTGACACAAGAAGATTAATGGGAGTTTCACAAATGTCTTCCCTTTTTATTTCCTTTCCTACAGGCTGGGAAAAGAAAGGACTAGAAGAGGCGAGGAAAAGATCTTTTCATAGGCTAGGTCTGCACTATAAACATACATCATTATAACTACGTCGCTTATGGGTGTGAAAAATCCAGTGGGTGCTGAACTAGAGGTGTGGTGGGAGCTGCAGTACCCCTTGGATTGAAGTGGTTTCCATCATATGCAGGGTTTACAGGTTAGTTCATTGGCTCTCAGCACCCTCACTATACAAATTGGTCCAGCATCCCTGATGAGTGACGCAGATGTATCGACCTAGCCCCTGGTGTAGACAGCACTGTGTGGATGGGAAGGCCTCCCCCATTGACATAGGTACCATCTTGCATGGAGGTGGATTAACAGTGATGACTGGAGAAGCTCTCCTGTCTGCATAGTAAGACACTCACTGAAGTGCTACAGCTGCGCCATGGCAGCATTTTAAGTGCTGACCTGCCCCAAGTCACAGGGACAGAGAAGGAGAGATAATACCATGGCGAACATACCATAAGATGGGCATGAGAGTTGTCATATGAGCCTCCTCTTAGTCCCATTCATGGGCCTCGGAGAATACAGTCTGCCTTTTTGCAGATTGTTGCAATATACAACTGCAGTTGAAAAAAATGCATGTGACACAGCCAGTGCTTAGAATACATGTTCCTAGAGGGGCAATTAAAACATTGTAGCTGGCTAGTGGGTTGGAGTACTTGTAACAATGCACTTTGCTAAGTGGGGCACATCAGCCAGATCACATCACCCTAATACCTTGCACTCTGCACTTGGTGTGCCTTGCAAGTTCCTTTTCAAGCTCCTGGCCTTTTGTATTCCTAATATCTTCAGTGCCTGCACCCTGCCATGGTAGGGGTATTCAGCAAGGAAGCGTAGGTTGAATGAACTCAAATGAAAGCTCATGGGGCAGAATCGGAGTTTTTTAAAGCTAAGGGCTTGATACTGCAGAAAGCACAGCTGCCTGAGATCAGGCTGAGTTCATGTCATGCCAGTTCCAGGAAATAATGCAAAACTAATCCTTCCAAGAAAGCTGTTGGCTAACAGACTGGGTGGACTGTCAGTTCATAAAGTTGACACGGGAAGAGTAGAGGTCTATAGCCTTGTCCTTCTGTGTTGAGAAATCTTTTGTTAATTTGTGTGTCCCTTTAATGTATAAAATATATTTTTCCGGTAATATATGCCCAGTCCTGTGCTCTGGGAGTCCTTACACCAATTACAATGGACAAATTGATACCATCATCCAATACAACTGAATACTATAGATAGAAATGCAGATAACTCCACCTGCCCCCCCGCCACTCACCCACCCACTTACCACCCCCCCACACACACATAGAAAAGCTGCCCCCAACTTAAACCATTCCTTTCCAAAATGCTTGAGAGAAAAGACGGGCCTTGCAACCTGACGGAGAAGTTAACTGAATTTGGTGTGTCAATGGGGAAGTGAGAGAGTTAAGGGTCCAACATGGAGAATGCTCTTCCAAAAACTCCCTTTGATACCAAAGGAGCTCTAGCCCCAATACCTCTGCTAACTGCAATTGTTTTATGACTTTTGTTTTATTGGGTACCTCATCCAGCTAGTGCATATTCCAGTTCCCATCTTGGCTGGACACTTGAAAAGACAATGAGCTGCACTCTCTGGGACACATGAGGTAGAGACATGAAACTAGATGTCATCTGCACATTACAGACTCCCACACTTCACACTGCCTCACTAGCTTCTCTGAGGGATTTACATCAATGTGGAACAGGAGGTGTGACTGAACAGAAACTGCAATATTCCGCTTCATGTGAGGTGGCCTCACAGGTGGGTAAACTGCCTCTATGTCCTTTCAGACAGAAAAGAATAGATAAATTCAAAAGCAACCTTTTCTATTCCTGGTGCTCAGCAATACCTCATCAATGATACTAGAGGCAGCTCATAGGTAATGTAAAAGATCCAGTATGGTGCCTTTTCCTCCATATGAAGATCACCAGAAACTGAATTTCCCTTTCTTTTAAGATTATTTAAGGCCATATTGTAGCACTTCTTTTAAAGAGAGGAAATAGTAGAGTGGTTCATTTGGTAAAATGGCATGGAAGTTTTTTGAGCCAAAACTGACATTGCCGAATAAGGACAATCCGGCCTTGTGTCAGCTTCTTTCCAGAACTGAGCCTTTCCCCTTCCTGTGTGGAAAACTGAGAAGTGTCCGATTTCAAAAGCAGTCTGAATGGACACTAGTTTCCTTTGAATTGGGCAATAAGTATGTAGCTCACATACTGACACAGCATTCAAGGGAAAGTGCTTAATTTGAATTCACCCATAAGGGACATTTACAGTTTCCTGTGTTTTTACATACACATGAACTGAGGGCAGGGGGAAGAATTTATAGTTTTTTGTGAATATAGTGTTAAAAGCAACAGCTGGTGAATACCAATAAGAGCTCAAAGCCTTAACAGCTGTTGTCAGTAACAATTCAGGACATGTTATCACCCCAGTTTATCCCATACAGAAATAAAGCTGGAGTTATTAAATGACTTAGAAAACTGCAATTGCCTATGGTAAAGTTTTGCCATAGTCAAGTGAAAGAATACTAATGAGTGTACATCAATGTCTTCTATTTGCTACAGGATGAAGGGAAGTTAGGTGACAGGATGTCCATTCAGAGACTTGACATTTGATCCAATTATTATTATTTGTATTGAGGTAGCAGCTAGTGGCCCAAATAGTGGGTCTATTGTGTTAGATGCTGCACAAAACCACACAGATAGAACTCCTGCCTTGAAGAACTACAATCTAAATAGATAAAACAAAGGATGCAATTGAAACAGAGATACATGATATTAATAAATTTAAGTTTTGGTGCACTTAGCTTGAATTCTGTATCTGGTAGAATTTATTCTCTCACCTTTTGAATTAGTTCAATTAGATCCTCCAGTTCTCCTCCTTGTTTCAAATTATATTTTATTGAAATAGAAACCAAACAAACACCACATTACAGGAGGAGGTGGAACATGACCAGCACACATGAGAAACAAGAGAAAAGACGGTAGAAATGCACAAGGCTCATGCCACATAATGCCATTGACACCAAAGTTCAGGGGCTAAGCCTACTGAAGTCATTAGAAAGATTCCAGATACCGTATGTGGACTTTAGATCAAGCCCTATGACTGCAGCTAGATAACAAATATTAATTAGTCACTGAACAGGGGGTGTTTCCAAGTAAACAAAATACAAAAGGAAGAGGCAATGAAGAAGAGGATTGATTAGACCATAATGGCCTAAGGATGTTCAAACACAAGCAGATGAGCTTGTCTGTTTGCAATTCAGAACAGCTGTCCATTTTCATATAAGGCATGGGTCCTAATAAACTTGTGGAACAGAAGGGGTTTGCTATTAGTTTCCGATTTGGACATTTATAGCAACAGTTTAATTTCTTTGAAATCTGAAGTAGGAAATAAATGACCTTGATATATATCTATTAGTCCATATTGCCTTAGGTCTGGGGTGCCTACTGCACTTTACAGTCAATAATCTTAAGGTGGCATCAACAACACTGGAAGAGAAACAGATCAGAACAGCAATATGTCTGAGATGTTGTTTAAATGAAAACTATAATACAAACAGCTCCACAATAAGATTTGCCACTTTTCAATTTCCTTAGTCTTTGAGGGATTAAATGTGTCTGATGTTGTCTGGCTTTCAATTTACCACTACCAGAGTTGTGTGCCTGAGCATGAGATGTCATCTGGCCAAATCAATAGGGTTACTCATGGAAAATGCAAATATTAAACTGCCCCATCAGGATTAATAGACTTGTTTTCTTAGGTAATGATCTCTGTCCTTACAATAACTTCCTTGTTTGCTGCCAAGAATTCACCTGAGGTCAGCTGAGTGCCTAATATTAGGGACATTAATAATAATAATAATTCCTAATATTAGGAATTTATTATTATATAATAGGGCATAATATGGCTTTCGACTGAGTCAGATACTTTCTGACTACCTGGCAGCCCAAGTTCATGAATACATCGCTCTTTGTGTGCAAAAGAAGGGCTATAAAAGGTTGCAAGTGGAATAGTACCCACTGGTGATAGCTCTTGCAATTTCATCAAGAATCTTGTGAAATTGGTGGTTTTGCTAAAGCTCAGGCTTGTGGAGCCAAATGAAAATATGAACATTTCTTTTTTTTCATTTAAAAATACTAAAGTGTCTAGTCCTTGTGGATGTGGAGCAAAACTTGAAAATATCACTCCAGTTTCTCCAAAAGGCTCAGCTATCAGAAAGTAAAGATAAAGAACCAAAATGTAAAGTTTAGTAGACATCCTTCAGTCTTGGGAGGCCAGGGTATGACGCCTGAAAGGTAAAGAATTTACTCAGTTAGATTTATGGCAGCTGCGGCCATGGTTGATGAGGCTCACTTGAGAGACACAATCTCTGCTGCATCTGTTACATTTAAAGGTGGTGTTTCAACCGTTTGGGCTCTGCCTTTTGCGAGCTCTGTTCTCCTCTGCAAAACTGGACAGCTTCCTCTCATAACTCTGGAGACTTCTGTTAAGCTCTGGTTCCCAAAGGCTGTGGTCTTGAGTGTGATCTTCTCATTTGTAGGATCACATGGACATGGATTTGAAAGATCACATGGACATCACGTCCATGTCCATTTCTTTGAGGTCTCATTTGTACACATCCTTGAAATGCAATTTGGGGCATCTTTTGGGACTTCTTCCACATGGCAATTTGCTATAGAGGATGTCCTTTGGAATGCACCCATCACTCATTTGGCACACATGTCCAAGCCAGTGGAGATGTCTCTGTCTGAGTAGCGTTTGCATGATGGGTATTCTGGCCAGCCTGAGCACTTCAGTGTTGGTGACTGTCCCTCCAGGAGATTCCAAAGATTCAATGAAGGCAACACATATGAAAGCGGTTGGGCCCCAGAGTATAAGGTCTATGTCTTGCTCCCATACAAAAGTGGGCTGATAGCAGGTGCACGATACTCACAGATCTTCATGTGTTCTGTCAGTTCGTTGTTTTGCCACACCCTCTTGTTCAGTCCAGCCATTGTTGTGGAGGCTTTTCCAATGTGGATGTTGAGCTCTGTTTCAAGTGAAAGCTTGACTGTGATAGTGAACTCCAGGTATGTGAACTCGTTCACCACTTCAAGTTCACAGCTGTTGATCTTGATGGAGGGCGCTTCCTCAGCTCCCTGACACATTATGCTCATCTTGCAATTAAAAACAATTAAGTTTCTAGTCCTTGTGGTTGTGGAGAAACGCATGCAAATATCACCCCAGTTTATCCAAAAAGCTCAGATATCAGAAAGCAAAGATAAAGAACGAAAATGTATTATTTATTTTTTTAAAAAATCTCAACATTTCTAAGCCAGTTTCAGGATTTGGGGGAGTCTGATTCATGATTTTTGAACAATGGGGTTGGCAGTATTAGGTATACAAAAAAAGTATGGAGACAAGGCTCCATGAAGTATAATAGGGACTTTGCTATTGCTATTGATTCTATGTGGAAGGTGTTCAGATATCATGGGGATGGGTGGCAATATAATACATTATATATGAGAGTGATAGAGATAGTCCCTGTTCAGCTAAGTAGTGGGAATAGTGGGTACATACGCCACTTACTCCTGCTTGCCTGTTTCCACTGTGGTATAAAGAGAATTCTTACTCCACTTCACTTGCACATAGACCCAAGGTACATTTTCATAAGTGCTTAAGTGACTTTGGAGCCTCTGCTCTGATTTCAAAAGTGACTTAGGAACTTAGGCACCAAAGCCCCATTGATTTTAAGTGAAACTTAGACTTGTAGCTGTTTAGTCACTTTTGAAAATGGTCTGTAGGCTCCTAAGTCATTTAGGTGCTTTTGAAAATACCTCAAGACACAACGTGCCCCAAAATTCGCACACACCAATTTAGTGGCTGGTTTGAGCAGCTCTAAATCTTGCCTTTGCTGTGATGTGAAAAATGAGCTAGAACAATGCACTGAGGTTTCTGTCTGCACAGGATTGTTACCAAGTGCTATTTTTGGTTACAGGGACAAAGCAGATGGGGATTTTCACAGTATAATCAGTCAGAAGCCAGAACTGGGGAGGGGAAGAACCTGTGAAAGACAATCCTTTTGTTACTTTGCTTTGAGTCAGCAACTGCTAGCCTCAGCCCTTCTGATATTTTCTCAGGGAGCTGCAGCGGCAGCAGCTGGGAAGATTGAATATATGTGCTCAGGGCAATCAGTCAGACGCTACTGTGCCATTTTCCCCAACTCTGAACCACACAGAAATAGACTGTGTATTTAAAAAGGGAACAGCACTCCATATGCGAGGGCCACACCTAACGTAGGAACAATGCTGAACACACTGCACAGCTCTTGTTGTGACTTTTTTATGCAGCTACACAGCCGCCCCAACAGAGATCACATCCCGCATTGTGCAGGGTGCTGTACATACGCCTAGAACAAGCCAGCACCTGTGATAAAGAGGCCACCACAGAGCTAGTCGAGACAGACAAAGGGCAGGAGGCAAAGTGTAGGAGACAGGTTGCATTGTTATTCCCATTTTTACAGCTGGGGGACTGAGGTGCAGAGCGATTAAAAGACTTGCCAAAGGTGACACAAGAAAAACTGCAATAGAAGCCAGATTTCTTGAGTCCAGCCAAGTGCCCTAACCAAAAGGCCCTTCTTTGTAATAATGTTTTATATTCCATAGCTCCTTTTCACAAAGAACCTCAAAGCACTTTGCAAATAACAATTTAGGCCTCATATCAATCCTGTGAGGTAGGCCTTACACCATTATACAGATACGTAGTGACTTTCCCAATGATAAGCGGACTGGACAAAGCACTGGAAACTGTACTGTTTGGATAAAGCTGGATAGGCAGGGGGGTAATAAAACACTTTCTTTTTTCTATGATTAGTTAATTATTTGAACTAAAGTAATACTTAGATGTTCCAAGTCATATCGGAACCCCTTCCTGTACAAACACACAGTACGAGCCAGCCCCTGTCCTGGGGCTTACAATATGAATAGTCAAGACAGAGAAAAGACGGGAGGAAAATCAATGCACAGGGAAGTGAAGCGACTTGCCCAAGGTCCAAGTTGTTTAACAGAAGACTTGGCAATATACCCAGTTTCTTAACTCCCAGATGGGTGCCCTATCTTCTAGACCACAATGCCTCTGACTTTGATGGGTGTATTTCAGTGTTTTCTTGTTACTCAAATCTATTTGAATGCAGGTCTGAAGCCACAATGAGCCTGGTGTCTCATACTTGTCCAAATCATGAAGCCATCACGCAATTTGACATCATTTAGCACAGTTGGGCCTTTTTTGCTGGAGAGACGCTAGGCATTATAATAAGAGAGGCAGGATAGGTCAAAACTGAATTGTGCTGGCAAGGCTGTGGACTGGTAAGTTTGCCTAGCACCTGTCCAAATTGCTCCTAACTCCAGCCATTTTGGTTCATCTCACCACTCCCATTAGGCTTAACTTCACTCACATCTTCTAAAAGATGAATTTTAAAAGGACTAAGCAATGACTTGAGCAATATCATCTATTTGGCATTCTCCGACTGTGCGATGCTGTTCCTCTGTGCTCAGAGATTCATAAACTCACTGATCAACCAGTCTCAGCAATTTAATTTCTTTCATTTTGTGCTCGAAACAAGCAGATCATTAAGATAATTATCAGAGCCTACCCAGCCTTCACAATAACATGACCTACAGCATAAAAAGTTGGTCTTGAATTTATGAAGGGTGAAATTCACCCTGTGCAGAAGGCTAGCGAAAGGACTGTGCATTGCTGCAGTCAAGAGGACTTTGCATGTATATCTCCATTCCCTGCCCTTTTCCCCACATCGCTACATGGTGAAGATTTTAAAAAGTGACTACCTATTTTGGGTGCCTCCATTTTTTGGATTCCTAATTTGCGACATCTTAATTGGACCTGATTTTCAAAGGGCAGGTTCCCAGCACTTTCTGAATAGCAAGGTCCTTTAAGATGTTTTAAATCTGGGTGCCCCAAAACTGAATCATCCAAAATCACCAGTAGTTGCTCTGGGTGGAACTTTGAAATGCACTCATCATGGTCTGAACTTTACTCCCATTGGGCTTGTACTGATGACTTCAAAGGGATCAGAGTTAGGCCACTGATAAGTGCTTCTGAAAATCTACACACACACACACACACACACACACACACACACACGCGCGCACGCGCACGCGTGCCTGGGCTACACTGGTGTGGGGGAGGGGTTCGAACTAACATATGCAACTTCAGCTACATTATTCGCGTAGCTGAAGTCAAAGTATCTTAGTCTGACTTACCTGGCGGTCCTCACAGCACGAGTCAACTGCGGCGGCTCCCACGTCGACTACACTTACTCCTCTTGCGGAGCCGGAGTTCCAGAGTTGACGGGGAACACATTTGGGGATTGATTTATCGCGTCTAGATGAGACGCAATAAATCAATCCCTGATACATCGAACACTACCTGCCGATGTGGTGGGTATTATAGACGTACCCTCAGAGAGACCGAGCACATGGGGTCATTTGTTTTTTAACTTCCTGGATGGGCTTATATATATGCTTTGCTATTATGAAATCATCATCAAAGTCTCTTTGAAAGCAACGAAGCCATCATTCAGTAAAAGAAAACCTAACCTCCAAAACAAAGGTTAAATATAAACATTCATTCGGGGCTGTCCTGGGCTCGCTGGTCTCGTGAATGGGGTAAAAATGACAGAATTAATTGGACAGAAGTGTCATCTTAAATCGTTTATAAGAAAATGTTTCATCTTTACTGGGGTTTTTTTTTTTGCTCATTGTGCTACCTCTGTCATGTACTCTAAAGCAGAGTGCTTTGATTTCTCTTATTTTTATTTCCTTTTAAGATACAGAAAGGTACAGAGCCCAAGGAGAGAAAGAAAAATGGAATATATCCGATAAACTGATTAGTATCTCCCTGGTACATTAGCCGGTCTTCAAAGCTAGGGAGTTCTGTTAACGTGGCATCCTGAATTTCCTGTTGTAAATAATTACATATTGCATATGACAATCTTCAGGAGTTCAAGAGCTGGGGCATGCCTGCTGGGACTCGGAGCTTCAGCCCGACGGGAAGTGCCTGCCTGGGCTCACGGCTGAAGACCCGCTCCTGCCAAAGTCCCAAGCCCTGCCAAGGTGTGACCCCTTGGCCTGAAGCCCTGAGACCTTTCTTTCCACTTAAAAGAAGCCAGAACAGATGTGGAAGGGAGGCATGTGGGGTCATAAGCCCCTGCAGATTTTTGCCAGGGTTTGCTGGCTCCACTTGGTCACATGGTGCCGCTGGGCCCCTTCCCCTGCACAGCCGCTGCTGGAAGCTGCTGCCATGGGGAGAGGCAGTAGGGAACTGCAGAGAGTGCCACTGCTTTTGTTGCTGTCTCTCCCTGCAGAGATAAAGCAGTGGCCCCTCCCTGCATTTCCCAGCTGTATCCTGCTGCCTCTCCATGTAGAGCTAACACCTTGGAGCTGAGGGAAGGGCTGCTGAGGGTAAGAGGCGAGGACATGCCTGTGGGGGGCATGGTTCAAACTGTTAGGGTAGAGGACCTTTAAACTGTGCCCCCACCCTTTTCAGCAGGCACCAGTCATCTCTGGCAGAAGCCCTAAGCTCTTCCCCCCAGTCTGGTAGACAGAGATGGCTGTAAAAGAGCCGCATGTGGCTTTCGAGCTGCAGTTTGGCCACTCCTATACTATAACCTAAATCAGTGAATCTCAATCACCGTTCCTCTGCTGACAGTAATAACAATATTAATAACAATCCTCTGTGCTTATGTCGCACCTTCCTTGCAAGAACTTTGACACCTTTTAAAGATATGTATTCAAAAGCCTCAACTCACCTCTGTGCCGTAAGGAACTTTAACTATCTCTGTTTTACAGATGAGGAAACCAAGACACAGTGAGACTAAGTGACATGTACAATCTGTCTACCTTATACAGCCCCCTATTCCCACAGTATCTCAGCACTTCATAATTTTTCACACTTCTATCCTCACAGCACCCCTTTGAGGCAGGGAAGTGCCAATATTCCCATTTTAAAGATTCATAGATTTCAAAGAACTATTAGACCATCCACTCTGACCTCCTGTATAACATCAGTGTAGCGGGGCGGTGACTCACGCCTGCGGCGCCTCCTGCTGGTCATCTGGGAATTAGCTCTTTTCAGCACGGAGCACCCTCTGTGGACTGGTGTCCCACTGTCTGCTGGCCCCATGTCCCTCCCGGACCCTGGTGCCCTTTTAATGGGGTGCTGCCCCCTGGCAGTTCCCTCTCACTTCATCTGTGGGTCTCCCCTCCCTGGGAAACCCCCAGCCCTCTAAGCCCCACCTTGCCTCAGTCTGGGCTACTGCTAGTCATCACCAAGCCCCCACTCTCTGGGGCAGACTGCAGTGAAAGAGCCCAACATCACAGGCAAGCTGCCTTTGCCTAACCCCCAGTATCTTTTAGGCCCTGTTATCAGGCCGGCAGCCTGGCAGATCACCAGGCCTAAGTTCCCCAGCTCAACCTGCCCCTTCCTCAGCACTGCTCCACCCTCAGTACCCTGTCACACAGGCAGCCAGGCCCTGCTCCCTCCTAGCCTGGAGAGAGACTGCCTGAGCTCCTGGCTACAGCCTTTTATAAGGGCCAGCTGGGCCCTAATTGACCCAGCCACAGTTGGGATTGCTCTTCCTTCAGCTGCTTTCTCCGTTGCAGCCCTCTGCTGGGCATCTTTTCCCCAGCCACAGCCCTCAGCAGGGCTGTTTCAACCCCTTCAGGGCTGGAGCGGGGTGATGCTACAATCAGACATATAATTTCCCCCATGTCCCACTGTCCTGAGCCCAATAACTTAGAGTGACCGGATGTCCCGATTTTATAGAGACAGTCCCGATTTTGGGGTTTTTCTTATATAGGCTCCTATTACCCCACCCCGCATCCCCTGTCCCGATTTTTCACATTTGCTATCTGGTCACCCTACACCTACTTCTTGCCCAGAGAAGGAATACACAATTGGGAAGGATCACTCAATCATATGCTGCAGGATCCAGGGTCAGGTAGCTCATGCAGAGTGTAGGGGGAGTTCTTAGTCCTTTACACGGGCACTTGGAAGTCACAACTTAGCTCCATGTCTGCACCATCCTCCTTAGAAGCTCACATAGGCTGTTCGAGATCTTTTCCTCACTTGAGACAGCCTATCAAAGAACATACTTCACTATGCACTCGCACTCTCCCTCTCATCTAACGTCTGATGGGGGCTTTGGGGCTTGTACTGATTTCCACTGCTACTTAAAGAGATCCATATTAGCACATGAATGCAAGCAACTCCAGTAGTAACCAAAACCAAATAAAACTGATGGAATTATCATTTGTTGCACTTTTATTATGGGAAAATGTTTCACAATGTGTGATATAACCTGATTCATATCCTGTCATTTATCAAGAGACAGCTTGTTATTATACCTTGTTAACCAGCGAAGGAACCTTTCATTCAACATTATGAGGAGTAAAACATGATAAATAATAATGGAGGGAAATAACTGTCAAGCAATTTACAAATGTTATGTTGTGGAAATATGGCACCACGGCAGATTCTACTAGGAAAATGCATACGCAGTAATGCTCTGAATCAGCCGGCACTTTGCTTATTACAGATAAAATGAGTATAGATGGACAAATCTCTGTACAGAGTCCAGGTACACATTGAATACATAAGTAAAAGTTCTGGGGCAAGATTCTGGGCTGCCCAGATAGCAGGCAGGCATTGCATAGAATTCACTCTCCAGTAAGACAGTTATGGTGGCTTTAAACTCTCCCAATCCTGGTGTGTTCCAGTTGCTAGTGAGACCCCCAGGTGCAACTGAGCCCTGGAGCCTTTGTTACATCAGTTTCCCTGGGCTGCTGCCTAGGAGCTCCACAGTTCCATATGCTGTGGCCTCAACCACAATGTGCCCTTCTAGTGCCTTACCCACCTGCCCCTATCTCAGGGCTTGTGAGGTGGGGACAGCTTTATGACTAGCTTCTCCAGTGTTTGAGCCTGGGTAGTTCTCCCTTGGCCACATGCAGGGTTCTTAAGAATACTTTATGCTGTTCCAGTCCTTTATATGGTGTATAGGGCTGAAGCTTTGCCATGGTACTTTAGATGCTTAGAATCTCAAAATTGGAAAGGATCTCAGGAGATCATCTGGTCTAACCCCCCAATTAAATCATCTGACAGATTTTTGCTCCATATCCCTAAATGGTCCCATCAAGGATTGAATTCACAACCCTGGGTTTTGAAGGCTAATGCTGAAAACCACTGAACTATCCATCCATCCACATAGGTAAGCTATGTGAACTGCTTTATTAGCTAAATAGTTGTGGGAGGGAGGAATGAAAAATCAAACATTTTAGGAATCTCATACCATTCAGGCTGGGGCTGTACTTTAGCTTATCTACAAATTGTTTGGGCAGGCTAATTAGAAATGATATGACTACTAGGTAATACTCTGAAGGAAAAAAAAAAAACAAACCTCAGCAAGCCTGCCTTTGTCAAAAGTCCAGCCTGGTGGAATTTCTCTCTCACACACATGTGCATTCACACACACACACACACGCGCATGCATGCACCCACAATTCCATAGGCATTGAGCCTTTTTACAAAAGCTGATTATTTCTCAGAAAACATTGCCTTTTTAATATATATATATATATATATATATAATCAAGTAACTGGCAGAAAATGTCATTCAAAATACATGCCTGCTACTTATTCTGCAAATTGTTTTTCGGTTTTGAATTTTCTATTTGTCATGTTTTAGTGAATGAGGGTCCTCCACGCCCAAAATTGGAAGATTCCCAAACCTAATCTTCCTATTTAAAAATCAGAAAATCTCATGTTTTTGTTTTTTAAAGTCCTTTTCTGAAAATGAAAAACTCTTTTTAGGGAAAAGATAGCTATGAAACAATCAAACAATGAAAAGATGCACTATTAGAAAAATTAAGAGAATGGAAAATTATTTTGAATTTGCTAAATTTTAAAGGGAACTTTTTCCCATTTCTTTGAACAGCGCTAGATATAAATAATCTAGAGTGGATTTTTTAAATTAATATTTGTTCAGTCCAATATAATAGATGCTTTTCTGGCCAAAACAAGGATAAGATCCATTCTCCAAATAGTTTATAATCCTGGGATTACAAATATATACATCTGGGCAGATCCCAGTGCCTGAAAGACCACCACTGATGTCAGAATTTCATTGCAAAATTGAAACCAATCTGAGATGTAACATGACTGATCAAGTTTTTCTTTCTGCAGAATCCTGAAGGAAATAATACAACCCACTGTATTCTGGGATAGAAAATATAGCACAAGAAGGAGGATGCAGATAATGATAAGGTTATGGGTCTGTGTGAGTTTCAGGGATCACAGAGTTTTGGTTTCTTGTAGGTTAGCACAGGGGTCTCCAAACTTTTTCAGATGAGGGCCATATTAGATTTTTGAAGGGGTTTTGTGGGCCACTGCCGCAACTGCCTCCCCACCTTTGCTCCTCCAGCCACACCGCTGCTGCGAGCCCCCGCTTTGCTCCTCTGGCCTCTGTCATGCCCCTGCCCCCTTTGCTCCTCCAGCCACACCACGGGGACAGTCACTCCTCCGCACATGGGGCACCGACAGCAGCTCACGCGGGGGGTGGGGAGAGTAGCAGCGGCTTCTCCACGTGCCTGTTCAGCTGGGGTCGGGGGCCGAACAAATCAACGCTGCGGGCCGGATCCGGCCCCTGGGCCATAGTTTGGATACCCCTGGGTTAGTATATTGGGTGAAGGGTAAATGTGTCCAACTTTCATTATTCAACTTATAAAAAAAATCTCCTTTATCTTCATGTTGTATTGCTTCAGTGCTTTAACTTGTGAAACTTCATTCCATTTTTCCCTCTTTTGTTTTTTAAAGGCCTTGTGTTCATGTTTAGTTTGAGCTGTCTTTAAATTATACATCCATTTTTTAAATTAAACTCTCCCTCTTCTATTTGAGATGAGCCAAAGCCTGAACCTCATAGCTGAACCCACTCAAATTCTAGGATGGAGAGAATTTGGATTAAAATCCCCCAAATACATGTCAAACCAGAAAAATCCCTGTTTTCCATTTCTAGTTTGTATCTAGCTAAACTCTTATGAGAATGGGCAATTTCATGTAGTTCTGATTCTGTCAAATTCAGATGCCAACCTTAATCCTGATTTAGTACCGTAGGGCTTGATCTTTGCTTGGTATATGCAGCTTTATGAACTTCAGTGAATCTGTGGTGATGAATCTAAGGATAAACCATCAAAATTGCTGGCCAAAACTTCCTAACCTTAATTTAAATGTAATCTGGAGCCAACACCATCTTCTAGGTCTGCATCTAACTCTAATATTATTGTCAACTTACTGAATAGGAAATAATGCAGATGTTGTGTAAGCATATCACATAAATGGCAAATGATGTATACCGGACCAAGAAATATTAAGTGATAGTCACAATAAATAAATAAATTACGCAACCTAAATCAAAATATCTTTTTTTAGATCGGGGCTAAGTAGCTGTATATTTCTATGATCATCATCTTAAAACAGGGATTCTTCAGTTTGCAAACTGATTTTATGTATGCCAGTTAGACTTTCTAAGATCTATGTGGAAACCTTTGAGTTGACATCTGATTTGCAGTCAACTGATTTGGTCAGAATTATTCTCCAGTCACAAAGGCTTAGACAGGAATAATTTGTCCATCTGTCTAATCAGACTGACAGAATGTCAAAGAAAAACAAAACTCACAACATTAAAAGGATAAGGAACTCTATATGTGATAGGGATTTTTTAAAAAATATCTTCTTTATATCTGAATGACTGAGATGTTCACATTAAAAACCTAAGTAACCATATGACCTTGTCTTTACACCCTGGATTCTCCCTTCCCATTTGTTGCTGTCACTCATTACATTTCATCCAGAATGTAGTCTGTGAGCTTTTAGAAGAAGGGAATATATA
This sequence comes from Dermatemys mawii, assembly GCA_007922305.1. NCBI lineage: Eukaryota > Metazoa > Chordata > Testudines > Dermatemydidae > Dermatemys > Dermatemys mawii. Next base: position 41,699,075 of record ML677342.1, on the reverse strand, counting down.
TTTTTTTATTTGTGTGCAAAATTCCTAATGCACTAGTGGGTGCTATTTAAATAACATGAGCACTTACGAAAATATGTGGAATAGCCTTGATCCTGCATCAGGATCTACTAGATTAGACTGTTATTACTCCTTGAAGCCTTATTGAGGGCACAGCTCTGGATCTCAGAAAATCTGGGTTCAAATCCCAAGCCTGCTACAATCTTCCTGCATGACTTTGGGGGAGCCACTTAAATTCTCTGTGCCTCAGTTCCTCATCTTGAAAATAGTGACAATAATTCTGCCTTGTTTGTTTGGGGATAGAATCTAATATTGTATCTGCCCATGTTCACCTCTGTGTCTTGCTGATGAGATGCACTTGGGCAGAACTTAGATGGAGAGTTTTTCAGGGCATGGACTTACTCTTTATACGCGTATATGCCAAACCTAATTCAATGAGGTCTGCTCGTGTTTGAATCCTTTAAGTGTTATTTCAATAACCATAAAGATTGTCTTGGACTTTGAAAGCAAAAATAATAAGTAAAAATAATAATAAATAATGATAATAAATATTAATAAAATAAAATAATAATAATAATAATAAAATAAATAAAATAATAATAAAATAATAATAAATAAAAATAAAATATAATAAAATAGTAAAAATAATAAATACAATTTTTTTAAAAAAGTAAAAATAATAAGTAAAAAATGATGAAATATCTGATCCAACCTTGCAGTATCCTCTTAAAATAACATTAATATATATATGGGAGTTATGGTACCATCAGAACAGATGGGAGAAAATTAGTTATCTTATTGTACATTTTAAAAATGCTTAGATCTGGCCTCTCCTATCCTATAATTATTCCAAGCCACATCTGAATTGATTTTTGCATGAGTTTCTTTGATTACATTCATGACCACCGATGATCACATTTTGCCCCTAATAAATAATATCAATTTTCTAAACATTTCACTGAACTGTTCTTCATGAAAGCAATGGAAAGCCATGCACCCAGAGTTGCAAACCATGCTTAATTCCATAGAATGGATTCCTGAATCACTTCCTTGCTCAGGGTTTAAAATTCCCAGAGTCACTGGTATTCTGGGGAAGGTAGATAGCCCTGAAAGTGATCAGTGTCACAGTATGACAGAATAACATGATATTGTGTACTTATATATTACCTTGCAAACATTAATTGAACCTCACAACAACCACATGGGGCAGATGAGTATTATTCACATCTTACAGATGGGCAAACTGGGGACAGAGTGGTTAAGTGGCTTGTCTAAATTTCCATAACATGTCAAAGGCAGAGTAGGAACAAGAGTCAAGAACTCCTGGTCATTAGGTGATACTAGTTCTCCAACAATGCCATGTTCTTACTTATTTTCTTCCATGCACATCTGCTCTGAAATAATGGGAAAACTATTTCCACTTCTGCTTTGCTTTCCCTGAATTAACTCCAGTAACGGAAGGAAGGAGGTAATAAGCAAGGTCCAGACACCCCAATGGAAGAAAAGAGAGTCTGAACCCCAAAGAATAAGCAATTGAATCAATTGGCTATATACAGTATTATTGTGTATAAAGATATGTCAGGTAAGGTCTTTTATGCAAGTCTGTAATGTTCTGAATTTGATGGTTATTAGTGGATAACCGTACAGGCTTTGGTGATGAATGTATGCATGTGTATATGCTGTGGCAAAGCTCTGGCCTTGTCCCTGTGGGTCCTGCGCTTCCAGGTGGTTTGTGCCAGCCTGAGCGGCTCACTGTGACCCTTCACGGAGCCCATCTCTCTCCAGGCCAGAGTTACAGTCTACTGAGCCCTTCGCAGCATAAGCCAGCAAAGCGGTTGGTGAGAGAACTCCCACAGTCTCTGTTGTCCCTTTGGGCTTATTTCAGGACAGTATAGCCTCCTACTCTGCTAGGGGCCTGCCTTCCCCTTCCAGGAGGTGTTTCAGTAGTAGCAGGTTGGGGGGAACCTGGGCCCGCCCTCTGCTCCGGGTTCCAGGCCAGGGACCCTAATGGCAGCAGCTGTTGGCAGCCAACCTTTCGCTGACAGAGTTGCTAATTTTCCCTGGGCCACTTCCCCACAGCTCTCCCGCTTCTCCCTTACCTCAGGTTACAGCAAAGCTTCCTCTCCTCCAGCTCCTTTCTCTTTGGCTCCCCCCACATGACTAATTGGGAGGTTTTAAACTGGTTTCAGCCAGCCCCTGATTGGCTTCAGGTGTCCCAATCAGGCCAGCTATTTCTACTCCTTTCTAGAAGGTTCTTAATTGGCCCCAGGTGTCTTGATTGGCCTGGAGTAGCCTTTGTTTGGGTATCCAGGGAACAGGGACCTGCACATCCTGAGGCTAATATACCTGCCTTCCAGCATTCTCTTATATCCTTCTGGCCTGACTCTGTCACAATGTGTAGAACATTACAATTCAGCTACAGATCCAGCTCACAACAGAGGATGAAGTAATAAGACAAAGAGGGTCAATTTTTTTCCAAGCTAGTTGTTTACACAAAATTAACTGCAAGCCTGTAGCTTTGTGCAATCTAGGGAAAGACAATGGTGGACCATTAAGTGGAAAGACAATGAAACTGAAAAGAAAACCCCAGTCTTTGAAAAACTAAAGAAGAAGGGAGTTTCCCCTGCTCTGTGTAACCATGAATTACCATAGTCTGAGAGAAAGTGGGGGGGGAGGAATAAATCGCAAACCCGTCACAATCACTGCACTTTGAAGCATACCAACAAATATTAGTGGCTTTCAGCTTCAAATTGCTGCCATAAGGCATCCCTGATCCTTATTGCCCCACGCTGTACCCCTCTAATAGCCCTGGTCTCTGGCTGTTCAGATTCAGCCTGCAGGTGCTGAGCCTCAGTGTCTAGCCCTGAGTGAAGCTTTCACCCTTCTCTTCACAAATATTATGGAGCGTACAGCATGCAGCTTTAAGTATAGGAATATTGTCATCGGCCAGGTCCAGCCTGCCATATAGGCAGCACCAGTGGGCGTTTAAAAGCACACTGAGCAGTCATTCTGCACTTGCTCAGTCTGTTGTTTAACTGCTCCATGCTGCTGTCAAGGTTCTCTTGGTATAGCTTCATAAGCCACGGCATTAAGGGGTAGGCGGAGTCTCCCGGGAGCACAATGGGCATTTCGACTTCCCCTATGGTGATCTTCTGATCCGGGAAGAAATTCCTTGCTTGCAGCTTCCGGAACAGTGTTCCAAAAGATGCTTGCATCATGCACCTTTCTGGACCAGCCTGCATTAATGTCTGTGAAATACCCACAGTGATCCACAAGCACCTGGAGAACCACAGAGAAATACCCCTTCTGATTAATGTACTCGGTGGCCAGGTGGTCTGATGCCAGAAGTGGAACATGCATGCCATCCATCACCCCTCCACACTTAGAGAAGCCCATTTGTGCAAAGCCATCCACAATATCACTCGCATTGGTCTTTGGAGCAGGATGTGATTAATGGCCCTGCACACTGCTATCAACATGAGTCGAACGGTCGACTTTCCCACTCTGAACTGATTAGAGACTAATCAGTAGAAAGCTGGTCAGCTTCCACAATGCAATCACCACATGCTTCTCCAACGACAGGGCAGCTCTCATTCTCGTGTCCTTGCACCGCAGGGCTGGGGCAACCTCATCACACAGGCTCATGAATGTGGATTCCTCATTGGAAAGTTCTGCAGCCACTGCTTGTCATGCCAGACGTGAATGACAGTGTGACCCCCCCACACTCAGTGCTTTTTTTGTGAACCCCAAAGCAGTGTTCAACTGCGGTCAGCACCTCTGTGAATGCCACAAGCAACCTCGTGCCATAGTTATTGTGTGTGGCAAGATCAATGTCGAACCCCTCTGGCCTTTGTAGTTTAAGGAATAACTCCACTGCCACTCGTGACATGACAGTGAGAGTGAGCAGCACATTGGTCAACAGTGCAGGATCCTTTCCTGCAAACCAAAGAGGCAGAGCGTGCAGTACCCAAACAGTTGAAAGATGGCGCCAAATGTGGACGGAACCACAAGGATTGCTGGGATGTGAAGCAATGCATCATGGGGCTTTGGGAAAGGACCCAGGATGCCTCGTGACCCCCTCTGCCTTCCCACAACTCTTAGTGGCAAAAGAGGAAGAGATGCTCTGTGGGACAGCTGCCCAGAGTGCACTGCTCTGAATACCAGTGCAAGTGCAGCAAGTGTGAACAAGCTCTTGCGCAGGCAGCTGCCAGCGTGAACACAAAACAGCAATTTCCCTTCAGCACGCTCTGAGCGGTGCTGTGACTGCCGGCAATGTAACTCTGCTGGTTTAGACATGTCCTTTGCACAAGAGTAACCCATCAGTGGTCTCATGGAATTTGGCAGTTTTAAGAGGGGCTGAACTACAGCGGTGCACATCACAGCTTTCCTTGACTATCCTTCAAATTTGAAATGCTACGGCTAGATTAATGGCCAGCCATTAATAGCTGTAATCAGAGCAAGTTCCAAGCACAGGTAGATACTAGGTATCTTTGAGTGTCTTACACACTGGTATCTAGGTATTTCTATTCACATTAAAATAGAAAATTAATAAAGAAAATGCTACAGTAAGAGAAAATATGACACTGAGATTTACAAAGATCCAGTGATGGTAGCTTTCTTCCTGTTTTTTTTTTTTTTTTTTTTTTTTACTGTTATTATTTAATACAAAATCCTGAGCTGAGCACTGAAAATTTATTAAATAAGAATATTTTGCATGTTATTGCTTTTCTCCTAGATAATCCATTTTCATACGTGCATTGCATGAGTAATGTCACCATCTATCCTACTCATGGCCAGTTTTAAACCTGTGTTCTGTTATGTATCACTTATGGGCTCACTCACTAAATTCACTCGCTCATTTATTTTACATAAATAAGGGATTTGCAATGCTCAGCCCTGCACTTTATAGCACTCTGCACTAGCGATGCCGCTTTTTCATTTCATTTGTTATCCAAGGAATGGGGGGAACCCCTCTGGGTATTATAAGAACAGCTTCAAACTCACACCTCCAAAATTACATTATTTTAGCATTGTTCATTATTATTTTTAAGTACAAATTAAGTATCCTAGCTGTAAATATAAAGATGGACCCGATAACAAAGTTAGCACCAAAATATATTTTAGAACTGGCTGAAAAATGTGTTATATTTTCCAAGACACAATTAAATGAAAATGAACATTTTTTTTTCATTTTTTTGTCACTGAAAAATCACGTTTTAAAAATGTGTTTGTTGAATAAAATAAAAATCTCCTGTCTCCTCCCAGCCCCAGTTTTTAGCTGCTGGAAAAAAGAGTTAAGCTGAAACATTTATGAACAACTCATATGATTTTTTTTTTCCTTGCTATTGTCTATCTGTCTTGTACTGCCACCAATGACAATGGCACCTAAGTGATGTCAAGCTGAATTTAAGAGCAATAACTAACCACTACTACAACTGCATCCCATTCTCCTGGCTTTTGTCTCGGTGTCCTGACTCCCTTTTTTCTTCAGCATAAATTTCAAGCTGCTTTTTTCCTCCAAGGTCTCTCCATAATTCAACTGCCCTCGATCTTGCCCCTCATTTCTTCCTGAATGCCATCCTGGTCTCTTTGCTCTGCTCAAACACAATGCCTAGTTACCTCTTGCATGTTTTCCACTCACTCCTGACCACAGTCTGTCCAATTATTCACTTGAATTTAATTGCCTGATTAATTTAGTCTTTTTTTAAAAAAAATCTGTTTGCAGACTGATCACAAATGACGTCATCCTTCAGCCAGGTTCACCAAATGGTTTAAAACCATTAACTTCTAGGCTAATGGTTTGCTCCTCAACTGTTTATTTCAACAGTTAGGTATTTGGTATTCATGGTCTGTAGCCCCTAAATGAAATGGGACTAGACTGAGCCTTGAGTGAGAGTATGCAGCTGTTCCACCCTACCCCTAGTTCCAGGATCGAACCATGCTTCATATGTGGGTTGATGAGGGAGGAGAAAGATTTTTTTTAAAATCAAGTTAGCTTGATCGAGGTAGCTTAACATGATTGGAGAGCCATGCAGATAGGTGCTGTGCCTTCACTGTAAAAAAGTGTGTGTTTTTACACTGAGATAGTTATCTCGATATAAAATCCTGGTGGCAATGAGGCACAGGTACTTATTACTTCAGTGTAGCTAGCTGAGAACAACAGTATAACCCCACTTGCAGTTGACAATGGTTAGCTACCCTGAGGTAAAAACGACAGTGCCTTCTCCACCCACTAGGGTTTTACAGAGGGGTAGATATCCTGAAGTGAAAGCACACCTTTTTGTAGTGTAGACAGTCACTGTTTAATATCTTTAAAGTCACATAATGTGGTCACGTTACCTAGCCTAACACACGATCAGCTAACATGAGTGAAAAGGTATTAAACTATGTCTACCTGAGCACTAAGTGGCCTTTCCAGTTAACTTAAGATAATCTGACTGAGCTATGATTGAATAAACACCTTTTCCCCTTGTGTAGACATGTAGAAAAAATATGCATTCAATTAATAGTGTCAGCTTTCTCTACTATTTGTTTTCTCTCCCTTTTCCGGAAGGATTTATCAAAGCAGAAGGACACGCTAAAACAAAAAAACAAAAAAACAAGTCTTTCATTTTTCTTACTGGAATATGTTTAAATAAAATTTTAAAATACATGCTTTCAATCTAATCCCAGTAAGACCATTTATAGCATTATTTTATTGCCCCATTAACAGTAGTCACTGTTAGCAGCTGAAGCAATGCGGTTGCAATACACCCAAAGCATGTATTAATTGCCCTAGAAAGCATACTCTGTACTGTGTTATTGCTTAAATTAAGTGTAGTTACCATGACAACTTTTGAATCACATAATGCAATGGTGGACTCAGCAGCACTAAATTTTCTGCAATACTCGCACAAATGTTAACGGGTAAAAATGTTGTACAGTGCTCAGGAATTGCAGTGGTTTATGTTAGACAGAAAAAATGAGTCTATTTTCACGCATTGATTAGGCCATGATAATTATTAGAAGGAAACAATTCTTTTTTTTCTGTGGCTGCTGTGGAATGGCTTGATGCTTTTCACTGTTTTAATGTGGTCCTGCCATACACTACAGAATAAGATAGATGCAAAGGGCAGTCCAATATTAGTAGTCGGAATGCTAATCATAGACCCATAGAACTCATGGTGAGGAGGTGCTAACTGCTGCCAATTGAAATTGTTCACCAATTGCTGTGTAATGGCTACATTAAGTTTATCTTCTGACTTTATATGTGTATATATTACAAAACCTACATTAAAAGAACATTACTAAGGTTGCTAAGTCGAGGGAAGGTCAGAATTAAAATTGCCTGTGCAGCCTTAATTCAGTCCACCTTTGCCAGTGCATTATGATACAGTCTTGAATTTCAAGATCACAAACTATTTGTATATGTTTATATATTATATAGTATGTACACACAGAGAGATCTGCACACCCACATGTATCTCAGCTGGAAGATAAGAAATTGGATCTTTGATCTTGATCATAAGTGAATATTAGAAGATCTACTATGTATAGGATAGAAATGTGAATGATGCTAAAGAAATGATTATAATTGGCTTGACCTTTAGTGAAATGGTAAGAGGCACAAGGTTAACAAGTTTACCATATGTGGATGATAAGTGAATATGTGCCCCGTGGACACCTTTTCCCAAGAAAGTACTTAAATCCAGAAGCATTCAAGATAGCACTTAATCGTGTGCTTAACTTTAAACATGAGTATGTTACAATACCTGGAATTTAAGCATGCCATTCTGAATAGGAATGATCTCCTGAACTGTGTCCCTAATGACAGATGCTGATGCGCTAAGGAAAAGTATTAACACAGTAGCAGTAAAATCTTGAGAATTTTAACAGGACGTACTGCTAATTGCCTAATTTGGGGTAGTAATGGTGGTGCTTAGGTTGATCCCTAATCATCCGTTCATCAAAGAAGAGATCTGGGGGTAGAAAGTTGACCTGGACACACAGATCTGGGGATAATTACCTTTCCCGTATCTTTATTTTCACTGGGTGAAATTCACCACTGTGCACATCTCTGGCATTAGGTACACATGTTAAATAAAAAAAACAAATATTTTACATTTGTTCTTTATTTTCCAGGTCACAATTACTCCCGTGGAAAATATTTAGTAAAACAATCAAATGTGTCCTGAGGGTAAAAAACAGATTTTAGGTTTACAGTATTATCAGGCTTCTCTAATGAACTTCTAAAGTAATCTAGGAGAAACATGTTCATTAGAGTCTCATTACTTGGCTGGATAATTGCTGTTTATATCAGCAACAAAAATCACTGGCAAGGATTATTAAATGAATCTCTTAAAAATCTCTGACACGCAGACTTTACTATACAGTATCTGTCCCTAACTCACACAAATAGTAACAGAGAAATTACTGAATGGAAAAGCCTCGTAGATTATCTAGTTCCCTGTGTCTATAAGTACAAGATTTTTCTCTGCTGTCTGTTTCTGAGTGTCTTCTTCAGGCTAGTGTCTAGTGATTCAAGAGATGGTGTTTCCATCATTATCCATGGAAGATAATAACATAGCCTAATAGACTTTATTGCTAGGAACCATATTCTTGCTGTTCAGTGTGTATATTTTTTCTTCAGTTTCATCCTGTCACTCATTAACTCTTTATCCTTATCCATCTACTTACTTTATTAAAGTAACAACTACAGAATCTGAACAGCTATCCTTGGAATGACCTAAGCAATTTTTTTTTCTTATATCCTTCAAAAATGTGTAGATGGTCACTGTCTGATATAGCACAGCTTTCAGGATGTGCTTAACTTTAAGCATGTGTTCAAGTCTATCCTTACTCATCAAATCAAATTTGAGCATGTGCTTAACTTTAAGATCATCATGGACTTTTTAAAATAATTGTCAATGTGGTCCAGCATACTTTTTCTATCCAAAGCTTTCATGGTTTCAGTCGGTTTTGGGACTTAAATCCAACAACTGTATAACCAAGACCACCAATACAGAGAACCTATGAGGAACGTTTTTCTCCAAAGCAATTTCTCACTGTTTGATGGCTACATTTCTATACACAGTAATGACTTTGGAGCCACACTTATAAATATGCCACTGTTGGACAGCATTTTAATCAGTGATGTAAGTCAGTGACATACCAAAATGATGTGGAAGAAGAAATTTTGGTAAATAATTGATGAATGTCACCATGACAAGGACAGTGTTACATTTCTAAGGATATCAAAGTTACCAAAGCAAAGTTGCAGGGCTTATTTTCTGAGTGTGGCCATCCTGTTTCCTAGAAAGTCTCATGGGTACTGTGGAGAACATATAGGTAGGTAGAGTTATTTGACTCATACTGTAATTTTCAGATGGGCAAAGCAGGGATACTGGAACAGTTTTTATAGTGGGGGTGCTGAGAGCTATGGAACCAAACTGTAAACCCTGAATAGGATGGAAACCACTTCAATCCAGGGTGTGTGGCAGCCCCCAGCACTCCTAGTTCCAGCACCTATGGGGAAAAGTAGTTTTCTGAATTACATTGGACATCTTAAAGTCATTTTAAAGCCACTGAGATAAAAAGATACTCTTTCTGATTTCAGGGTAAAAGATGTGCATGGCAGCATGGCTATCATGAGTTTAACAGAAGAACTTTGCTAATACATCACTACCATTCCTGATACACAATTATAGAAGACAATACCTTGATATTTTATTTTTCTACATAACATTTAAAGTCACAGGTGCCAACTTTCCTCGGCGCCTGTGAGTGCAGCTGTTTCGCGGTGCAAGGGCTGGGAGGCAGGGGGGAGAAGCAGGACGCGGCGGCACGCTCAGGTGTGGAGGCGGAAGTGGAGTAGAGGTAAGCTAGAGTGGGGTGGTGGAGACCTGCCGGTCGGTTCAGAGCACCCAGCAATCTTTCTCTGTGGGTGCTCCAGCCCCGGAGCACCCATGGAGTCGGTGTCTATGTTTACATAGAACCTCAGAGTACGAACACCAGAGTTATGAACAGACCAGTTAACCACACACCTCAGCTGGAAGTACACAATCAGGCAGCAGCAGAGACCAGAAAAATAAAAGCAGAAAAGCAAATTCAGTACAGTACTGTGTTAAACATAAACTACTAAACAAATAAAAGAAAAGCAGCATTTTCTTCTGCATAGTAAAGCTTCAAAGCTTCATTAAGTCAATGTTCAGTTGTAAACTTTTGAAAGAACAGCCATAATATTTTGTTCAAAGTGATGAACATTTCAGAGTTACGAACAATCTCCATTCCTGAGATACTCGTAACTCTGAGGTTCTACTGTACTTTCTTTCTTTTTGACAAACAAGACATGAGACTAATGTTTCAGTTCAATTCCTCTAATTTACCAGTTCAATCCTTGTTTTTGTGAAAAAGTAAGTTTAAGTTGATAATAGCACCACCAACATTAATAATAACAGGATTGAAGTCAGACAGAGTAGAATATGAGTAAGATCCTCCATATGTTCTCCATGATAACAATAAACAAACAGATAAAAACTTTCTATTATGACTTTAAGTTATGGTTGTTGTCTATTTAGCAATCTATGTACTTTTATGATAATCTCACCACAGTGTGCAATATCTATCAGGTATGCACTAGTACCTCAAACTCCTTTATCCTTCTTCCTAGAGCCATGTAGTCTGCAGTGACCTGCTCAAGGTCATTCTTGGCAGTATCATTAGTGCTCACATGGAGAAGTAGGAAGGGGTAGTGGTCTGAGGGCTTGATCAGCCTCGGCAGACACTCTGTCACATCCTGAATTCTAGCTCCAAGCAAGCAGAACACTTCTCAAGTCTTCCGGTTTGGACGGCAGATGGATGACTCCGTCCTCTTTTGGAGGGAGTCCCTGACCACCACCACCACCTGGATCTTCCTCCTGTGAGTGGTGGTCATGGATCCCCCATCCCTAGGACAATGCATGCCAGGCTTTCCAGTCAGTGGGGTCTCCTGATCCCTTCCCTCAGATAATTTTTTTTTTTCCAAATCATTCTCCACCATAGTACCTATGCAGAGAGCCTGCAAATGGTTTGTACCTCTAGCTGCACTGAGGGTACATGGGTTCTCCTCTTTCTTCTTCTGGAGGTCACAATGACAATTTTCTTCCCCGTTCTACACTGCCCTCTCTGATTCTTCAGCATGCTGTTCCTGCAGTGCCAAGCTCTGACTTCTATCAGGCCCATCTCTAATGGGAAAAGGCCCTGAAAGGTAATACTAATGCTTCTAAAAGAGCTGTGGCAAAGGGAGACTGAATTTTCTACTGCACTACACTGGATCCACGGTAGGCAACATATGGCAAGGGAATTTCATTTGAATAGCCTCTGTGGTAGTTACTACAGCAGACTACTTGGCCATATAATGAAACAAATTATTTGCAAATAATAGTTCAGTGAATGGATACCAACATTCACAATACATGGTATTTTCCCATAATTATTTGATCAGCTCTAGCAGTTACCAGGCACAGCCTTTAATTAAAATGTAAAAAGAGAGAGAGAGAGAGAGAGAATGAAACAAAAAGCTGACTCTGAGCCAACCCAACAGAATACTGCTGGTACCATCTGCTAGCATTGCCCGCAGGAACCAGGACACTACAGAATTTGCTTTATGTGAGAGATTACGTTTTACCTACTTTTTCAGAAAGATTAAGATGGGCCCGTTGAATGAGTGTAAGATTAGCACCCACTTCATTTGGCTTCTAGTGAGTGTGGGGCCATCTTCCAAAGAGTCAGAACTCTATTCAAAAGCGTAGATGCTTTATCCAAACCATGCCAGCCTTCGTAGTCTGCAAAAGTAGATTGGAACCCTAATCAGAAGAGGCTTTCTTCTGAGATTTCCACCTGTGCCACTAATGATCCCAACCCAGAATACCCACAGAACAGCTTTTTTTTCCTGCAGCACTACTGCTTCTTTACCAGCTAGCAACCTGATGTGAAGAAAATGTATCTGAACATTTCAGAGCCTCATTAAAGGTTAGGTGTGTGTTTGGTGAAAATGAAGGAGGTGGATCGGTGTTATTTCCAAACCAAATTGCCCATTTCTGTGTAATATACAGAACCTAATATTGAATCAAAGCAATGGAGGGAGAAACTAGAGACAGACACTAACTCAATAGACTACAATGAGATAAAGAGATTTTTTTAAAAAAAATCCCCATAGCTCTATGTTGTCTGCCATATGAAAAATGTCATAACACTGAAGATCAAGGATTTAGATGTGGAATATACTGCAAGCTGCAGATGGAATAGTGATATGCTAGGAAGGGCTACAAAGCATGCTAGAATGATCTTGGAACACATCAAAACACTGGGCTAAACAAAATAAACAGAACAAAAATAGCACTAGCTGTGAAATGAGTAGGAGAAGTGATTAGAACACAGACTTTTCACTAGAGTTTTATTTAAATTATGAAATCAACCAAGGGGGGAGAAAAAGATTCAATCTACATATCCAACTAAGATTAAACCCTGAGTCAGGTAAAACCCTGCTGAAATCAGCGAGAAATTTTTCTGCTTAAGAACTTACAGAAAAGGCACTGCAAGATTGGTATGTGGAGAAAGAGGCGTGTAGTATTTCATCTCAAGATTTATGTTTGCCAAGCTGCATGAGTTAATGATATACAGTTACTGAGAATTTAAAAGCAAACCACCAAAGAACTAATATACCGAAATTTTGCAGCCCTCAGTATTGATGGTCATTATCAGCCAATGTCACAGTTTCAGACCAGTGTCAGAGTGCTATCCAAACATCCTTAGCAACTACACTGAAAAACCTTCCCCTTCACGTTTTACAGTAAATTCAAGGTAAATTTATATCCATAGTAAGTCAATCAACACCTGGAGCTTGGCTCTCAGCGAAGTAATCATGTTAATTCCACTCCACACCTGCATTCACTCATTGGGGTAATACTACTGTTTAATCTTGCTGCTCTGTCCCTTTTCTTCAGGCCTATTTTACCCTGCTTTAGCCTTTTCCCCACTCAAAACTCAAATGCCTAGGGGAGTCCTAGATAGCCACTCTTCTCAGAGAACTGATGAAATCCATGGTAGTTCCAAAACATCACATTGCAACTTTTCTATTGCACTTTACACTGAGTAATTTGAAGAGAAGATATCTGGGGGGAAATGCATCACTACCTTTCTGCAGCAGCTAATGTGGAGGAGCTCAAACTAGCATACTAAAAATAGCAGTGTGGCCATGGTATCACAGGCAGTGGCATGAGCTACCTACCCAAGTATGCACCCAGGGGCAGGGTGGATTGTACTCAAGTAGCTACTTGGAGATGCCACCCATGCCACCCAGCCACACTGCTATTTTTAACATGCCAGCTTGAGAAGAGCTAACGCATGTCTGTCTACCCGTGGTGGGAAGCACTCTGCTGTGTAGACATACCCTCAGTCTTATGTTAAGAGCCAAGGAATTCTTAATGACGAATGGTCAGAGCCTTGACTTTATGCCTCGCCTCTAAAACTGGATCTGTAACACAGAGCCCCAAGCACGACAATGAATCGTCAATTCAATACCAATCCAAAAAGAATGGCACCTCTAACCCATTTATGTTCTCACTCTCCCGTGGCCTCTGAGTTCAGTAGAAGGATTAAGTTCTTGATTTTATTTGGTAATCTGCTCAGTAGATAAATAACCTTCAGGATTGAAGCCTTGTGGTTGTTTCGTAAAACAATAGGTTGGGTTCATAACTTTTTCTTCACTTGATTTACATATGAATGAGTCTTCATATTCTAAATCCTTTCCAATCTAGCCAGGCTCCTATTAAACAAGAAATGACTCTTCTTAATGAAACTATTTAACACAGCAATTACTATCACTATGATATTTTATTCTAGATTGAGTTAACTGGGAAAATTGTAATTTTGAACCTTCTTTGGGCTGAAATTTTAATTTTTAGTGGTGGCTGAAAGTTTCTAATTCCTTTTACTTTTCAGTCTTTTCTGAAAGATGCATAAAATTATATGACAATCTAAGCATTAAACAGGACAGATAATAACTGACATTTCAGATCTACTAATACATAGTTATAAATCAGATAATTTTATATCTCTGCAGATTTGTTAATCTGAAAAATCCATTTGAAGCAGTGGGATTTCAATAATGATATTCATATTAAATTACTCTCCAAGGCTAACCCCTGGCTAAAGCTATGTTAAATTTTTTAAATTTTTTTCATTATAAAGAAAGTTGCATGAGAAAAAAATACCTGAAGAAAAAAACCCCTACGAACAACAAATCTATCATCCACTTAATTCCAACAGGATATAACCATTTCCAAGGGAAAGTTACACCATTGCTTCTACAAGCTGTCTTTGTTATTCTAAGCACATCTAATTTTGGCATGAATATTTCATAGCATGCTTTGCAAATTCCAGGTGTGAAATACTGGCCCAACTGAAGTCAACGGGAGATTTTTTTGAATGGTTTCAAGACGTCACTCCAGGAGTTTAATGTTGCACAACTTATTGTTTTGAGTTTACATATAGCCAGGAGCAAGAGTGATGAATGAGCTGCATGAAGCCAGGCATAACGCAGGGAGGCATTATGGCACCTGTAAATCATAATTCCTCCCTTCACATCAATTCTTTCAAGGGGATAGTAATTTGCTGCTAGTCTACACCAACAGAAATTTTCTTTCCTCTCTCCCCCCAAAACTCAGCCACTTTGGTCAGTGATTAGGGTAGTTAATTTCCCTGAACATTCCATACATTTACTCCATCTCCCTGCTCTGGGAAAGAAGTAATCACAGATCCAAGTAGCCTGTGTAAGGATGTATGAAAAGTTGCTACTACCTCTTATTCTCCTTTTGGAGTGTACTACAAGTCACAGATAGAGCTGGTTGAAAATTTCCTGTTAAAAGTGTTTTTCAATTTAAAAAAATGATTTTTTGGCTAAGTAATTTATTTTTTGCAAAAATTGTTTGCATTCCATGGAAAATTTTGATTTTGGTACAAAAACACTTAATACCTGAAAATTGAAACATTTTTTATTTTCAGCTGAAAACTGAAATACTGTGATTCTGAAATGTTGCTGTTGTGCCTCACAGGAGTGTTCGTTTGGGAGAATCCTGTGCCTCCCTCTTCCCATCTTTATGGGCTGTGATGTGCAGCCACACTACATCCCTCATGATACACCATAACCATGTGACTGCTATGATTCACAGCCTCCCCTAACCAAGAGGGGAGGCCATCGTGACTTATGGGAAATGTAGTCCCTATAGAGGAGCATGAGCACCCAAACTGCAACTCCACGAGGGATCATAGCCGCATTTCAGAATAAGAATAGTTTGCTTTTCAGACACAACATTTCAGTCTTCCATTGCAAAAATCAAAATGTTCTTCAGAAAATTTCTCTAAAAATAATTTTTTGTTAGTTTTTGTTCAAATTGTCTATAGAAAATAAATTCTGACCAGCTCTCATTGTAGTCTAGCCCTAACTAACTCATTCATATCTCTAACTACATTTTCTCCTATGTCAATATAGTGCTCATAAAAGGTCCCAGACTGACAGTCCCAGAACTGAAGTCCTCTATCCACACGTAAAATATGGTGAGTGGGACTGCAGTCTTCCTACCACTTTCACCCCAGTGTGCTCCAATGAACCAGCCAAGAGCTGAGAGAGTAGTTCAGTTTCCATAACCCTTTCACTCTTTGCCCAGTCTACCAAGATTGTCAGAAGGATATGAATTAATGCCAACTGTAGTGGTGGCTATGTTAATAGAGTCATGGAAACTGGATCAAGATATCAAACTAATTTCACATAGGCCAGTGAATAGTCAACAAATTATAATAATTTTGGGGGGCCTGTCCAGCTCCCACCGAAGTTAGTGGAAATCTTTGTTCTATGCAAGCAAGAGTCTTGAGGAAAATATCAGTAGAGAAGACAGTGCATTCAGCTAAGAGTCAAAGATACTGTTATTGGGCAGTGGCAATTAATCCAGATGGTCCAATGAATCATCATATTCACTATCTGGAGATGAATAGTTTATTGATAGGTGTACTGCTCCCAAAAGGCCAGTCCTCATAAACTTCACATATATAAATGTTCACTAAAATGACATGTGGCCAGAAAACAAGAATTCTGTTTTTCAAAACATTTCAAAGTTTTGCAATGTGTTTTTGTTCTGCATTGGAACAAAACTGAGACCTTTAAAAAAATTAGTGGAAAAACAAGAAAAAGAGAGAGAGATGCCAGAATAGTGACTAGCCCAATGAGTATGGTACTCACCTGGGGAAATGCCAATTTGTTGATGAAACAGATTGGTTTTGATGAAAATGTTTCTCAGCTTCAGGATGGAATTTCTGGTCAAAACCAGAGAGTTAGGTTGTAGGAGACCCAATGTCAAGTCCCTGGTTGGAAGAAGATACAGGAAATTGCACCTGTGTCAATCTCATCCTAGGTGGAACTCTCTTAGGTTTTGATCAGAAATCAAGAAACATTTCCATCAAAACCAATCAGGTTTCATCAACAAATTGGCATTTTCTAATGCAGAAACATTTAGTCCAAAAATTCCTAACCAATTCGACTAAGAACATCTCTAAACTGTCTAGAGAAATTTTCACTAGGTCAATAATGACCAAGGACCCAATTCAATTCCCAAGGAAGTCAATGTAAGTGTTTCCTGAAGGCCTTGCTTAGTCTGCATGTAGGCAAAACTTCCATCAACTTGAGAAGGAGATTTCCCTAAATAAGGTGGAAAAACTGTAAAAGTGGAATAAGGAAAATGGTGGGGGTTTAGCACCTTCCTCTATTATTTAGGAAGCATTTTCCTATACGTTCAATGCAGGGAGAATTGTATGCAAAATAAACAAGGGACATCTTCCTGGGAAGTGAGGATATTTCTTCT
The DNA here is from genome assembly GCA_007922305.1 of Dermatemys mawii. NCBI lineage: Eukaryota > Metazoa > Chordata > Testudines > Dermatemydidae > Dermatemys > Dermatemys mawii. The sequence continues at coordinate 41,682,207 of ML677342.1, read as the reverse complement.
TAAACTTTAGATGGGACAGAGATCCCTGCAGGTTCTTTCCTCCTGCTTTTTAATGAGAAGCTTCCACCCACTATTTTCTTAATTCTCCATTTTCCTGACATATCTTAATTCTCCAATTTCCGGTTGGAAAATAAATTTCATGACCCAAAATGAAATGTCAGAATTATTTAAATGCTCTGTGATCACACTGCTTTGTCAAGATGTGACTATCTCTTGTTTCTAAAGCAAGTGAAATATGTAATGAAATAAAGAAAAGACCAACATGGGTTAAAAGAAAAGTGTGAACTTTGATAACCATGGAAGAAACATTGTATCTGACAGATTTTTCATGGCTGCAGAACAACACTAAGTTATGTCCCTGCTTTGGACCTTCAGGATGCTAATTTGGCACCTGTCTCCAAGGTGACTCCTTGCTATCAATGATACCTGCTGTGGGTCACGAACACCAGTGTCTGTCATGTCTCTTCCCTTTGATCTCAAAACCTTACTGATCCCTTTGAAAACAGAGCAGATGAAATTGAGTAATGCATATACTCTATTCATATGTTCCTTCCAGAGCAGTGCTGTAACAGCCAAAATCATTTTGAAGGTGTGTAATTTTCTTCAACTTTAAAGACAGAGGTTTTGTCTTCGTATGTTTCTTAAATATACTCACTGCACTGGGATGATGGCAAGAAAGGTAGCAAAGACAGAACTTGGAGCCATTGTAGATCTGGGCATTATCCAAGTGATGGTTGGGCAAGAGGAACCAGTTACATCATTGGAAGAGTGATGAATGATGGAGGAATGGGTGCCATCCACACCCAGGAGAGGGCTCAGCAGAGATGCATTACAATGGGACCCAAATTCTATCAGACTCTTTGATGACACTATATTATTATGTTCAAAATATTTTGTTACTGTAGGTCTAGATTGGTAACTAGCCCTAAGCAGACTTGCAGAGAACTAAGAGGGAGTAAGACAATCCACCCCAAGAGCTCCATGGGTGGCACATTAGTGTTCCCTTCATTGTGGCTCCAGGCCTTTGGGTGAGAGCAGGGGCTGTTGTGAGATCTCCATGGGAGTTAGACATCTAATCTGCTTAGGTGCTCTTGAAAAATCTCACTAGGTGCTTATCTGCATCTTTAGGTGCCTAAATACCTTTGAAATTTGGACACTTGGGATCCTCTTTGAAAGCCAACCTTGGAAAATGTAATGTAAGCTCCTAAGTCACTTAGGTGTTCTTGCACCTTTCACTCATGATCACTAAATCTCTAGCTGTGTAACTCACCACTGCATCTCATTGCATTGATAGAAAGAACTCCCAGCTAAGTCATAACAAGAGCCATGCACAGTCATCTTCTTAAGTGGGCACATGTTGTTTTCACAATACGCTGATGCAATTTTAACCCGTTTCCCACTGTTTATCCACAGGATCAATATTGTGACCTAACTATTTTTCTGCCAATAGGAAAGCTAAGCTGACTGATACTGAATGGGAAAGAAATCAAATAGAGATGCAATGATAGCACTGCTTGTGGGCTGAGTGCTGCTGTCTCTTTGCTGCATGACAGCCCCAGTGGGAACTCCTAAGCCTTAATTCTTTGTCCAGCTAATATGCACCGGCATATGGAACAGAAAAACAGCTAGCTGATGCCATAGTGAATGCAGTGCATCTGAAAAAGCACTTTTGACATATTTGACAGAAATTAGTCAAGTAAAAGGCATCATTGCTAAACTGTCTCAACATAAAACAAAGTTCACTTAATATTGCTGAATGAGCTGGTCTGATAAGAGTCCTCTAGCTGTCCTTATTCTGACAGGAAGTGCAAGCAGAAAAATAATTCTATGGGGGGAGAAAATCAGGCACAATGTAATGTGCTTTTTTTTCAGTGGAGCAAAACCTAGTGGTCTCAATATAGGGTCAGATCCTTCATTCCTTGACGATCCTCAAAATCAATGGGAGTTTTACCCACATAAGAGATGGCTGCTCAAACTCATGGTTAAGGTTGCATTGGTGTTTTCAATAATTAAAATGTAGTGATTTATGATGCTTCTTGGAGAAGCTAGTCCTGGAACCCAAAAGGAGGGACTGGGAGGCAATTCTTTATTTTAATCCAAAGTGATGCACAGGATGTGGTTTAAGAGGTGACTATAGCTGAACTGCTCACTACTAGGGACCCCAATTAAATTAAATTTAACATCTTTGTAGCGGGGGATAGTACCAAAACCACCCACCACCATAACATTTAACTTCCAAAAGAGGCACTACACAAAAATGAGGATGCTTGTTAAATGGAAATTGAAAAGAGCTGTCACAAGGGTTAAATGCTTGCAAACAGCATGGAGACTATTTAAAAACACCATAAAGGAGCTCAGACTAAACGTATAACTCAAATTAGAAATGGTGATAAGAGGACCAAAAGAATGCCATAGCTAAACAGCAGAATAATGGAGGCTGGTAGAGGTAAAAAGGGATCCTTTAAAATCTGGAAGTCAAAATTTAGGGAGTGTCAGGATTGCCTCCCCATTCTGAACTCTAGGGTACAGATGTGGGGACCTGCATGAAAAAAGAAATAACCCCCCCAAGCTTATTTTACCAGCTTGGGTTAAAATGTTTTTCCCCAGAACACAACTTCTTCTGTATTTGGACCTGGTACACTGCCACCACCAAACTAGGTCTAGGGTAGTTTGGGACCCTTCTTTCCCTTTCCACTAACCCCCCAAACTTCTTCCTTCCCTGGGAAGCTTGAGAGAAAAAAAAACAAACCTCACCTGCTCCTAAGAGATGTGCCCGATCCAAAACCAGGATCTTACACAATGAAAAACAAGCAGTCAGCTTCTTAAAAGAAAGATTTTAATAAAAGAAAAAAAGAAAGGAATAAATCCCTTATAGCCATCAATAGAACAGCATCTACCATAATCAACAAAAGGATTCAGAAACCAAACCTCTCCCCCGAGGCAACTTTCTCCCACTGTTGATATCTCTGCTGAATCTTACAATCTCAAGAAGCACCCAGCCAACCCTCACCACTGAGAACCCTCCAAGTGATAAAGAGAAGGTAAACTTACTGACTACAATACTTACTAGAATCTTATAGTTACAGTGAAAGACATCCCTGTGTTCATCTCATAGCCGAGGTGAACAGACAGAGAGCCAGAGAGAAACTGAAACTTAAAATCGTTTGTCTCCTGAGGAATTTCTCATTGGTCAGTTGTTCACCTCTCAGGTTACCTTTAGCTTAACCCCTTACAGATAAACACTAATTCTAGGCTACTTCACACTTATGACAGGGAGGTTCATAGGAAGGTGCACAGACCCTTCAGGTTATGTGCAAAAAGTATAATAAGGCAGGCCAAGAAAGGATTTGAGAACCAAGTTGCTAAAGAAGCAAAAAGTAATAGTAAGAATTTCTTTAAGCACATCAGAAGCAGGATGCCTGCCAAACAGGCAAGGTGTTAAAGCAACACTCGGGAAAAACAAAGGCATTGCAGAGAAGCAAAATGAATTCTTTGCAGCAGTCATCACTGCAGAAGATGTGGGGGAGAGCCCCATATCAGAGCTACACTTTTTCAGTGACAAAGCTGAAGTACTGCCCCATGTTGTGGTGTCAATGGAAGAGGTTGTAACACACTGCACCCTGCCTCAAAAGAGCACCTTGTAACCCCCATCATTCATCATTCACATATAGTTGTGATATTTCATCCAAAGCATGCCGTGTAAGATATCACATGAAAGGTCATTATCTTCTGAAACCAATTGTTCTGCCCAGATATGTATATCTTTAGTTGCTATAAAGGTATGAGATTTTGTTGTATAGTTATCGAAATATGCTGTACATTTGTTACTGACATACAAACACCCTGCCCAGGAGGGTGTTCAACAACCATTAATCAGCAGGGCAGTTGTAATCAAGGGATTTACAATTCAATGAGGTCTGCCTAAGTACCACACAATGGGGACTGCTCAGCTCTATGACTCAGCAAAGCCCGTCAGGACCTGTCTGGGTTAGTGTTTTTCAGGCACATGGACTGAAAGTAGAAAATAAGGAACAGTGGCATCTTGCCTTTGCTTTTCTCCTCCCACACATATACTGGAAGCAACAAGAACACTGAGGAGACTGGTTCAGGCTTCAGGGAGAAGTCTGTGTATTAAAGACTGTAACACCTAGTGGGGTGAGAAAATTGCTTGATCTAAATACTGCTTAGTGAAATATGGTTTAAGAATTAAGGGTTCACCATACCTCCTGATTTAATAAAAAGCTAAATGCATGGTTTTCACCTTCAGCACCCCTACTATACAAATTGCTCCAGCACCATTGACCTTACTCTACAAGATAGCCCACTGGAATGAGTGGGATTGCTTTCAGAGTAAGGTGCTACTCAAAAAAAGTATGAGTATCCAAATACAGCTCTTCACCCCTGGATTCAGAACTGTGCAGGGGAATCTCCCCTCTCCACTACAGGAGCATCAGAACCCAAATGGGTTCCCTTTCCCCTCACCATGTGGCCTTGGAAAAAAGTACAGAGAGGAGCCAGTCAGAGACTCACAGTGGTAGGACTGAAGGCAGCCAATGCAGACACCTTTGAATAGTCAAAGAATTTTCTACAATTTTGACAGACTTTCTACGTCCCATGATCATTGGTCATTTACTCCAACCTTTTCCCTCCCTTCCCTGATCATCTCTTTACCTCAGTTTCAATCCCCACCTACTTTTCTTATCCTCTTCTCCCCTCCCCTGACTCTCTTTATCCTTTTCACTTTCCTTTTCTTCCCATGTAATTTATCCCCCTCCTAAATAATGCCTCCCTCCAAATAAAAATAAAAACTTTGGAACTAACATACCATTCAGTTTGACTGACCAAGCAAAATCTGCCTGACCCACCTCAACTGTGAATAATGGGCTGATATAAAGGCCAATGTGAGAAAGAGCCATGGGAATTTTCTAGACAGTTTCCTAACTTAAGTAGTGCCACAGGTGTGAGGTCTCTATAGCCTGAAAGAAGTAAAGTACTGGCTAAAACACAATCTTCAACTAGCAAGGAACTAGCTGTGTCTGTGACATGTGCTGAAGGCACATTCCCACCAAACGTCTTGACTTTTTGTCTGTAATTGCACCTCAAGTCAAAAGTAGCTTCCTAATGATCTGCTTGGTTTTTGTTTTAGTTTTTGGGTGAAACAAATAGCTAGGGGTTTTTCATGCAATCAGATCATTTTAAATGTGTGGGGTCTAACCTACAGAAATGGATTCCATGAATCCACAAGGATCTCCAAATAGGTCAGCCTGTCACTAGAGCCCAGACAACAATGCTGCTACAAAATAGCCTGGAGAAGCACATTCAGGAAACTTACTCAGCATCTCATTTGACTCAAAATGTATGTGATCACACTCACTCTTTATATCTTGAGCACAAAAGACAATACGGACAACAATAAAAAACATGTCCATTGCCTTATACAGAAGCAACAACAAACTGGAAGAGAATCAGCAAACTTGGGCACTGAGTGACCCAAGGAACGATCACTATCATTAGTTACACATATGTTATACACAGTGGAGAAAGTGAGATTTCCCTGTGCACATCTGATGGCAAAATTGGGCCTTAATTAATAAAGTAATTTAAAAATGCAAAGTGTTATTTAAATTTTGCTGCCAGGCATTTTCCCTCCTAAATCACCAGTTCAAATGCAACTTAGGTTTGCAACATCCAAATCCTGTTACTTTCTGATGACTATTTTAATCCAGTTATTATTCATTAATATTTTTATTACCATACTGTCCAAAGACCTCACCCAGGAACAAGACACCATCATATTAGGTGTTGTGCATAGGAAGACATGGCTCTGCCCATAAGAATTTAAAATCTTGTTTAAAGCATGACAAGTGAAAGTAAGTTTCAACAAAAAAAAAATAACAACAATAAAAAAAATAATAGATCTGCATCATAATTATGTCCCTACTTCTTCTTTGGTTCCAGGGAGTAACAGCACACTGCTAGCCTGCACCAACAGTAAATTAATACTCACATTAGCTGTGTTGGTTCAGCTACTGTGGCCAGTGAGTGGAAGAGTAGAGACAACGGTCTGGCCCACCCCTGTCCATTTACTTTCCCTCCAAACTCTAGCCAGTTGTCTCTAAGGGAAAGCAACAAAAAATTCTTTCTGCGTAGGGTAATAATGTTTAATTTTTACATAACATTCCTATAGTCCAGTGGCTAGCAACTGGAATAGATATTGCCTAGATAACTTATGCAGTTCGAGATGCTGCACAGCTTGTAAGCAACCTAAATATTGTGTGGCATATAAAAATGCACCAAAGGGAAGATCAATTACAAAAAAATGAGAACAACAAAATCCCAATAAAACAAATTAACAAAAATCAAGAGGGGCAAGGCTCTACTAGTGACCTTAGATGACCCCCATTAGAGGATAATTACTACAAGATCAATTCTTCTTATGCATAACTGTGGACACAACCAATCAATAGAAAGTGATAAAAGTAATCAATAAACATTAGAGTCTGCCATACAATTGTCCAAGGAGAGAGTGGGGGAATATCACCTTTGGTTTCTTTGAAAGGCCAGCACAAAGAGGTGCCACAGGACTCTTTGTTACTTCCACAAAAATTCTGATTCTCCAAAGTCTGGAAGACAGGAAACTTTTGTGATGTAACAGACCATGAGTTCATCTAAAATCTTTTCCAGACTGCAAGAGAGACCTGAATACAACATGGTCACTTCTGGATCAGTTACAGCATGGCCCCACTTTGTAGGTTGATGGTATCAATATGTTGCTGAATAACTCATGCAGACAAGCTGAGTTCCCTAGCATTGCTGTTTGGAGGTCTGCATTAGTGAAGAAAAACTTCTCCATGTGGCTGTTTAACTGCACTATCTGATGAAATAATTGGGTCTTAGCCACCGAAAGTGCCTCTTATGTGAAGTGCAGATGCAAATTCCTAAACACAAGAGGTCTTTTTGTATGTGATGTAAAATTCCAGGGGCCTGATCCAAAGCCCATTGAAGTCAATGAAAAAACTCCCATTCATTGCAATGGGCTTTGGATCAGGCCCCAGATAAAGACTCATCCATGAAACATAAAGTAGGGTCATTCTCGGATTGCTAATGGAGAACCATTAGTGAACAGTCCTTAAGGTTCACACCACATGTGTGAATATGTTTCTGGTTTGTACTTCCTTCGGTACGGTATACAGAGTAATATTAACATTCATTTCTGAGAAGCATTAGTCCATACAAGCTAAACGTATGCGCTCCAGAACTTCATGCATTCACAGCCCCACACAGAGAATATTGATTGAAATAATCATTGAGACAAAATTTCTGACAAATTTTTGGATGGAATTTCAAATTTTTATATTGGAAACTCCTAAACATTCCTTGTAATCCTGGGCAGTTGATCTTAGGAGTAAGACCAGAGTAGAATCAGAAATAGCCTCCTAAATGAAAAAGGTGGAAGGATCATTGGTTAAATCATTTAAAATCAGACTGGGGAAAAAAATCAACCAGACATCAGGGTTATGTGAAAACAGCAGGCTGTCTGGCAAGTATTCACTTCTAGGGCCAGATCTTCAGCTGAAGTAAATTGGTGTAGTACCACTGAATTCAATGGAGATATGGTTATTTACCTCAGTGGAAGACCTAGCTCCATGATTCCCAGAGCTGGATGAAAAATGGTGAAAATCTTTTGAAAAAAAAAATCTAAAAAAAAATAAATTTTGAAAAAATATTCATCAGCTTTACTAATACCAATGCTTCTTGTTTAATTACTAATTCAAGACTTTTAAAAATCGGATCCCTATTGATGCTAAGGCTGGACTGACCTACCTGATCAACTTAATAATGTTACTCTAGTGGCTGTACAATTTTTGCTCATGTTGGCAAGCAGTGACCCATGTGAATCATCCCAATGGGATTACTTGCATGAGTAAGTGCTCATCAAGGTGAGTAAGGGTTGTAGGATCAAGATTTTAATATTCACACACACACACACACATTCTTATTCTGTAGATTTGTTCCAATACACTCTACAGTTGAATGGTCATAGTGGTTAATTTGGTGTGGAAGAGTTTAGAACATAGCAGTTCCTTTGATTGCTTCCTCCCTTTAGCCTTTCAGGGATTATTTTGTTATTACAAACAGTCAGTTTACATCTGGACATGAAGCTAAGAATGACACCAGTTTCTGAAATATTTTACCCCAGGGTACTGAGAGTGCTCTGCTCCCTCATTATCCACATTATCTAAATTGCTTGAACATGTTTATGCACCGTTAATGGATTGTAGTGTAAGGAATAATGTTTTGACTAGACATAAATCTGGTTTTAGACCTCCTCATTCCAGGATAAATGTGTTAATTGCCTTTACACATGATTTGTTTATATCTCCACACAGGGCACAATTGGCAGGCAGTTTTGTAGGGGACTGATGGTATCTTTATCACATTCAATTTGGGAAACTATGGCTTTTGATTAGAACCCTGTTAAACTTTTCCACACATGCTGTTCACTGATGTTGGAGTGATCAAGACAACTATGAATGCTTCCTTTTGCCTCTGGCTGCAAAGCTACTGACCTGTCCTTTTCATTGGGACAACCACACTTTATGGCCCTGTTTCTGCAATCTTTAATCAGAAGACTAAAGTTTACTAATGTTAAGCAACTTCTGGGTAAGGATTGCAGAATTTAGCCAAGTAATAACACCATATATGCTTGTCTTAGCTGTGATGTGTATGTTTTAGCCCATTAAACATTTGTAAGAGGCTAGATTGTTCCTTTGCATGCAGACTTGTGTAAGGACAAGGCCAGAAACACCAGGGAGAAGAAAATGTGACTTGGAGAGCATTCTTCACGTCAGAACTAAAGCACATTGGTGAAGCAGGTTGTGGTCACTTAAATTGCCACCACAAAAGCAGTGACTCAGTATTTCTGCATCCAAGGATCTCCACTGAGGACCTTTCATCAGAATTACATCATGACAGCACTCTTTCATCTCACAACACCCCATACAAGAATATACCTTCATTTTTATCTGCACTTCATTGAATAGCCTCCTACTTTGCTTCTAGTTCAGCAGAAAGCAACCATCTTTGAAATCATATGCAAAGAAATAATTTTGCTGCGTTAAAGTTTACAGTTTTATATATGTGGGGAAAGAGTGAACAAGTGAGTCAATCAAGACACACAATACTGAGAAAGGGTAAATGTCCTTGACACACGGTCATAATTCACCAACTATATCAGGCAATAAAATGCTATGGTAACTCACTTTTCATGACAAAAGCTGTAATGAGCACAGAAAATGGGACAAATTCATCTATTCACTTGACACAGATTGTAACTAGAAAGGGGAAAGCAGTGCAGAATTAACCCATTCTCCTAATAATCATACAGCTATCAACTGATGCTTCTCCTTGGCTATATTTTTTTCTCTGTTTTATTTATTATTCATTTATGAAGTGCCTCCATATCAGCATGGCTTACTGAGCAATAAAGATTGACTGAAATGAGAAAGGGATGGTTTGGAAACACCTACATTGCTCATGTTTTCATAATCTATTTCCATGAAACAACATAGCAATCCAGTTAATCCTAAACTAGTGGAGTAGGAGGATATCAAAGAATGTTATTTGTGCTCTGCTGTTTGGAAGCTACATTGGACAATGCTGAGGATAAAGCATGTTTGTATGAGGTTTTTGAAATATTCACAATCTTGCAGACAAAGGCAATTGCTGGAAATTTGATAAATGCAGGCTAAAAATAAGGAACACATTTTTTAACAGTGCAGATAATTAACTATTGCAAAAACTTATGCAGTGGATTCTCTTCCACTTACCGTCTTCAAATCAAAGACTTGATTTCTTCCCCCATGAAGATATGCTCTAGCTCAACCACAAGACATAAATGTGATGTAGCAATCACTGTGGGAGGTTCTCTGATCTGTGTAATGCAGAAGGTCAGACTAGATTGCGGTGGGCAAACTACGGGCCGCGGGCTCCTCCTAACTGGCCCCTGAGCTCTGGCTGGGAGTCAGCTGCACACGCTCCCCCACTAGCCCCCTTCCCCACAGCCTGAGCACTCCATGCAAGCAGCGCTCTGGGAAGTGAGGCTGCATGCTCCGGCGATCAGTCCTGGCAGCAAGTCTGACGGCGTAGTAAGGGGGCCGGGTTGGGGTGGGGGGTTGGATAAGAGGAAGAGGGTCTCGGGGAGTGGTCAGGGGATGGGGAACTGGGGCATTGGATAGGGTGTAGGAGGAGCCTGTCAGGGAGAGGGGGTGTGGCTAGGGGTCGGGGCAGTCAGGGGACAGGGAGCAGGGGAGTTGGATAGGAAGTGGGGTCCTGGGAGGTGATTAGGGGGAGGGGGTGTCTATGCAGGAGGCAGTTGGAGACAAGGAGCAGGGGACTTAGATGGGGGTGGGGTCTTGGGGGCTGGTTAGGGGCAGGAGATCTCTAGATGGGGTTGTCAGGGAACAGGGAACAGGGGGGTTAGATAGGCGGTGGGGTCCTGGGGGGTGTAAGGGGAACCTTACTCCCTTCTGCAGCTGAATATAGCCTGTGACAATCTAGCCCTTGGTGATTAATGGAAAGGTCTGTGGAACTGGACACATATTTCACATCTTACTAGCAGGAGGTATGTAGTGTGATGGTTGTGGATATGTGGGTGAGGAAATGGCACATGGGAAGGAACAACATGTTGGGGTTTGCTTGTTGTCTGATACCTGCATGGCATACTCAGAATTCTACATAGAATTGATCTCTAGGACTTAAGCAGCTCATTAACTTTACCGGACACCTGACATTTCAGTACTGTGTGCTAGGCAGGGGATTTGTCAGTAACACCCCTCTTAAAGCATTGCTGAGAAACTCTGAAAAGTGGGACCACGTAGCATCACAGCAACCTCTGCCCCATCTTGTCAGGGTGCCTCAAGTTGGCTTTTGTCATGATGTCTGTTGACAGCACATTATAAGAGGAGACATGACATAATGTGGAGGACAATAGGAAAAGAAGACATAACCTTCTGTGACATGTATTGCATTAAAGAATCAATAGTACAAGTAATTGAAACATTTCTATTTTCTGGTGGAAGCAGAGCTGAGGGAGGGAAGGAGGGATTTGATTCAAAACTACACTTTTATCCAGCAAACTAGGTTTCATACTGGCATAAAGTGAACTGTGGTGCATGCAGACCAGTATCCCATTCATCTAAATGGAAGTTTGATCCCCTGGTGTCAGGGCTGAGTTTTTCTCTGAGTACCACTCCTTTGTTCTCTTGCCAGCTACTACTAGCAGTGCCCCTACCCCTGCTATCACATGGGAGTGGAAGTGATACCTGCTCCATATCTGAAATTGCAAAAAAAATATCTCTCTGAAGGGCCAAAGCAGTCCCCTCTACTTAGCTGCTCACAGCCCTGAGGAGAGACAGGGCAGCTTCTGTCCTCCAAGTATCATCAACCGAGGCCTAACAAGAGTCTGTCTCTTCAGCTGACTCTTTCCCTGGCAGAGGAAACTGAGTCAGGGAAAGGTCAAGGGAATTGCATGTATTATGGTTTCTGAGAAACTCTAAAGCCACTTCCTGATGGGTCTCCTCAGCACATACATTCAAATGCACTAAGGACCTGATCCAAAGCACACTGAAGTCAAAACAAGCTTTTTAATGAAATGCATTGTATCAGGTACTAGGATATATTCATGGGAACTAGACCATGGTTTTCCTGTCCTGTGATAATTTTTGAGATTCAAAAAAAAAAAAAAAAATCCCATCCCCAAAGTGGAGGAAATGTCAAAATCTCAGAAAATATTTGTGAACTCAGAATTGCTCCACATTTTTGGATCAGATCAATCAAAACATTTAAAGTTTGTGGGTTGTTTTGTTTTGAATTTGAAAGGGGAAAATCATCTAAATCAACTCTTTCCTCTGAATAGGTTTGGTTTTGATGAACTGGCATTTTCCAATTAAAAAATATTTAATTAAAAATTGGCTGACCAACTCTAATTGGAACCTCTTCAATATAGAGGAGGGATGGGTATTTGTTCAAACCTGCTCTTATTACCTAGGATGTAATAATAGGTCCTTATTATGATAAAAGATTTTTCATCAGTGCTTCAACATGAACTCATATGGAGGAAGAGTTCAGTTAAAATTACCCCTTCAGGCTGTTTTCAAAATGTATGAACCAAAAAATACAATCTGACTGATAAAACAATTTTGATATTTTGTTTCCCTACCCTGCACCCATAAAAAATGATCTGTTGCTCCTTCTGCACCCTAATGCAGGGCATCCATTAGTGATACAACCAGTCAAAGTAGTTGTTACCAAGAATATTCATTATAAACTTAATCCCTTCTATGGTCAGTGAATCATTTGCAAATCATTTTTTTTGAATTGATTGTTCATAGGAATTGGCCAAAATATCTAGACAAAACATTTTGAGACTGGGGGTTGTTTGAAAATGGTTTGCTTTCACTAGTCTCTGTCCATGAGTCATAGTGCAGTTGATAACCTCTGTTGTGTTGTTGTTTTTCTTCCTGATTGGATGATTGAAATATTTTAAACAGGAGAGTAACAAGTAGCAAATCACAAATGATGCATTTTTGTATGAACTTTTCTGGTCTGAGTGAATAATCAGCCATGCAAAAATGAAGGAAACTTTGGGGATTTGCAATCATTTTCGCCAATACTTGGTATATCTCTGATTCCATGACAATAACAAAAAATCTGAGCCCCTGAGTTGTACTTGAATGAACTTGATGCTACTAATGGCAAATATATTTTTGTTGGGATTTTGTTCTCATTATTTAATCAGCTGTTGGTGGTCATGGGCTTGAAGTGAGGCTAAAAGAGTGAATGCCTTGAGTTACTCAAGAATTATTCAATAATACCTACTAATATTCTGGTATGGCTTATTGCTCAGATTAGGGCTTCTTTATTTTATGGAATGGTGTGGTTATTAGTCAGTATATCCTTCCACTAAGAAAAATAGCTCCTTGTTGAAGGATAAGAGAAAAGAATAAGGGATGTATGGAAAATAGAAGGAATTTCCTCAACCATCAATAATATGATTATTTCCCTTCCCTGCCATCCTCCATCGCTCCCCCCACTTTTTTAAAAGGTCCCTACAACTCTTTGAAAAGTTTTCCTTCCTCTTCCTGAGAAGATTGGCTGTTCCCCCTGTGGCTTTTGGCTAAAGAGCATCTGTTAAGTCACTTTCTAAGTACAAGAAAAGAAGAAGAAGGGGGGAAAAAAGAAAATCCCTCCAGACAACTGAAGCGTTCCTGCATGAATTTTTGCAAAAGAAAGTGAGTTAAAAGGGAAACGAAATGCAGCTGAAAGAGGGATTGCAGGGTAGGGATATTTACATAGTAGTATTAAAGTAGCACCTATTGGCACCAACAATGGTTAGAGGCCCATTGTACTAGGTACTGTATATGTACACATCATAAGAGTCACTCTCTCTCCTAGAGCACTTACAGATAAAATAGATAAAGGATGGAAGTGTAAGAAACTATTATTATAACTGTTTTAAAGATGTTGAACTGAGACAGATTACATGAGTTACCCAAGGTTACAAAGGGAGTTTACGGCACAGCTGGGAATTGAACCTGTATGTTCTGAGTTTGAGGCTATGTCTACACTGGTCAGACTACAGGAGCATGAATAGCAGTGTAGCCCAAAGTGCAGCACCATAAGAGCCATCAAGGCACAAATTAAAAGGTTTCTAGGTCACATTATTGTAGTCCTCTTTGAAGCTGACTATGTTAGTGCAAACTCAGAAACTTTTAGTTGTGCTTGCAATGTCCACGTGGAGGAGTTACAATGTTGCACTTTGGTCCACAGTGCTATTCTCATCCCTGTAGTCTGAGCTGCAGGGCAGTGCTGGCAAGCCCTTAAGCAAATGGCTTACCCACAAGAACAGCTGTCTCCTCTTCAGCAACTTTTTGTCCTCCAGACGTTTCCTCTTTCTCAGCTGCCTCTCTTCAGCTCCACCCTCTGCCTCTATTATCTTTTCCTGGGCACAGTGGATGAATGTTTTTTTCCTCCCACTTACCATAATGAGTCAAACTCACCCCTGGTATCAACCCGTTGTAAACAATGGAGTCCTGCCAAACATGTACTTGGTGCAGTGGGTGCAGGGATTTTTAAAATGTTATTCAGTGACAAGAGCCCAGCTTTGCATCATTGAGAGTTCGTCAATGGGTGGCTTTCGATAATCAGTGTCCTTCTCCAGATTCTAATTAGAGTTATAACTGAAAGGAACAAACTTAATTCATCATAAAAGTCAATCATCCAAACATGCATTGCTGTGAAGCTGAAAAATAGAGGTGAACATTTATATTAAGGTTTCAGCTGAAACTTTGATCAGAGTCTTTGGGCTCTGTCAGCAGCTCATTGCCACTTTTAAAAGAGCCATATATGATATTACTTTTTCAATTCAGGGGTGGTGAAAGATGTCAGATCCACAGCCCTGAAGATAAAAGCTCTTGAAACTGATTGTCCTTTCACTAAAACAAGTCTTAATCAGGAATAGCTCCGGCAAAGTCCATGGAATTATTCCAGTGTCAAATGAGAAGAGAATGATGCTGTGTGGTGTGTGCTTGTATGTGTGTGGTTTTAATTTAGCTTTGTTCTGTCCTCCCCAACCTGCAAAACCCAGTACAGCCGGAACAGTAGCAGTTAAATTTTCCTCAACCTGCAGGTGGCCAATGGATCTCAATACAAACCTTATAAGAACATTTCTTGGGGTGAGTGACTGGGACAACCTCATTGTCCAACAATATTTGGCCTTTCTGGTGCATTGGACAACAAACATACTTGGGAGGGTGGATTGTATTAGGCAAGCACCTGCCCACAAGAAAAAGGAATAGACCCTCCAACTTATTTCACATTAGGCAACAAAGAGCTGTCAAATCAATTTAGGATCAGTGATTCAGATTTTACCTAAATGGCACAAGGTCCCATTCCCAGTCCTTTAAACTCTACCATACTCTTGGTGGAAGATTCTTTATGGACCAGCATTATACTTTCTTTTTTTCTCTTTCTATTTTTTTTCTGCCTCCTTCATCTTTTATCAGAGTTTCTGGCTACAAAATATATTTGCATTCCTTGTGTGGCAAAGATTTTGAGTTTCATAAGAAGGAAGAAAGGAAGGAAGGAAGGAACAATGTTTGATTTGCAATGGAAATAGTTATTTAGAGACTGATCCAATAGAACTTGTATTCTCATGTATTTCCGTGGACCTTCTATCAGGCTCTGTATGGCAAAAACATTAAAAAAATCTGAATGTATTAAAGCACTTTGGAAATAAAGTGTAGTTCACAGTCTAATGCTAGAGTAGAATCACAGTGAACAAATCAGGATACAATTCACAGTTAGACATAATAAACACATGAAAATGTGCTATAATTCATTACAGAGACCTATTTGAGCTGGATCCAGGGATCATTTGGATCCTATCAGACATAGGACATGATGCAAATCAGTGGATGTCTTTCCATTTATTCAATTTTGGATCAGGCCAATAATGCTTAGTTCCACTGAAATCAATGGGATCACTCATGGTTAGAGCTGGTTGGAAGACAGAGTTTTGTTTCCACAGAACATTTAAACAAACAAGCAAACAACTTGCTTTCATTTTCATTGAAGTTTTCCAAGGAAAATTTCAACTTTTCATAAAAATAATGAAATTTGGGCTGAAATATTGCATTTTGGGTATGTTTAGTTTTTTGGACAAAATATTGAAATTTTCCAGAGCAAGCAGATACTTTTTTGCAGGTGGGTGGGTGAGGAGGAATCACTCTGTCAAACGCACAATTTCCTGTACCAAAAGTTTCAATGAAAATTTTTCAACCAGTCATACTCATGGTAGTAAGCACTGTGCTGGGAAGTAAGTGTGTTTCAGGATTGAGCTCCAAATGAAGACAGCATTTAAAGGAGAGGGAGTAATCATTTGATACTTTTATGAACACAATTATATGATAGCAGTGCCTATGATAGCAAGAGACTGCAACTGATGACCCAGTGGGTCCCTTCCAGTCCAATGTCTTACGTTTCTCAGAGAAGCGGGGTTCTATAGCTTTTAAAATGATCACTGGGCTTTCTCGCTAACTCCCCGACCTCTAGTACCTGAAAAGGAGGTGTCCTTTCCAAACTCAGCTGTGTTTATCTACCAGTTATCCTGTCTAGTTACCTTTTGTCTGTAAGCACCTGCAGTTACAAAAGGATGCAGCAGCACGTCTCTCAGATACATGGATAGAAAGAGCAGTTACTGGGATTTTCAATTTGCTTTTCAATTTTACCTTTTTTCCACATTATGCACCTAAATAATTGAAAAAGCTTTGTAAATTACAAATCCCAATGAAACTCCTGTACACAATAATCATTTAATTATTCAAGTCTTTCTACTGTTATCGTTAATGCAGTAACTGGAATTTCTTTTCTGCTGCGTATGCTCTGATTATATTCCTAAGAGAAGAGAAGTCTCTTTTTTCTCTTTTTTCCCCACATGGTAGAAAAGTTGGTATCTAGTTTAAGATTTTATAGTAATAGAAGCAGACTTGTCCAGAAGGCAAAAGCTCCAGTTCATTCAGCAAAGTAAGATTTATTTGGATAGCCTGCATCAGAGTCAGTAATCCTATTTTTTGCAGAGGTTCTGGGGAATAGTGAGTGCAGCTTCACTTGTTCTGATTCAGCCCTGTCTGTTGCCATGCTGGTACACAATCATTAGTTAAACAAAAAATCAACATTTGTCATTAAGTGCTAAACTGTTAGCTCACGACCAGGATCATACTCTCTCAATACATGTGCAGAAGGTCCTCAGCAAGAGTTAACATCTCCTCTTACAAGAGAGGAGGTTTCAGATACTTCCATAGTAATTTTCCTTAGACCCCATAAAAGGCACCGTATAGGTCCAGTCTCTGAAGAGCTCCAGGAAACGAGCTGTTCAGAGGAAGCCATTTGCTGGGTGCTACACACTTTCTTGGTTCTACAAAACCCAAGGTCTCTGCTACATATTCTTGAACATCATCTACTGGCACTCAGACATCTCTCTTTTGCAGCGCACTCCTGCGACACTGTGATCAGTGCTGGGCAAAGCAGTCAGGAAACAGGCAAGTCACGAAAGAAGAAGGGGTTAAGCCAGAAATATTTAGATAATTTCCCAGCAGAGAAAGATAATAGGCAGAAAAGATAATACAGCCCCAGGCACACAGTTATTTCCCATTCAAACTGTAGGTGGAAAATGTATTATCTCAGTCACCAGCGTGTAGTAACCATTAGCAACACTGACCATTAGAGGAAGTCCATGCATTCAGGAAGTGTTGCTATATAATCCAGGCAATATTTCATGGCAAATGTCTTTATTAAATAAGGGCAGGCTACCTCACCAAACATTAATCAAGACATTCATTTCTTTTTCCATGTGCCTCTCTTGCTACAATAATGACAATTATAGCTGAATATTTAGCATTTCTGCTGAAACCCTATAAAATAAAACCCTACCATACATATGTAATTAACAAAAACTATACTTGATGTTAAAAATTAGTAGGAGCATCCATCTGAGGAATGAATACAGTAAGAACACTCAAATTATCATGAGATTTGCCCATTTGCAAAAACTAAGACCTTAATGGAAATAAGGGAATATTACTTTTCTAGAGTCATATTATGTAGCCTTCAACGCTCAATAGTCTAGGAGAAATGCACTTCTGGGTGCTCAGATACTTCAAAACCCATGCTTTCATCGTATTATTGTTATGCTGCTGTATGACATAAAGCTAAAGTTTTTCTTCTTCATCTCTGGACTCTTATTATCCACAATCCAACACCTTCCCTTCCTTAAAACATAAATGGGAAAGTCAAACTATGGTCCTAACGTGTTCAAATCCAGATATCTTCAAAAGGGAGTTGTGTGCACATGTCAGAGGGCAGAAAATACTTCTCAATCTCTGAGCTAGATTGCAGCTTGGACTGTATGAACATGCAGAGGAAGGAGGAGTAAAAACTCCCCTTTCCAAGCTGTCTGTCCTCAGGTCTGGTTGGGGTATGTCTACTTGCTCTTCACCCTCATCACAGGATTAGAGAGGTGGATGGGAAATGGTGAAGCCAATGCTTCCCCTTGCAATGCACCAGCTGAAGCAGCAGAGCCATGTGCAGGTGGTGTTATGCTAAGCAGCAAATTACTACCTCCCTGGAGCAAGGGGTAGCCATAAAGAAGTTGACATTCAGGCTGCTCTATGTGTCACTCCCTGTTCAGCAGCAGTGTACCTGAAGGCGCAGTCTATCCCTCTGAGAGGAAGCAGGTAGAGGCCTCCTTCAGATGCCAAAGAGGCTTAGAAATTAATCGAGGTGAGTTAGAGGTGCTATTTGTTCTTTTGCCTGCCATGGTTTGCCTCTCTCTAGTTATAATGTCATCACACATATTAGCATTTGATAACTAACGAAACACATGCACCAAAAAAACAAACAAAAACAAGCAAACAAACAAAAAACATGGTACAGAAAAAGGTAGCAGGAAACCAAATGAGAAGACAAAATAAAGAGACCAAATGTTCAGGAAGCATCTTGGAGTAAAAAATTTTTTTTCCGATATGCTTAAGCCCCTGTTTCAAATTTGTTACAAAACTTAAATGAACAACATACCCCTCTACAGGCTTGATTCCTGGTTGTCTAGTGCTGTGACTCACACATGTAGAGGTAGTGAGTTTAAATCCCCAGGAAGCTCTGGTGCTAGAGGTAAATACTATGACTTCTTTACCTCATAGAAGGCTTTGTGAGGACAAATATATTAAAAGATTGTGAGGCGCTCAGATACTATGTTAATGGAGGCCATATAAGTACCTAACAAAGACATGTGCTTAACTTTAGGCATTTGTATTAGTCCCATCAAATTCAATAGCATTTAAGAATGTGTTTAAGTTTTACTAACCATGCAATTCTGCAAGTAACTTAAGCATATCATAAATATCTTGTTGAATTGAGCTAACTGTAGGCTGTTATGAAAAGTTTCATTAAAAGGAAGAGATTTATTGTAATGTTATATTTATATGTTTCTACCCATACCACAAGTGTAGCGGTGGTACCTGTGTGATGTATTTCACCACATTGTTATAAATTGTGAAAGCATGTGATAAACTACATAGCTATGTGAAATTGTTTTGCCACATGGGGCCATACTAAATTCATAACTTAACAGGACCTGGAAAATAATTCTTGAACATGGTCACTAAATATTTTATGTGAAAAAAAATGTTGTTATATATATTTGACAAATAAATATTTTAATTGTTGGTGCAGCTCTGAGTGCTATATATTCTGGCTTTGGAAATGGCCAGTCCCAAACAATTTGCCAGTCTTGTAGCACTTGAATTCTTTTGATTTAGTGTTTAGAAACGAGAAAAGAAAAGCCAGAGAGCGAGAGAGAGTGAGAGAGAGAGCACGCACAATACCAGTCTGTTGAAGCTGCTCCTCTTTGTCTAATTCATTACATAGTTATTGGAGCAGGGATCTGAATCTGTATTTCACTCTTAGCTAGCTTACATGGCCACCCATTTACCTTCATAGAACCCATTTCTTAGGGGTCTAACTATTGACTAATCCAGGGCTGAGAATTCCACTAGGCTCCTGGGTGACCAGGAATTAAGCTTCGCAATACTGAACATTGTAAGACCTCAGTAGGGTGCCCACAAGTCCCATTTTGGCTAGGACAGTCCCTTTATTGAGCCCTGTCCCGGCCATCTTGACTTTTTGGGGGGCAAAAGTGTTCTGTTTGTTCTGGCCAATCGATGATCAATCGGCAAGAGCAAAGGGGACAAATGTCCACTTTTGCCAAAAAAGAGGTGGCGCACTCCTAACGGGGTGCAGAGGAATGCGTGTGGCGGGGAGGGGAAGCAGCGATGGAAGGTGCGGGGTGGTGGAACCAGGGCTCCGGGGAGCAGGAACAGCCAGCCTCACAGGGAGCAGGTAGGGCTCAGGCAAGTGGCAATGCCAGCCCCATGCGGAGAGCAGGCTGGGCTTGGACGAGAGCAATTTTTATGGAGGAGGCAGGGCTCGGGCCAATGACTTGGGTCAGCCCCGTGTGTTGGGGAAGGAAGGGGGCAAGGCATGGGCCAGCGCTATGTGTTGGGGTGGGGCTTGGGCGAGCAGTTCAGGCCAGCCCTGTGTGGAGTCCTGTTTTCCCTTTGGGAAATATGGTTACCATACACCTAAGTACCTTTATGAATCTAGCCCTGTGAGCTTATTTTCAGCAGGGGGTTGGACCACATGACCTCCTGAGGTCCCTTCCAACACTGATATTCTATGATTCTATGATTTTCAGATGTTTGGAGCATCTGTGACTCTAATTCTGGGTGCTCAGCACTTCTGCAAATGAGTATCAAGCTATTTCCTATTGGGCTTTTTAGGATGGAGGCACTTGAAATCAGCAACCACCTCTGAAAATGTGAACTACGTGACTTACCCAGAGTCAAAGGGTGACTCAGTGAGAGACCCAGATTTCCTGCCTCCCAATCATAACCCTCTCCTCACAGACCACTTGCTGCTTCACAGAATGTGGGCCTTGGAACACCAAATAATACATGCATGCACACAACAAATCTCCTCATAAACAAACAAGGCTCTTTATTTTTCTCCCAAGACATTTGGTCTCTGAAGATAAGCCTAAACTGAAGGAGAAAAATATATTAAACTGGAAAAAATAGGCATTTCACTCCCTTGGAAGAGAGAACCTACTTGAAAATAACAGATATCAGGAGGCTGTTAACAGCGTGTCTCCTTACCAATAGGGTGGTCAGATGTCCCAGTTTCATAGGGATAGTCCTGATTTTTGGATCTTTTTCTTATATAGGCTCCTATTACCCTCTACCCCCATCCCAATTTTTCACACTTGCTGTCTGGCCACCCTACTTACCAAAACAAAGAAACAAAAAAAATAAATAAAAAAAAGCAGGGCATTGTAAACTGCAAAGTACTTTCTCCCTGGGGAAGAAACACACAGATGCATGCGTGACTTTTCTGAGCCAACAGAAGAAAAATTACTTCTTCCCTCTTTACGGGATGAGAAGTTTGAGAAGAAATCACCGTGGCAACTGGAACACATTCAGCCTTTGGTGGCCTGTGGCGATTTTCCTTTCCCATAAGTGATAAGTTCAAACCTGGAGAACACGATTTCAAACAAAGAATATAAAATGAGGCCCACTACCGTACCACACCATTCTCCCTCTGAGAGAGACAGATAGTAACAAATTATAAATCAACACTACCCCACTCTCATCTCTGAATTACTGAGCAGGAAACTAAAATCTTGCAGAGGCTTAAACTATCTATCTTAAACAATCTATCTGCTAAGGTTTCGTTAGAAAATTAGCTCATGATATGTAATGATCTCTCGTATACATTTTATTCATTTTAACTGTTTAAATAGAATTTGAGTAATAGCTTCTTAATGTTTACCACAGACGGTAACTAAATCTTTAATGGACTCCTGCTGCAACCAGCTTGATATTGTAATTTAATTGAGGTCTGTGCAAAAACAAAACAAAAAAATTTCCTCCTTTTTTCTTTACTATTTAGATGTGCTGGTTATTTATTTATTTATTTATTTACATCAGACAATCACATGCACAAAGCTGATGTTGACATGTTGGAAATGGGAATTTTACTGTGGAAGGTTATTATTCTTGCTTCTTTAGAGAAATATTTGCATTTTAAGTCCACACATCAGGCATTGCAAGCCACTCCTCCAGATGAATAGTGGGAGAGAAATTCAGTATATTACGTTTGTATGAAGTCTATGGAAATCTTAAACTTTGGGCCCAATTTATATGGGAGCTACATTGGAACCTTTGTGACCAACTCAGAAATCAGCAAGATGGTTCTTAGTTTTCATTCCAGAAGAAAAGGAAAAGGGAAGAAGTTCCTTCCCATCCTCCCCTAGGGCACTGCAGCTCACACAAGATGCAGATTTGTGTGTAAGATAATATGGCCCATAACAATTTCTCACCTGAATTTGGGGCCAGATTTTGCAAAGTGCATTCACCATGAGTGGCTCTTACTCATGCAAGTAGTCTCATTGACTGCATAGGGCTTACTCACATAAGTGGTATTCATAGTGAATAAGGATTGCAGAATCTGTTTCTATGTGTGGAGAAGAGATGCTGGGACCAGCCAGCCAGCTGTCACATTTCAACTCCAAGTGGCTATGTTTCATTGGTACATAAAGAGACTCCTGTGTATACAATACATATTTTTGAAGTCTATAAAGTTTCTGCATTAAAAATGTTCTCAGATAAATTCAAGACATTATTACTATGTGGTAGGATTTGCAAAATAACTCAGCAGTGTTGGAACAACACTGCCACCACTGAAGTCAATGGACTTCCAGTCTTTGACTTTGTTAATTAACTCCAGGAAGAACTTTCATTTCCTTCTTGGTCCCTCATGGCACTTCCCCAGACGTTTATCCACTGCAGAATTTTGCAACACACCTGACTCAGAGTGACATCTTTACTGGTGCATTACTGAATCGAGATCTAAGGTACTGGAACCACTTTTGTAACCTACACCACCCTTACATGGTTGCAGCATGCACTTTTACCAAAAATATGGACTGGGTGAAAATTCCCCCCATACAACAACAGATTAATAAGAACAAGATTTATCAAAAAGAGACAGAAAATGTGTTTAAAAACAAGAAAGAGTTTGCTTAACACACCTAGATTTACCCTTTGTATAAGTTACAATATGTGAGGTAGCATCAGTCTAAATTACAGACCCGCCCTCTGAATGTATACATGTTCCAAAAATCAATTTGTAGACATAACTCCAGTGTCAGAGTTCCAACCCCTTGCTGTCCTCTCTCTCTCTCTCTCTCTCTCTCTCTCTGTGTGTGTGTGTGTGTGTGTAAAAGAGAGAGATATCTTTACCTATGTATGTTTAATAACCAGTCTTCCACCTGCCCCATGTATGCAGTGTTGCCAATTCTCATGATTTTGGCATAAACCTTGTGATAATTGTTTCCTTAAAGCCCCAGCTACTGGAGTCAAGTGGACATGTGATGATTTCAGCCTTTTTTCTTAAAGAAAAAGTAAGTTTCTAGTCCTCATGGCTGTGGAGAAAGCTTTAAAATGTGACCCCAGTGTACTCTAAAAGCCCCCAAAGAAGAATGCAAAGAAAAAGAACACCAAATCTATTATTTGTACATAATCTCATGATGTTAAAGCCAATCTCATAATTTTTGGTGGGCTTGACTCCTGATGTTTGAACATTTGGGGTTGACTGTACTAGTATGTGTGTCGTCTGGACTAGAGCTGTCTGGAAAAAAAAATGGACAGAACAGTTTTCCATTTGAAAATGCAGTTTCACTGAAAGTGAAGCATTTGGCAGGAATGTGCCAATTTCAGTGAAATTTTAGATGGAATTTGTTTTTGTAATGGTGATTGTTTTGTTTCAATAAGGTAAAAATGTTTCATTTGGATTCATTTAGTTTAAATTATATTTAATATTATATATAATATATTTATTTAATATTTCCTATTACATTATCATGTTTCAACACTAACAACATGAATCATTTTGATGGCCTTGAATTTAATTTTTGGGGAATTTTTGCTTTATGGGAAATTTAGTCTGTTCATACTGATTTAGAGTGAAAACAATTTTTAAATGGTGATATTTCTTGCTGAACAGAAATTCCATTTTCTGACCAGCTCTGGTCTACATATATTTCCCATCAACTATGGCAAACCCCCCATCCTCTAATCACTTTCCCCTAGTTATCTACACACACACAATAGTGTTTTGAACCTTTCCCCCAGTTATCTACACATACAATACTGTTTTGAACCTTTGTGTTCTCAATGATATCCCATGGAGAACACAATCACCTTTAATAGCAACTTTTCAAAGGCCTAATGACCCATCTCCCAGACTGTTTTTAGCAGATCAGTGTGCCTGTCAAATAAAGTGGTAACTGATGGACCATACACATAGTTCATTGAAGATGGTAGTTTAGTCTAGCAGGGGAGTTTTAAAGCTTAACTCAGGCTCCCACCTCCATTATTATTATGTAATATTCCTGTGCATGAAGACTTCAGCCCTTCAAAAACTCCAAATAGTATAGACTGCTCCTATGCATTTCCTCAACATTGCAGGCTACTCTGAGTACATCAGACTTGTTCTCTTCTCTCTACACTGGCTTCCCTTAAATTCTGTCCAGCCATCTTCAATATATCAGTCCTTATCTTGAAAATGATAAGTTGCCCACACCCAGGATATCTAAAACATTGTCTAAGGCACCAGGATGAGGATTGTGGATGACAAATCTACTGAGGCACAATGGAGGTAAAGCTTATATGTGCAGGAAATAGGACTTTCTCCAAAGCCTGTCTGGACTCTGAAATGAACTTCCACAGAAGCTAAAGATCATCATAAACCTCACCACCTTCTGCTCCCAGTGCAAAGACCACTTCTTTGACCTGCCTTCTCTGATATAAATACAGAGCAATGGGTATAGTAAAAAAAAAGTTTAATTAAAACATTTAAAAAAACCCAAAATCCCAACAAAGTAAATCACTGCACATAAAATTCTCCCCCTGGGGAGACAATCAGTCCTGTTTCTTATTGCACTACTGAATAGGGTGACCAGACAGCAAGTGTGAAAAATCGGGACAGGGGTCCGGGGTAATAGGAGCCTATATAAGAAAAAGACCCAAATATTGGGGCTGTTGCTATAAAATCGGGACATCTGGTCACCCTACTACTGACAGGTATTCAGATATTACAGTGAGGAGGGCAGCATAAGAACCTACAAAGAATAGAATTTAATATTACTTTGTTGACATACATATTCAATCCATCGCAGTCTTCAATGAGAGTAGATTAGGCCAGTGCCGAGCACTTTAGAAAATCACACCGATATACTAAATAGTATTATTAATTATTAATAATATAATTATTATACAACTCAAGTGGGTCGAAAATGTGAGGGGAACATTGGCTACATTTCTGAAGAAAGGTTTTTCTTGGGTTTTGTTTGTTTGTTTTAATTTTCCTACCAAAATGTCAATGATACATTTTATTAAATTGTCTAATGCAGGGGAGAAAAAATGCAACCAGCTTTACAGCTGTGCAGTAAATTGAAGAAGGAAGGATGTCCACCAACAGCTCTAGTGATGAATTTTGGCATTCCAAACCAAATGGAATTCCAAACCAAACCCAAAGGGGGCGGGGGAAATGTTCACTTTAAGGCAATATAGGCAGAAACTGTCAAGTTTTGCACTGTTTTAGTTATTACTGTTAGAAGGTAAGATGGCCCCAGGCCATTGAGAAGAAAGAGGTCTATGTTGTAAAGGAAGGTCGGTTCTGGCACAAATCATCTCTGAAGTTCACAGACTTCAAGCAGAAATCATGTAAACCTCAAAAAAAAAAAAAAGTTGTTCATCTTGTATATTAACAAATAAATATCAGCTATTTTCAAGTTTTGGTACAAAACATTTGCTCAGCCCCATCATTTACGTAGGTAGCTGGGTTATTGAAAGCCTTAATTAATATTTTCAAAGAGTTTGAGATTCCAAGATTAAAAACTTTATGTGCACGCTATTATTATTATTATACAATTATCATACCTGAGAAGCCTTTTATAGCTATTCCTATCCCCAGATTTAAGTTGGCTCTGTGAAAAAAAAATCCTATAAGAAACAGTTAATGAATAGCTTTTCATAGCAGTCGTTCTCAACAGTAGGTGCAGCTGGAAGGATATTATCCACAAAGGAATTCTACTTTACATTATTATTACTTTTGATTTAGTTTAGCAGATGGTTGGTGGGTACCATTTATAGACTCTCTAATTTATCTCTGTCTATTGTGGATGTCCTTGATTAACTATCTATTGTGTTATTTTAGACTTTCCTAACATGTCATTGTTTATATAAATAATAATAAAAACAATTTAGCAACATAACTGAACACTGAAAATGAAGTCTTTGTGGAGTGAGCCAAAACCAATTTCATTTTCAGTAGAGCTGTAAGTCCATATCATCTTATCACAGCTTTTAAACACATTTAGGACCAAATCTTCAGCTGGTATAAATTGGTGATTTCAATGGTCCTACACTGATTTAGGATCTGGCTCTATGTTTTTATTTAGTATTGTGTGTGTATTATTGTGTCATTGTTCCAAAGGACAGAGTGGAGATCTTTGTAACAACTGGAAATCTAGTAAGTGGTAGAAATCCTATCAATGCACAGATTTAACGCTATGCTGGGCAAAGCACTAGAAAATGCATGGCATGGGAAAATGCTGCACTAAGGGAGAAAGACTAGGGGGCTCTGAGGAGCTCCTTGGAGCAGGAATAAGCTGTGCAGGTAGAAGTGCACTTTTACCTTTACTCTGAGGTTTTCTGTAAATCTACAAATAAAATATAAAGTATGTGCTGCCCTATTAGGGCCAAACCAAATACACATGTCAGGGCTTTCCTCAGGTAGATCCAAAAGTATGTTTCCCTAAATCCAGTTGCAATAACACCCAACCCTCTTGGTTTCCTCAGCTGCAGCCCTCTGTGACCATACTTCTCTGATTTGTTGGCAGCTCAGACCCCACATCCTTAGAGCATATTGTTCTCTTACTGTGCAGAAGGGGATTAATTCCACACAACTAGTCCAGCCCTCTCCTCTTGAAAACACAGTGGTCTTCCTCCAGCTGGAATGAGAGGGTTAACTCCGTCCTGACCAACTACTTGATGCAGATTGCATATACCTCATCCTATTGACCATCCAATTTCTATTATTTTTTGATAGTGTCAAGAGTAACTCAGCTAAAATTCCTTTAGTCTTTGAGTAGGAGTGCAGAATTTGGCCCATTAAATAAAAACAACTCTTTCCTAGAGTAATGTATTCCTATAAGCCTATGTTAACCAGGACGCCCATTCAAGGACCAGTGACTCCCTCCAGCAAAAGGGTACTTGGAAAAAAGAAATGTTGCAACATTTTCTCCAGATCATTCTATCATCAGTGTTTTCATACCCAAACATTTAAAAAATGATTAATCCAGTGCCTCAAAATCATTGGCTTAAAAACCATGATATTGCTACAATATTATAAATGTTATTTGCCTTCTAGTTTCTCAGCTGCCTGGGTCAAGTTTTTCAAGCTTTTCTCTGCTATCCTGAAGACTAGAATCTTCCTTTTTTATGTAAATGAAAGTTGAGATCCTTATGCAATCATGTGATTTCAGTGATTTGGGCTCAAATAAAAACATCAAATATCACAAGACTCGTGAATGCATAACACATAAGAATTTGAGCATACATGGCTTAATTTCACCACATTATACCAAATGGTCACTAAATGGTAAATCAAGCATCTACTAGCTATTATGTCATTACCCATGTCCATACATGATATAGACACCTGCATAAAAACCAGAGGTATGTAATGAATCCAGATCAGTTCACAAACTCCATTAGTATTGTTAAAAAAGCAACCTTTGGATTATATAGCCAGTGATGCAATGATGCAATTGGTTATAAAAATGTAACAAGTAAGCATGTGTAAAACCTCAGTCAACAAGCCAGGATTGGGATTATGAATGTAAATTGAAAAGAGAAAAAAACAAAACAAAACAAATCACAGATTTCATATCTTGAGGAATGACTTTCCATAGTTCTGGAAACAAGCAAGCAAAATATGTCTTATCTCTCCTGTAGTATTTATCAGTATGCTTGACTCACTTTACCTATGTGTATGGAATGAAAATTTAATTGCTGCTCTGTACAATGACAATAATTTCACTGCAAGATTTTCATTTCATAGACATGTAAATAGAGGGGGTGATGGCATACGTATGATTAAAAACAATTATCACAAGAAGTTCTTTCCACTCTTCACTCTGTCCTATAATACATCTGAGAACAGCAACATGGTCTGCCCATGATATCAGTGATATAAATCCTGCTTCTTCCTCTCTGAGTTGAATGTGTATTTGTTTCTTCATACATTCCAGGATGATGTTGCACATGATTTTTCCAGGCACCGAGAGTAATGTGATTACTCTCCATTTATTGCAATTGGAAAGGTCACCCTTCTCTGGAAGTTTTATCATGAGGCCTCTCTTCTACTTTGTTGAGTTCTTCATTCCAATTTCTTTCCAAAACTACAATGAAAGCCTAGAGGGCTATTTCATCACTTGCTTTAAGCATCTCTCTAGTAACATTATCCTCTCTGGCTGCTTTCCCGTTTTTGAGTTTACTGATAGTTTTTCTAACTTCTATGATTGTAATATCCCCTAAATCAATACAAAGTTCTAGTGATAGGTCTTCATAATATATTTCTAGTAGTTCTCTTGGGACTATTTACAACAGTCTGAAAATGTTCTGCTCATCTTTTCTTTTGTTCTTCTATACTAAGAGTCTTTCTATTGGTATTTTTAATAGGGCCTCCAATACTGCTAAAGTTTCCTGTTAGCAGTTTAATTGTCTTATAGAAGGTTGTAAGGTCACCTCTTTGCCTAGCATCTTCTGCTCCTTAACATATTCTATCAATATACTCCATCTTATCTCCTCTAGCACTCTTTTTTTTACCCCTCTGTGCAGAACTCTGTAGTCTTCTTGACACTTGCGTGTCTCTTCACATAGGTGTCAACTGCCTGAAATGGAAGCCCCGCATCAATGCCTTGTTCTCCCCCCAGCACCTCCCGCTGATCAGCGCCTCTACCTCCTTCTCAGTACCTCCCACCCACCACAAATCAGCTGTTCCAGGGTATGCAGGAGGTGCTGAAGGAAGGAGGGAGGAACGACAATGGCAGCATGCGCAGGGGCTAGGGGCAAGGTGGAGTCAGGAAGAGGTGGGAAAGTGGTGGGGCTTCGGAGGAAGAGGACGGGACCTGATGCGATGCTGGGGTAGCACATTAGAAAGCCGGTGCCTATGTCTCTTCACATGCATTAGCATTTGTGAATTTTTGTTTTATGCTTGTGCTCTTTTCCACTGCTGCCCAATAGTATTGCTAATCCATTCATCTCTTTTAGATTTTGCTATTATTACAACTCTCTTGGCACTTTCTAGACAGCACTCTCTGACGAATTCCCAGGTCTTGATTTTCTTCAGTTAACTCCATTAGAACATTGAACCTGCTCTTTGGTTAAATTCCACCCCTCCCTTGAGCCCATTGAATTCTGTCAGACAAAAGCATATCAGTCATCAGTTGAATAAACTGTTGGGTGCCACAGGCAGAGAATGACAGAGACTGAGGTGCTAATTAAGAGTTACCTCCACTGAATTAAACAGTGTTGCACTACTGTGGCCTCATTCAATCTCGGTGGACCACAATGTAAATCCCACCTCTTCAACCACCACTGAATTAAATAGTGCAATGCCAGTACAAAACTAGAATCAGTTCTATGTTGTTATTGTAGTTTCTAAACAGGAGCCACTGATATGCTTACTGACTCTCCTCTGTTTAATCACAATAGTTTGGCACTAGGCAGACTGAAGAGAGAATCAGTCCATGTTCTAGGGAACCTCACATATCTGGATCCTCTGCTTAGTATTAGAATGGTGGCAGATCGCCAATAATCCCTAGGTATGAGCCTGTTAAAGAGTGGCTGAAGCAGAGCAGGCTAGAATGTCACTAGGTCCCAGGCAGCAGGCTAAGTATGTACCTCCTTCTGCTACAGGAAATCCACAATACCTACCTTCATAGATCCAGTAACCACCCCAAACACACCAAGAAATAAGTTATCTACTGCCAGGCACCCAGACATCACAGAATATGCTCTGAGGAGAGAGTCAGGCACATACCCCTTAACACGCAGAAAATTGACTTCACCAAACAAGGACATTCCACCAGAGCCTAGATGC
Organism: Dermatemys mawii; assembly: GCA_007922305.1. Classification (NCBI taxonomy): domain Eukaryota; kingdom Metazoa; phylum Chordata; order Testudines; family Dermatemydidae; genus Dermatemys; species Dermatemys mawii. The sequence continues at coordinate 41,652,366 of ML677342.1, read as the reverse complement.
CGACTCCATGGGTGCTCCGGGGCTGGAGCACCCATGGGGAAAAATTGGGCCAGGCCACTGATTCCTACAGCTCCCATTGGCCGGGAATGGCGAACCACGGCCAGTGGGAGCTGTGAGAAGCTGAACCTACGGACACTCCGGTAAACAAAGCATCTTGCGGCCAGACAGGGGCTTACCCTGCACACACTGGGGAACACGTTTGGGAACCCTTGCCACAGACTAACAGCATTGTCATTTTTGAATTTGTTGTCTTTAGTTTCACTGAATGTTCCCTTATTTTTATGTTATAAGACTTGCTAAATAGAAGTTTGCTTAGCACTACCTAAAAGCATCAGATCTGCACTCTTTCCACATCTAGAAATATACATCATCACTTATCCTGGTTTATTAGCATGTGTAACAGTGTCATGAAAGAAAAAAAGCAAAGAGTTTAAATAACGGAAAAAATAGTTCATGAAACAACAATAGTAGTTCCACAGCCAGCAGATCTCCATGCTGAAATTACTCCAAACCAAATACATTTGGGTTCAGTCAGTCATCTTTGTATTATTGGCCATGGGATAATTAGAATTCAGCCAATGTTAGTATTATAATTATTTGTAGCTTAATTCTCACATTGACCTGATATTGCTCAGTAGTATGCTTCATTACACTTGGTTTATTAATACAGTGTTCCAAAAATTATGTTAACTTTCATTGCTAGCTACAACATAATCTTCTGGTTCACCCACACACAAAATAGCATCTATTAAAAGGGGAAAAAAACTTGCAATAAAACTTTAATGCTCAGTTACCTTCTCCCTTCCAAGGAAACAATTTACATATTTTCCTAAGCATTTTGCAACAGTCCTTCCTGATCAGTTATGGGTAGATGACTGTATTACTATGTACTTCTGAAACATTCAAAGATTCTGTGTTGCATGACAGCAAGAATTGGGCTAAGATTAGTTCATAAAACCAATGATTCCAATCTGTTAATGGCTAGTCCTCTCAATGCTTTTGTGTAATTGCTATGAAGAGTATATTAATTGTTGTTATTGAAATCTATTCATATACCACTAATTATCATTAAAACTCATTACTCTGTTTGCAATATGATGATTTCATCTTCTTTTCCATAAAAAACCTCACTTTTTTGCAATCTATGCATTTTAATGATGCTGTTGTAAAACACACACCACAGAAAGCACAAATTAAAGGAATTAATTACAAAAAATAATCAAACTTGCAATTAGAAATTACAGAACGGGCTAATCAATTTCTATTTGAGTGTTCTGCTTTTCCATGTGTGTCATTTCAATCAAACACAGAGTATTCATTCACTTTGGGTGAAATTCACTTCAGTGCAGGGGACAAGCACAAGGTCATGAGACAAGTCAGGGGTTCTGATCTTAAGACCACTGTAGTCAATAGAAAGACTCACACTAACTTCAGTGGACTTTGGAGCAGTCCCTATAGAAGGTAACACTAGCAACAGAGATGGGTTATAGGGCTTATTAAACAAAAATAAAGACATTCTCTCCCACTTTAAGTTTTCACCCTGTGATAGAACAAACTCAAACTGAACACTCTAGGTTCGATTTTCCAATCACTTATTGGACTTCTGACTCCACAGTTCAGTGGAAAAGCCAATACATTTACTAGCCAATCACCTTACAAGTAGTGTCCTTTAGGCCGAAGCTCCAAGAGTAATACATCCAATGGCCTTATAAGTCATGTTCCTCAAACTGTAAGAACAGGAAGCCTAAGGATGATTCAGAGAATGAGGTAGAGGATGGGGACCAAGAAGGATTGGGGATAAAAGATGCTGTAACCAGCATTCGGGGCTCACTCTGTTGGTTGAGAGACAGAGGGGAATGAGCGGTCTGGACGCTGTAATCGAATAAATCGCCTCTTACCACTCCACCCGGACTCGTCCTTTATTGAACCTTGCAACAACTTAGGGATAAGAAAATGTTTGCAACCTGTGCAATGCAAGCAAACCAACCTAAGACCTGGTGTAGACATCACTAGGTCAAAAGAAGAATTCTTCCATCGACCTAGTTACCCTATTGTCCCAGAACTTGATGTTACTGCAGTCAGCCATTTTGTGTGCCCAGCCACTGAAAACTGAAAACCAAAATACCACATAGCTAGGAATGATCGTCAGGGCCCTGAGAGGCAAGATCAAACAGCTTCATGATTGCAGTTTTGCTAACCAGAATTGGAGGATGAGAGTGAAAGCTAATGTGCCATGAGAATGGAAGAAATGTTTTTGAGTGCCTACCTTGGCTTTTAGTATCCCTGACATATACATTTTATAGTTGTTATGACTAAAAATGGCTTGATAAAAAGAGATAATGAGTAATTTGTTGAAATTAGGAGAACTGATAACCCACTAGGAGTCATAACGAGTTATGTGCTTTGTTTAAATTAGCTATAAAAGATTAAGCAAAAGAATATGCTTTGGAGAAGTCTGAAGAAGCTTTACTTTGGGCAAGGAGCTAACACCTAAACTCTCCTTAGCTAGGTAGAAGGAGGACCCCCAGACACCTGGCTGTTGATCACTTGAAATCATCTCAGACTTTGGTAACTATATTGTTTGGGGTGCTCTGAACCTACTGTTACTGCTTATATGTGTGTGTGCTTGAGACCTAATAAAAAGTCGTTTTAGGTAAAAGGATTCTTGTTTATATCAATCATTTATCAGATAGAGGAGCTGTATCCACATTGATTTATTCCTGAAGCCACCCTGAAGAAAAACAGTTAAGTTATCACTGCTTTCGGTTCACAAAACCCTGGGTAACAACCCCCTCTTAGAGAGATAAATTTACTTCAGTGATGAAAGAACCGGTTGCTGTCCACATTACAGTGCTACACTGTAATAAGGGGCTATACTACCCAGGCACAGCTAGTGTAGATATACCCCTTGTCTTGAGTCATGCTGGTGTCAGTAAGAGGAGAATCAGGTTCTTAGTTGTGAAGTTTTCACTTATATCGTTAGTTGGTTGGGGTTTTTTTTCATATCTGGTTTAGGCAAGAGCTAAGATTAATAAAACACTATGAGAAATCCCTTCTTGAGTTATATCCAGCCATGTCTGGAAGCAGAAGAGATATTTGAAATTTTGGTGAGAGAAAACTGCAGAGAGAGTTTGTAAAGTTTCCAACTCAATTTTTGTAGACTTAGAAAGCTCAAATAAACCCTAGATAAGCATCAGTAATCTGTGATGTTCTTCAAAACTGGATCCAATTTCAACCTTTAAAGGGTTACCATTGAGTCATTATTAAACTCTATCCAGGGCTCCTTTGCTAGAATGATGGCAAATATAGTACAGGATTTTGATAGCAAAGGAGATATGACTCCTCACCCTCCCCCGCCACATATGCTATATAAATGGGAGGATCTTTCTACAATTCATCTGACATTTAGTTTTAAATATTTCCCCCATGTCGCTACAAATGTCTTATTTCTTCTCTGCTACAGAAAACAACCATTTTATGTTTTCCTAAATTAGCCCTCAGGTTTCAATCCATCCCTCACTATCTTAGGCAAATGGGGTCATATAGATCCTTTGCTTTCCATTTGATTAGCTGTAACTATTTATTTTCTGCCATTCATGTTTATGACTGTGCAGTAAAAGACAGGCTTAATGGGCCAGTGGTCCAGGATGGAAAATCATCCAGCTAGTGAAGCATTGAGGACATTGAATTAGTGGCACTGCTGATCAGTTTTTTCCCCCAAGTTGACATCTGTTTGCACATAGAGCCAAAAGTGTTCTAAAAGGCAATGTCAGCCTTAGGGTTTGGAGTTTGCCTCTTCAGATGCATCAGAAAGCCTATCTTCCCTTTATTACTTGTTATTTTCTGTTGTGAAATGACAAGACAGATGCCATCAAGTTCCAGGGAGGCAGTATTACTCAATGCTGGAAAACCAGACTGGAAATAAGGATTCCTAGATTCTATTTCTGTAACCACTACTGATTTTCTGAGTGAATTTACACTTGTGTGCCTGGTAAATGTGTATAACTAATTAGAGCACAACAATGTTTCCAGGAAACTCACTGGAAATTGACTTAGGTACAGCTATATAATGCTCCTTTTGCTTTCATTTCCAGTAACTATTCCAGTGAATGAGTTTACGGGCATGAATCTCCCTGGAATCAGTGAATTTTAAGGGAAGATTGGAGAATACTAATAGATTCATAGATTTTAAGACCTTTATGATCATCTGCTTTGACCTCCTACATAACACAAGTCAAAGAATAAAGATAGCATAATTTCTGTTTTGCAGACAGTATATATTTTAAAAAAAGATATTGAGTCTTGATTTAAATACTGTAAGTGGTGAAAAATACACCACATCCCTAGGTAAACTGTTCTAATTGTTAATTACCCTCACTATTCATGGAAGGCTAATTTTGAATTTGTAAATATACACAAATTTATGGAAGAAATTACTCTAAGAGCTATGCTTATCCAAACCACGAAAAAGAACAATCCCGGGAGGTATGGATGTCCAATCAAAATCAATCACCACAGCTCAATTTTTTTTGTTTTTAATATCAATTACTTTTGCCAAGCCGCTCACAAACCATTTACAGCCCAAGGATCTTTCACAGAAATAATTCTGCATACAAAATACTCAGAGAAAACAGCTATGAATGATTTGTTTGTCATTCCTCAATGTTAATCCTTGCCTACCTTATAGAGGTAGTGCATGAATTCATTATTGTTTGCAAAGCACTTCAAAATCCTGTGATGAAAGCACTTAGATAAGTGCAAAGAATCTTTATAGACTAAGCTATAAAGCTGCCAACCGCCAACAGTGGTCAACATCAGCCTCTGTCAGGGCTACCCAGGCAAACTGCCTGACACCACTGCTGTAGTCAGAAAACAATTGAGGTGTGCCGGTTGGATCACAGACATCTGATTTAATGAGCCATGTGTATACCATTATACAACACAAACATACCTACTTGGAATGGATGAGGAAGCCAATTGCTCACCAAACTGCCATTACATTTCCTGCCGCAGCCTCAAAGAGTGGCCAGACAGCCACCCAAACTGGAGCCATTCTCAGAGGAGGGATGTAATCAATACACCATTAAAACTCTCATCCAGGCTCTCAGAATTTCATGTCTTGACTCTTCTCTGTCCCTGACAAATGCAGGCCTTCCCCACTTATCTCCATTCAAAACACTCTCAAGGATCATGTTTTAGGCTGCTCCTTTGACCATGTCACCCTTCTCTTTGTGCCCCTTCACTGGGACATGTTCCCATTTCTCCGTCACATCAAATGCAAACTCCACCATAACTACCACCTCTTATGTATTATTGAAATCTTGACTCCTGCCTTCACTTCACCACTGATGCTGGCCTCAACAGCCCATGGTTACATAGTCAGTCACCTTTGTGCTCTCTTGTGTGCTGCCTCTCAAAATGGAAGGAGCTTTCCGCAAACATTGCAAAACTGCCTCACTGTCCTCCTTCAAATCCCTCTTCAACTTTCCTTTGCTGTGATGCCCAGAAAAAAAGATGCCAGTTGGTGCTCTAAGGCTATTCTGACTAGGACTGTCTCATTGTTTCCTTGAGCTTCCCCGTCTTTAACTAACTGCTCTCTTTCATATACTTAGATCATAAGTTTTGTGGGGCAGATTCCATTTTTCTGCATTGTGTTTGTACGTCACCTAGCACAATCTGTCTTTGCCCATGACTGGGTCTTCTAGGTATTACTGCAATTCATTTGATAAATTAATACAAATAGCTTTCTCAGGAGGAAAGCAGTGTGGACATACCCTTACTAACTGGGCTTAGAGGCACTCACTCCAGCTGATAGCTTTCCTGCATAATAATGAACAGGACATTCTGCAGGTGAGGGACCAAGGTCTTCATAAAACATGGAGGGACATAGAAATACAGTATAGCAGATTGGACACAAATATGTTTGGTAGCTAACACTTTCAGGTCCTGAGTCCTGGGAACAGTACAAATCAAGCCCCCAAATCTAAACTCTACCAATAGTTTGAGAAGTTTGCATCAAAACTCAAAACCCACTCTGAAGTTTGCACCCAAGTTTTATATTTATAATGAGCTGAATATAACTACTAAGTCAAAAGTTTTGCAAATCAGGTTAATCTCTTTCCATTACCATTTCACTTATAGTCTTCAGATCACTTTGAGTACTTCTTAGTTTATTCAGGTTAGAAGAACCAGAAAATGAGCCTCTTTCATTATATGTTAGGGCTTCCTCTTCAAGATATCCTGTGGCACCTTAAAGACTAACTAAAGTATTGAAGCATAAGCTTTCATGGGCTAATACCCACTTCATCGGTATTAGCCCACGAAAGCTTATGCTTCAATACTTTTGTTAGGACAGGTTACATTTACAGCTTTATAGCGCTTTTGGTTATATCCACCTTCGGATACAGCTCCAGGGAAGGCGCTCCAGCGTGTCCACACTCACAGCCACAACCGCACTGGCATGGCCACATTTGCGGCACTTGCAGAGGCCAGGGGAGTGGTGCATTATGGGAGTTATCCCAGCATTCATCTGGCTGCAACATGCTTTTCAAACGAGGAGGATGGGGAGGAGTGTGCTGTGTGTATGCGGAGGGAGAGAGTGACTGGATTTTTGGAGTGCTGAGAGTGTCAGCATACTGTCTTTAAAATGCAGAGCCTACTAATCTTCTGCTTCTCACTCACTCAGTAAACATTTGCATTGTTGATTTGCCGAGTTACAAATAAGCTCTGAAAACGTACTTCCACATTCCTCCAGCCAAGTTCAAAACAAAGGGAAGAGAGGTCAATTGGCTTAGATAGCTTAGGGGCATTTCCAGAGATCACTCAAAGTGCAGTATTGTTACTACCCATTTACACTGGAGCTAAAGCGTATCACCCAATACGCAACAGCTGTTATCCTCTGGGAAGGGAGGATTACCAGGACCGCTATAACTGCGGACTTATAGAGCTCTACATGCCTCGCCAGTCTGGACGGGTAGTAGGCTATAGCGCTCCTGGTGGCTTTATAGTGCTATAAAGTGCCAGTGGAATGAAGGCCTTAGTCTTTAAGGTGCCACAGGACTCCTTGTTGCTTCTGCAGATCCAGATTAACATGGCTACCTCTCTGATTCTTCAAGATGAAATCAGGAAAGGTACATCCACCTGGGGGTCGGGGGATATGATACACTGCCCAATGTTTTGAAGCCTCAGAAAGGAGTTTCAAAGGTGAGTAAATTGTATATAAGGGCTATTTGCAGTGGCTTATGTTGACAGCCACATTTTTGCACAAAAATTAAGATGTCAGAAGTGTTTTCTTAAACGCTAGTTCTATTTGCAATAATCTTCCACACAAATGAAACAGTATATTGGGGAAGCAGATGATTTAATCCATTTTAATGGACTATTCCATGGATCAGTTTCTTAGTAATTGCTTGCTAGTTAATTTCAGATACCATAAGATTTATTTTGTCTATTGCTATGTGTTAATTTTTTTTTTAACCATTAGTGTACTTTATATAACAAAATTCCCTCCTAAAAATTTTGCATTGGGATTTCAATACCAGACAGCTCCCTAATGCTTCTTCCCCATTTTGATAACTGAAGGAGAATGGCCATTGATCATTCCAATCCCATTTTGCTTTAATGCAAGCCACTTCATGAGAAAAAAGCAGACACTCTATTTGCAAGATACAGGAATCTGCTAATTGTGAGAATGAAGGAAGTTATCATACTGCTGTAAAAGTTTGGCATAGCATTAAGGTTCTAATTTAAGAGTGTGTTGGGGGAGAATCAAAGAACCCTATTAGAGTTCTCTAGTAACATTTATTTTAAGGACATCCTCTTACCTCATGGTTATTGTACCTGTGCTCCATAAAAAAAGCTATTATTTTCTACCTGCAGATATTCTGCATTAAAATGTCATGCTGTTAGGACAAAAATAAAATTATTTCCATGTGTTATGGTTCCAAAATGAATAACATTTTGTTTTCTCCTTTCTGTAGTAAATTTAAATTACATGAACATTGATGGATTGACAGCCCTGGGGAAAGAAGTTTTATATTTGTCCACAGAAGACAGGCCTGGGCCATGGTACTTTATATTTTCCCACAAATCCCTGACAATGTGCTTCAATTCTTACCTAGGAGGAGCAACAAAACTGAGAGAAATTCAATTCCTCTGCCTATTAAATCCTTCCATCTGCTGAGGGCTGGACTACACTACTAAGTTAGGTCAGCTTAACTACATCACAAAATTTTCACACCTTATGCAATGTAATTAATCTGACTGAAGCCCCAATGTGGACACACTACATGGATAGAATTCTTCTTCTGTTGACTTAGCTACCACCTCTTTGAGATGTGGATTTACTTCACTAACAAAAGAATCCCTTCTACTACTCTAGTTAGGTGTACTGTGTTGCTGTGGTTTTTGTGCAAGGGTTCTCAAACCCCCTCAGTGGGTCGCAAGGTTATTAAATGGGGGCGTCACGAGCTGTCAGCCTCCTTCCCAGACCCTGCTTTGCATCCAGCATTTATAATGGTGTTAAATATATTAACAAGTGTTTTTAATTTATAATTTAGAAGTGGGGGAGTCACACTCAGAGGCTTGCTATGTGAAAGGGGTCACCAATATAATAGTTTGAGAACCACTGTTTTTGTGGATACAGACTAACATGGCTACCCCTCTGATACTTGTGCTGCTGTAGTGTTTTTAGTGTAGACATAACCTTAGACTACCAATAAAAGTGTTTAGAGCCAAAGGTGGTGGTGGTGTTACCCTTGGACTTGTCCTCGTGGAAAAAGACTGCCTGGTCGAAAGCCCATGGAGGTATATGGAAAGAAGCACATTGACTTCAATGACCTTTCAGTCAGGTCCTAAGGCCCCCATTCAACAAGTGCTTAAGCACATGATTAACTCTCTGCCACTGTTTAAGTCCCATTAAATCAAAGGGACTTGGGACTTAAAAACATGCATTAAAATATGTGCATGAATAGGTGGGGTTGTTTTTTTTTTCCTGAATAGGAGTGATTTGCTTGTATCACAGCCCGTGAACACCAATTCTCCTCCTCCATATTAATGTAGGACTGGAAGGAAACACAATAGGTCATCTAGTCCAGTCCCCTGCACTGAGGCAGGATTAAGTATTATCTAGACCCTCCTTGTTTTTAAAAACCTCCAGTGAAGGAGATTCCCCTGCCTCCCAGGTGTTGAGGGGGGAAACAGCTAGAGTAGCATAGACAAAGTCTCATGCCAAGAGTCAGAATGATTGCGACGTAAAGAACTTTTCACCTTTTACAAGGTGGCCGTTCAGGCGTTGAAGAAAGATTTTCTTTGCACCCAGCTCAGCATCTCTAAGTCGTGTGCATGCTGCTGCTTTTAAGCCTGTCAGCTGGTTTTAGTGCCATTCACCATGAAGTGCTGCTGACACATGCACAGCAGAAGAGATGGAGTAACCTCAATTCTTCCTTTGTGAGAGATCCCGGAGTTTTGGGCAAAAGATTTTCTGCCTTGAAGATTCTCTCAAATGAGCCACCATCAGGTTCTCTGTTTCCCCCTCTCTTTTTTAATGTATGCATGAAGCTTCTGGGCGAGTTAGAACCAGATCCAGCTCCCAATGAAATCAGAGGGATTCTAGTCTTCAATGGGAGCTGGATCAGGTCCTTAGTAAAGGAATTTGGTGTGTGGTGTTGGGGTACAGTTCTGAACCACCATCACGTTTTTCCTAGCTGGTGCAGTGGAATAGAAGACCCAGCATGTCAATGAGATCAGTGTATGGTTGTGGAGCTAGTTAACTGAGGCTCAGTCTGGATCCAATCTCAGAGAGTAATATGCAAGTGTTATTCCCAATTTCCTCAGGACTGAAATCCATAAGACCATGGAAGCTGATGGTGAAGAAAAATTTACAAGCAAAGGCAAGTATTACTTTTCAATAATAAGAATATTCATAATAATATACAAATACCAGGAGTCATAGCAGGGAGAGGAGTGTAAGGAATTATCCTGGCCAGCTGCACAGAGAAGGAGAGGGATTTAGTGGGTACAAAAATCATTAAATGTAGACAAAATCTCTCTGCCAATACCCAGGAGGAGAAGTAGACCTGACTGCAAATTTAGGTGATTAAACACAAATGACAGGAACATCCAGAAAATGCCGTGTGGCGAAGGTGCCTAGCCTGTACTCCACATATTGTTGGTGTTGATTAAAAACACATTTGTGTTCAGATTTACAGCAGATGATAAAAGACCAACAAGTCTTAAGTTTTCTTCATTATTAACCTTTTGGATTATATTAAGCAATAAAAAAAGAGAGAGGTGTTTATTCAGAAGCGAACTAGTTATTCAAAATGAGTTCAAATAACATAACAAAGGGCCAGATTTGGTTCCCACTGAAATCATGAAGGGTTTTTCCATTTGCTTCAAAGGGAGCAGCCTCTAGGTCAAGTTTGTAGGAAGTAACACATCCTAAATCAGGAGATTATAGGCCCAGCTTTGTTCTCTCTTACATGGCAAATCTGGACTAAATCCACTGAAGTCAATGTAGATACACTGGTGTAAATGCTGTGTAAGTCAGATCAGAAGCAGGATTTGTCTACATTACAGCTGTACCATTGTAAGGCCATAAGCATCTACTGATGCTTCCTACATCCGTGGATGGAGTTTTTCCTTCGATGTGGGTAATCCACCTCTCTGAGAGGTGATAGCTAGGTCAACAGAAGAATCCTTCCATGGACCTTGCTATATAGCTACACTGCAGGTTTAATTGACATAACTATAGTGAGAAATTTTTCATAGTCCTGAGTGAAATAGCTAGATCAACCTAAGGTCAACTGGCCTCAGTCTCTATCTCCTGTCTTCCGAAGGGAAGGGAAGGAAAGGGAATTGCTGATATATTAGATGCTTTCCAGCTTTAACAATCTATGGTCCTAAGAAATGATCCAAACCTTAAAACAAAACCTTATTTGAAGTCTGAAAAAAGCTTATGTAACTCTTCTGTGCCCCCATATACTACTTATTTTAATGTTCCTTTTGTACAAAATTATTTATCTAGCAACATTGGTGCACATGACATTGAACACTGGATTCTTTGTGCCAAACAAATAATGACTCCTTGCCTCACGGTAAAAATAATGCTGTGCAATCTGAAACAAAACAGTGTGCAGAATGGGGTATGGTCAGTGTAGCAGGAATGATTCAAAGAAGGGGGATTTTAAGATGTTATCAAGAAAGAGAACTTCATGTATGTTAATTAGTAGATTATTCCTGGGATAAGAGGAAAGTAAAATCCCTCGCAGAGATTGGAGGAATTTCCTCATGTACAGGTACCCCTTGTTAGTTGGTTCTTCTTTTACCACCCCATCCCAGAGCTCCAAATAAAGTAAACCTACACTTTGTTGTTGGAAAACTGTAGTTATAGACTTGTATTTCACTCAAAAAGCAGAGTGGCCCTATGTCATAACCCCTGTCTATATCCCCAGGGCACCTCGGAAATGAAATGTTCTGACTGGGTAAGGTTGTTTTTATTTTTGTATTTTCTTCTGAAATATTTTTAAATTAGCCAGTCTACAACTGCAACCTCTTCCCACAGCATCTCAGCCTGCTACTCATTTCCCAGTAACATAGTATGCACTGAATGAATCCCCTTCTCATTTATTTTCAAGTAAATTGAAAATCCCTTCTCAAAAACAGCAAGGCCAGGGTCTTATGAAAGAAATAATATACAGTGTAACTGTATCACCATGTGTATCCACAAGGGGGCTCGCTTAAAGTTGCACAAGCAACCTTAAATCTAGCAGTAGCATGGTGGGCACCTAGGGCCTGCTGAGTGACCCCTCGTGGCCAGGCTTCCCACACTGCCCTCCCTTGTTATCTCTTTTAGAGGGTTCCATAAACAACCTAGACACAGTCCACTGGAAAATTAAAACATTCCACACTGAGGGTCCAATTTATTCAATCCTCAAGTGCACACTTGCTCTCCAGGCCCCCGACCTCAGTTCAGTGTCTCTCTTCCCTTCTTTCCCAGCCTTCTCAGACATCTTTCCCAAAGCTGGGTCATGGCTCAGTGTCTCTGCAGAAGCCAGTCTTGCTCCCCGTAGCTCTTTCTTGAGGTCAGCTACATCTTCTCAGGATTCTGTTTTCCTGAGCATCCCCCAGTTTACTACCAGGCCTCCTGCCTCTGGCCATCCCAGGGCTGGTCTACTCTACAGAATTACTTTGGCATAACTCCATCTCTCAGGGACATGAAAAATCCACACCCCTGAGCCATGGAATTATACCAACCAGTATAGACAGCGTTATCTTGGCTGGGGAGCTTCTCATCTTGACATAGCGCCTGCCTCTTGCAGAGGCGGTTTAACTACGCTCTGTCGGCACAGAGCATCTTCATTAAGCGCTGCAACTGCACTGCTTCAGCATTTTAGGTGTAGGCCTGCCTCAGCTACTTCTTTCAAGCATCCCTTCCTGGAAGCTTACTGCAGCCTTTTAATTTGGAATCCCTTACTCCCTTTAAGAGGGGCTCATTGTGTAATCAGGGCTGGCTTAGCCATGGGCAAGCCACTCTGTTACACTGGCATTCTTTAACTTTTGATTGTTTGACTTTGCAACATTAATAGCATTCTTTTAATATACTTGTATTATTTTATTATAATTTTATTTTCAAAGATTTATTGATATATTTATATGAAGTGACCTTTATTTAGCAACCTAAATCATGATTTGGAAATCTAACTTTAAGCACGTATCTGACTGTCTTGGCCAAACTATATTTCTAGTGAATAAACATTTCTAGTAAGATGAAAGCCTTTTTCCTTTTCAGTATTGTTGTTGGTTTGGGTATGTTTTATTTATTTTTTTGTCTTTTTTTTTTTTTTTTTTTGGGCTGTCACGACTGCACAAATTTAGCTGTGTCACAAGCATTTGTTTGTGGAGATAACTTGGCTAAGAATAGTAACGTTGGCACTTCTAAAGCTAAACAAATCACTCTAATTTCCTCCATTGTCTGAAAAAAACAAGTTTGTAAGTCAGGACTGCAAATGAGCCTTTAAAAACGAAAATGATTAAGCAGATTAATCCTCTTTTCTTTTTAAATGTTAGGTCAGGCTCTTATTATTTGTGATACCATAATGAGCAGTAATTAAGCTCTGCCAAATGTTCTTCTCTGAAGAAACTTGAATTACTGTTGTACTAGCACAAAAGAAATCATCCATGCTACTAGACATTGGCAAACTCTTTGCAGAAAACAATTTGTTCAATACATTTTACCTCTTTTGCTCACCAATTGATCTTCTAACAGATTTTGAGGTTTACAAATGTGTTCATTTTGGCCTCATTTCAGAAAAACATCCTTATTCATGTACAGCCTAGCTTCAAGAACACACAAATAATTCAAGTTAAAATGTGCTTAAGTGTTTCCCTAAGTTGGGGCCATTACAAATAATCAATAAGAATTAAGTTTGCAAGAAAGGGACCCCAAAACACAGCTAGTGTTTAAGAGAAAGCATGGACTTGAACCTGACACAAGTACATCCCAACTGAGGGCCCTCATCACCAGGCTAAACACAGTGAGTTGCTCTAGCACTCTTTTTTTTTTCATGAAAAATTTCCACATTAAAACAAACTTTGGGTCCTCTGTGTGTGGTGTGTGTGTGTAACAAAATTCCTGTTTTCCAGCCTTTCCTACCCAATGCAGGCGCCAGACTTTGATTGACAACCAAGTTCCTGCTTCCCACTTGCACAAAGTGGAAAATAAATTATATGTTGCATCTTAATTCCCCACACGGGATGGCTGATACATTAGGAGGAGAATATGTAACCAAGGGGCCATTCACTTTTGACCCCCGCTTCCTTCTAGGAGGGGAAGTAAGATCTCAGTGGTCTTTACCCCGTTCCAGAGACATCTAGCCAGGCTTGCTAGTGTACTGAGACCACAATCTAGCATGATGAACAAGGCTGTCTCATTGTTCTCTTGTACTCTCATTTGGGTCGGTCAACGTCCATCTTGTCTTGGGCATCTTCTACACAATCAAATACTTTGGACACTGGGGAACACCAGGGATGTTAATTAGCTGACTGTTTGTAATTCATAGCAAATTAACTCTCCCAGAGCCCTAGTATTTGATCTTTACGGATGACAGAAATAGTGCTAAATATCCCTGGTTTTAGAAGACTACTTAGCACAATCCCAGGCCTGATCTACACTAGAAAATTAGGCCCCTATAACTACATGGCTCAAGAAAGTGAAAAATTCACACTTAGTAAAGCCAACCTAAGTCCCAGTGTAGAATAATTATTCCATTGACCTAACTACCACTTCTTGGGGAGGTGGATTATCTATTCCAATGGGAGAACCTCAGGGGTCCCGGTCCAGAACTAGTGTTCATAGGCATGATGATAATATAAATAATAATTACAGTGTGTGACATTGTCACTATAGTTAAGGTTACATCTGTTTAAAGGTTGACCTTTCTAAGTTTTTTTAATTTGACTTGATTACCTGGAATCCTTTGAAGTATGATGTGCCTCAGAAAGGTTCAGGTTAGGGTTAGCAACCCACTTTTGGAGTTATCTGAGCTAAGGTTTGTGGAGATATAAACCAGAAAAAAAATAGACATTTTTTCTCAAAGTTTCTAGGTAAGTTTGTTTTGCTCAGAGCTAGAGATCAATCCTTTGAAGTGATGCAAGTCAAAATGGTCTCAAACTATCAAGTTTTACCAAAGGTAGTGTTTGGCACCCACTAAATCTTTGAGGGTCCCAAATGGAGAATGATATTTAAGAACATGCACATTTGTTGCAATGCTCATGTGCCAATTCACAGAAAAGGCTAGAGTGTTTCCTTTTGTACCATTTTATTTGCATGAAAGTTCTACCATTGTACATACTCTAAAATCTGAATGGCTGCTTGGATTATTTTGAAATTTGGTATTGCTCATAGGGATAATCATAGTATTAATGATCCAGATTTGGAATCATTTGACTGACGGGTTCGTTAGTTAGAGTGCTCTCCCCCCACCTCACCCAAAAAAATTCCATCTGCTGCTTTTGTATTGTTCAACAGACAGGTACTAATCACTGGACAAATCACAGACCCCCATTGAAACTGATGCCTGTGAACTCATCCTTCAACTAACACAACTAAGGATAAGTTAATCACAAGTCCCCATCTCAGACAAAAAGAGTTTTGGACTAAGTGACTGGAGGTTGTTACAATTTGTGAAACATGGATAGCGATTTTATTTGGCGGGAATGTAATCAAAGTCTTTGCGGCTAAAAATTAGACATATGCATGCTTCCTGGGAGGGGAGAAGGATTGCTGTGGATGGAGATGGCTGTATTGAGGAAGCCTTTCCCTGCATCATCCCTCTATTGTGCCTATGTAAAGAACAACACTTCTAAGTGCTCTGTAATCCTTGTAAGAAAGAGAACGTTGAGTGTGCTGGGGGAAAAGGGAGAGTGAGAGGGGTTGTGGTTGTGGAGGGGTTGGGCAAGGAAGACAGGTAAGGGTAGACAAACCTGGGATTGGTTGTTTGAGGTGGTCTGGGGGATATAAGTATCTACTTCTTGATCTTGGGGAAGATTAACATGGTGTTTTTATAGACACAGTGTGGAAATTTGGAACTAAGAGCATAGGTTCCTTGAATCTTGAGGGGGAAAGAAATACGCACTGCCTTGATTTTCAGCATATGGATTCTGGACAAATCCTGGGTCACAGGGTTGCAACAGTCTGCACAAGAGCAAGGAGTACACCATGACCTAGGGATGTCTGATTTGGCTTGGTATGCAAATTTCAGGACATTATATGTATAATCGCCCATGTGACTATGAACTCTTTCCAACAACATATCATTTCCTAGTTAAAAACTAAAACTAGGAAATTCAGTGGCAACAAACTAGGTTAATACAGCATTAAGCTTGCAGCAGGGCATGATATACCCTTACAGAATGTTGAGTTGAGCAAAACTCTGAAAACCAGGAAATGCACAATCAAGGTTACTAGTGCACCCGGAAATGCCCCCTTTCAGCAATGGCCCAATATGCCCTGTTTACACACATGCCTTTACTTTGCCAATAGCACAATTGCTGAAAAATACAAGTTCTTAACTTCCTTTTACAACCCATTCAGAGGATTCCATCTAAGCCTATTGAAGGACCCCCACCCCCTGAAAAAAGAGGTGGGGGGGCAGAAAGCACATTCCACCTTATCTTCCTGCTGGTGCCTGCAGTTGGCAGTAGCCAACGGGAATTATTTGCACAGCTTCGAGCTGAAGTCAGTAAGTTAGGCGCTATTTGCGCCTACACTAAACAGTTGAGGGAATAGTTGAGCCTGGTTGGTTTAAGTGTTTGTGATATGTGGACACGTGCAGATCACTTTGAGATGCATAAGAGCACAGTGATTATGATATAAGCAGATCCGTATTTTTCACCCTCCAGTGGGGATGACCAAAGGGAATAGGTGCATGTGTACTTTCAGGATCTGGTATGCATCATTTCAGTGCAGAATTGAATAGGTTATATCAGTAGCAAACCACTGGGCTTTTTTTTTACACAGGATATTGACAGCACACAGGTGGAACATGAAAGGATTCTGATGCTCTGCTGATAGCTAAGTGAATGTGCCAGATTGTGATGGTACCCTGTGAGTGACAATAGCGGAGTTGTAAAAGGCTGAGAAGTGGTTCTTCACATGCAGCCAACTCTCCACAAATAATACAAAGTGTGTGAGTGTCGACCAGGATCCAGACCCTTCTGAATGTTAGTGCCAAGGGCCAGTGAGAGTATGTGCATATTGAGGCACCTCTCAAAGGAAAGGTGGGGTGGGCATTTTCTTTTCTTTTTTGTTCTTTAATATGGTTAGATGAAATCCTGTGAGTGACAGCGCAGGGGTAGCAAAAGGAGATGAAGAGCTTTCACATTTCAGCAACTGTGGGGGTGCCACATAAGAACAGCCATATTGGGTCAGCCCAGTATCCTGTCTTCTGACAGTGGCCAATGCCAGGCGCTTCAGAGGGCATGACCAGAACAGGTCATCATCAAGTGATCCCATCCCCTGTCCCCAGTAAAGGTATATGGGGGCACTGCTGAAAGAGAGGGGAGATAGTGAGGGCACTGACGAAAGAGAGGGGAGATAGTGGTGCATGGGCGACCTTCATTGTGCAGTTCCTGGTTTTCAGGAGTTTGCCAACACGCCATCAAGCAACCCTACTTCTGCACTAACATATTCAATGGCAAAAAAAGTAAGATTTAGGCCGAAGTGTCCAAGCAAATGACTTTCTCTGCCAGCTGTGTTTCTATCGTATATTCACCGTGTAACCCACCCTGCTGCAGGGTGTCAGTGTGAGCTGTGATGCATCAGTTGCTAGGTGACTGGTAGCATTTTGTCTATACCACATGTTCAGAGGCGTAGCAGTACGTGCTCCAAACTCTAGGCCCCTCAGGCTCAAGATCTTGGTGGAGTCCAGAGTATTCTTGATATTTCAGATAAAAGGAAAGGATTCCATTACTAGAGCTACCAGAAATAAAAGCTGGAAGGTCTCTTGATATGATGCTTTAATGGCCATACACTACACGGGTATACCTGACAGTTCACACCACAGACCCTAGGGGCAGTCTGGTTCAGGGATATGAAAGGAGATCACCCTTCCACACCATCCTGTTGCCTTCTGGTTAGAGCCTTGTATCCTTCTGCTATGGCAACTCTTGGAACTCTGCTAGCAAGAGAGTTTTCTCCATGCAACTCATATGCTCTCCAGTCTCCATGTTCAGGCAGCCAGCTATCTGGCTTTCTTTCTGCAGACAGCTCCCAGGCTGCTACCTCTCGCCAGACATTCCTGATCACATACAGCCTTCAATTCCCTTCAAAGCCTGGTACCCTCCAACTTCAACAAGTGTTCTCTTTTACTGTGCTGGAGAGATTATAGTATCCTGTACTGGCTGGAGGTTGGACTGGGGGTTAACACTGGGCCCAATAGTGAGCTAGTAGCAGATTCATTACAGCTATTTGTGTTCTTAGTCACTTCAGTCACAATTTATGGTAATATGCATGTGTTTTGATTATGAAATATAGAATAATTGGAATAACAGATTAAGTAAGCATAACTGAACAGTTGTTAGAGGGAGAAAAACGCTAATAATAGTGCTTCTTTGCATAAGACTGAAAATTGCTAAATAAAATCCCACCTGTTGTCTTGGCAGAGAAAAAATATACAAGATGTATTTTGTTTTGGCTGTGGAGGAGTAACATTGAAAGAGTTTATTACAATGTCATAAAGAGAGATCTCAAGATAGGAAAGAGTGACAAAATGTGGTAGGAAAAAAAAGCCCTCCACCGGATTATCATTTCTTATGGAATGACATTGAATTAACAGTTAATGCAACAGAAAATAGAGATTTTAAAAAGGAAATGAAGAGAAACTTCTAGATTTATTTTTGGGAAGACAAGAAAATGACTAAGGTGAGATAAATGTGGCTGCTACTTCAAAGCTTTTAGTTTCAGATGTTCAGGGAATTCAGCGTCATGAAAATAGCAAAACAAAAATAATGCTTAAGTTAGCAGAAAACTTCAAAAGTGAAAATATATTCTTAAAGGGGTGGTGTTTTGTGAAATACAATATCTAGCAAAGGAGAGAGAATTGCAGGTATTCATAAAATTAATTCACTTTCTTCAACCATTGATGCTAGGAAAACTTTATCACTCAAATGTTAATTAAAAATGAACATTAAAGGGGGATAAACAGGGGCAAAGTACATATGATTTTTTAAAAACAAACAAACAAAAAAACCCCAACCATTCACACAAAATGCTTTGAGAAATTTTCCCAGATTGACTTTGTGCTCCAGGCCTCCAGTGACTTGATTGTGCCAGTTATGTCTCTATTAGAAGTGTTGCCATTTATTCAACAGTTATTTAGGGAAAGTCTGCTGCAGAGATGCATCCTATACGACTTTTATCTTGGGCTTCACCAGCTGCTGAATGAAAATGTTATGCTGGAGCATGAAGACAGAGGTGGCCTCTAACACATACAAGTTCTAACCCATTCAAGGTTTTAAAGGTGGGCTCCAAGATCTGGAAGCAGATTTGGGACAGGATAGGAGGCCATTGCAGGGGATAAGCGCTGACATGATGTCATTTACATTGCCTTGTAGATGGGTTGCTGCATGTTGGACTAGGTGAAGCTTCAGCACCTGCCTCATGATCAAAGCCAAGCAGAGCACATTGCAACATTCTCACATGTAGATGGCAAAACCATGAATCACCGCAGCTAGGTTATCATCTGAAAGGAAGGCCACTGTCACTGTGTCTGACAAAGGTAGCAAAGAGCATAAGTATAGCTACTGTTGGTATTGAGGTGTAACAATAAATCCAGTAGGACAGCTGCATTGTTCACCGCTTTGATGACCAGATAGATCGTAGACTCAACTATCTGCTGTGTCCCCTTCCGCTAACAAGATAAATCTATAAAATGCTTTGGGATGCCTCGTCATAAAAAGCATTTTTAAAATATAAGCTATTACTATTGTTAACTGCAGCAAAATGGTAACGCTAGGCAGTGGATTCCCCTCCGCTCCCTGCCACCAACTACTGAGATAATCTGTTCAGAGTTCCACCGTACCAGTGACTAATGGGGGTGAAAGGAAGTTCAGCAGTTATTTCTTCATAGCAGTCTACGAGAGAGAGAGTATAGACTTGTGTTTTAAGCATCTCAAAGTCTCTGCCAGACAGCCTGGGGTATAGCTTGGAAACATTCCAGAGATGGTGATGAGATGACCTCACAGAAAAAGAAAAAATAAAAAAACCTCAGTGCTGGTCCACACTTTGACATAACTTTGACTTTAACTTGAATAACTTTGACATAATTCTGTTGCTCAGGGGTGTAGATTATTCAGACCCCAAGTGACATAGTTATACCAACCTAAGCACCGGTGTAGACAGTGCTATGTCAGCGGGAGAGCTTCTCTGGATGACCTAGCTACCGCCTCTCACAGCAGTGGAGTAAAGCCAATGGGGAGCCGTCTCTTTAGAGCGTCTTCGCAAGAAGTTCTACAATGGTGAAGCTGCACCATGTAAATTTTTAGTGTAGATCTGCCCTTAGAATACAAATTACTTCAAATTTAGAGAACCTGGTCTCACAGATGTTAACAGTTGTGAAAGTAGGAGTCCAAACGCTGTTGTTGTGGGTATATCAAAATCATAGAAATGTAGGGCTGGAAGGGAGCTCAAGAGGTCATCTAGTCCATTTTCTCATGCGAAGGCATGATTAAATATACATGGGAAGAGGCATGATTAAATATGGGGAGGTGTTTGTCTAACCTGTTGCAGAATTTCCATCCCTGGAGAATAATAACCTAGACTGTTCCAGTGCTTAACTACCCTTAGCTATAAAGGTTTTCCTCATATCTAACCTAAATGTCAGTTGGTGCAAACTAACATTATTACTTCTTGTCCTACCCTTGGTGGATAAGGAGAATATAATCCTCCTTATAAGAATATTTTATAGAATTTAAGACTGTTACCATGTCTCCCCTCAGCCTTCTCTTCTCTAGATTAAATGTACCCAATTCTTCCAATCTTTCCTCATAATTTGTGTTTTCTAAACCTTATACTTTTGCTGCTCTTCTCTGGACTCTCTCCCATTTCTTCACATCTTTCCCAGAGCATGGTGCCCAAAACTGGATATAATACCCCAGATGAGGTTTCCCCAGTGCTAAGTAGAATGGCATAATTACCTCCTGTGTCTTACATATAACTATCATAAATATAAAGGGAAGGGTAACAACCCTTATGTATGCAGTAATATAACCTCCATCCTTGCAATAGGTACAGAATCAATCCCCTTACCTGTGTAAGGAATTAAACAGTTCAATTAACCTACTTGGCAGGTGACCAGAAGGACCAACGGGAAAAGAAGATACTTTCAAATCTGTGAGAGGGGGAGGTTTTTGTTGTGGGCTCTTTGTTTTGTGTTCTCTTGGAGCCAGAGGGGTCAGAGCAGGGAAATCCTTCTCCTACAGAGAATCCTGAAACAAATCTCTAAGAGCACAAAGTGTAAGTAAGCAAGGCAAGGCATTAGATTATCTTTTGTTTTAGCTTGTGAATTTCCCCTATGCTAAGAGGAAGTTATATGCTGGTTGGGTTTTTTTTGTAACTTTGAAGTTAAACCTAGAGGGGAATGATATGTGTTTTAAATCTTTTTATCACCATGTAAATTTACCTTCCATCCTGATTTTACAGAGGTGTTTCTTTTACTTTTTTAAAAAATAAAATTATTCTTTTAAGATTGATTTTCAGTGTCCTTAAAAACCCAGGCGTTTGGTCTGTGCTCTCCTGCACCAATTGGTGAGGATATTATTCTGAAGCCTCCCCAGAAAAGGGGGTAAAGGAGCTTGGGGAAATATTTTTGGGGAAAATAGGAACTCCAAGTGGTCCTTTCACTGAATCTTTGTCTAAATGACTTGGTGGTAGTGACAAGGAGGTATTTGTGACTTGGGGAAGTTTTTAACCTAAACTGGTAGAAATCAGCTTAGGGGGACTTTCATGCAGATCCCCACATCAGAGTGAAGAGGGAACCCTATTAATACATCCTGGAGTGATGTTTGCCTTATTCACAGCAGTAACTTAACGTTGACTCTCATTTATGGCAACCACTAAGCTCATAAGGTAATAAGGAAGTGTTATTTACTCCTTCGCATAACACAAGAACTCGAGGGTCACTCAATGAAACTAATAGGCAGCAAGTTTAACACAAACAAAAGGAAGTACTTTTTCATGCATTACACAGTCAACCTGTCAAACTGTATGCCAGGGGATATTATGAAGGCCAAAATTATAAACGGGGTTCAAAAAAGAACTAGATAAATTCATGGGTAAGTTCATGGTCCATCAGTGGCTATAAGCCAACTATTTGTTTAGCAGAAGCTGGGAGTGGACGACAGAGGATGGATCACTTGATGATTGCCTGTTTTGTTCATTCCCTCTGAGGCACCTAGCATTGGCCATTGTCGGAAAATAAGATACTGGGCTAGATGGACCATTAGTCTGACCCAGTATGGCCGGTCTTATGTTCATCTTGCCCAAATTCAGGTCAAAAGCATTAACATCTGAATGTTCCAAAAACAGCTAGTTAGGATCAAGAGAACCTGGTCAGGTGCCATACTACAGATCTAGGTATTATCTGGGCACATGGCACAGTGAAATCCTAGAGTTTTAATGTAACCACACAGATACAACTAATGATCACAGCATCTGATAATGTTCAGTTTAAAAGAGTGCTCTCATGAGTTCCGACTGTGAAATAAATATGCAGTCACAGATATTGATTATGTAAAGATTTATACATGAAGCCAGTTGCGTTAGTCATGTGCTGAAAGATAAACAAGTGTGTAATTCTCTGCAGGATCAGGGCTGTAGTTAGTAAAATGAATATCTTTGGTGACAGGCTTCCCAGAGAGGTCAAGCACTGAGCGAAGCATGATCTGCCCATGTAAACCAAGAGATATTCTCTCCTAGTCAGAGTGGAGGCACACTGATGGGCATTGTGGGGGTGCTTGGGATTATATTTCAGGTGCCTAGATGCTAGGGGCCAATAGAAACAATCTATGCAAATTATTCGATCACTTACACTCTGGCAGCTTTTAACAACATTACCATGTCTCTGTTTAATTGTGTTTGAATTAATCAAATCAATATCATTTAAATTAAGTGCCCTATTAAATCTATTTTAAGTGGTACCAGTTGCTATTGTATTTTTTGTACAGATTAATCTGTTTTAATTAGATTAAATGTTCATCTATGACAGATTTTAAACCTCATTAAGGGCCACATCCTCAGCTGATGTAAACTGGTGTATTTCCCTTAAGTTAGTGTAGGTATGCCTATTTACATCAGCTAAGAATCTGACCCTTAAGGTTTTTTAATAATCTAATTGAAATTAAAATGCATACAATGCTTATCTTTATTAATCTAACTACTTAAATGTAAAATGACACATATTCAATTGGTCATTAGTCATGCATTTATTGCCCCAATTAAATATAAGAATTAGAAACCTAAGACCAAGATTTGAACCAACCAACTCACTGAAAACATATGCTAACCTAAAGAGTTTCTCCAAAGATCACAATTCAGCAGATTTATCAAGCATGTGACTGACTTTAGCCCTACTGCAGGACTCACGTAAGTATACATTTGGATTGCACTGAAATCAATGAGACTAAAGCACATACCATCGTACTTTCTTGAATAGGGGCGCTTTCTTGAACTGGGCCATTTAAGTAGACCAATAGCCTAGTGAAGTCAATGAGACTGCTTAGGTGCTTAAAGTTAGGCCCCAGTTCAGCAAGATACTTATACAGATGCCAAAATCCTAAATTTAATCTCCTAGACGTGAAAGAGCTTAAATCCCCACTGACTGTCAACGGGATCTTGACTCCCAAGTGCCTAAATTCCATTTGAAAATGAGCTTTAGGTTCATAACTCAGTTAGGCATTGCGACACTAGTGCTGCAACACCTAATACTTAAAAAGAAAACAAAACTGGCATGAGGGCCAGATGTTTAAACATATTTAGAAAGCTGAAGACCCAAATAAGCACTAAATGAGTTTTCATAAGCAGCTAAGAGTTTAAGTCCCATTTAAATCAATGAGTAATCAGTACCCAACTTGCTTAGGGACTTGTGAAAATTGCACAGTGGTTCTATCTGCATCTTTATGTGTATTAGCACTTTAGCCTGATTCATTAAACCATGTAGCATATGCTTAACTTAAAGCACATGGGGTAGCCAATGACTTTGATGGGACTATTCACCTGCCTAAAGTAAATCATATGGTA
Source organism: Dermatemys mawii (assembly GCA_007922305.1). Lineage (NCBI taxonomy): Eukaryota > Metazoa > Chordata > Testudines > Dermatemydidae > Dermatemys > Dermatemys mawii. The sequence continues at coordinate 41,628,572 of ML677342.1, read as the reverse complement.
AACTGGATCAGGCTAGAGTACTTAGCACCTTGCAAGATCAAGCCCTTAAATAGGTACCCTGCCTTCTGGAATACACAGGGGTGATGAGGATATCTACTAGTACTTGCAATCAGCCAGACATGCAAAATAGTATAAGAAACCATGTATCACTCCTTCTTGACTCTATGACCTGTTACTCAGTTGCTCATGCTTTATGGATAAAGTGCATAGTGTTTATTCTTTAAGTTCTTAAAATTCCAATTTGTTTTTAAGAAGGAACACAGGTAAACCCATGTTTTTAAGGACAAGACGTATTTAAAAGTGACAAAAAAGATGCTTTAAAAATTCACCGGAGATATCAGAAAGGAAACATTATTTAAAAATAATAAGCTCACTTTTAGTAGTGTTGTTTCATATGCTTAATTTTAATTGCAGATTATTCTTGTTCTCATATCACTATTGATAGATCTGAACGAGATGACAGACATCATTAATTTAATTGTGTAGGGGATAGCATTTCAAACAGTAGCTTTGCTGACCCAAGTCCTACAGCCTGTCTGATGGTTATGAAATTGTGGCAAAATGGAAATAGCGTTAAGGAACATTGGAGCTAATGTTACTGTCATATTATTCAAGGCATTTGGAAATGTATCTTTAATGACTTTAGTATGAAAAAAAAATGTCTTTAACAAAAGTCTTAATGTTACTCTTGGTATTCTGGCCAAATTCTAATTTGGGTAATTGCTTTCTGCCTAAGTAACATTCCCTCAGTGGCTTTAATTGGGTAGTTTTCTTTCTCACTGTTTGTGATAGTCTCTTTTGTCATGTTGCTTTGTACAGTGAACAATTGCTGTATTTCTTCCCACACCTGTCTGCACTTCATTGGTAGGTGCAATGATTCCCATCTAAGCATTTTTAACACAGCCCCATGAACAGAATTAAGAACCCTATTCTGCAAGGTACTTAAGCATGTGCCTATCTTTAAGCATGTGAACAGTCACAGCTATCCATTTTATCCAGCTGTGTTCAACAGAAAGCTCATTCAGGCCCTGAGCCTGCAAAAACTTATGCACATGAGTAAACACACTGAAGTCCAATGAACTACTGATGTGATTAAAGCTGGAGATTGGCTTAGGAATTGGGACCTAAAGAAGCATCTTTCCACCTTGTAAAAAACAATACTTTTATTTCTGTTGTACACCAATAATGTAGATTTTACTGAGAAAGCCACCACGTTATCCAATGCTTGACTGTCTTCCTGAAAGGAGATTGATAGGCCTTTCATCTAATATCCTCATTACTAAGGCTATATCAACACTAGGAGCCTGGGGTGTAATTCTACAGCTCCCAAACACATCCTTGCAGTAGTCCTGTGAGACCTAGAATAAGTAGTGTAGGTACAGTACCACAGGCAGCAGCAGCATTCATCAATCTACCACAAGTACATGTACATGTGCAGAGGAAATCACACCCTAAGCTTGTAGATTTAGTCAGAGAAAAGCTTTTGCTGGAGAAAAGATTCAAAGCGTGTCCTCATTCTCATCTCCAATGGCAGGGAGTTTGACAGACAATAGCCCAGAATGTAGGTCAGCTGAGGACATCCAGTCTGAACTATTAGTTTGTTTGTTGACTGCTGTAGAGGGATCATGAAAGGAGAAGCTCTAAGGCAGATTGGTCAAAGATGTAACATTTTAGAGATGGTCCAAACTTTAGTGTTCAACAGCTAGATCCCAGCTTTCATGATATTTATGCCAGGAAGGGCTGAATATGGGAATTGGCTATGGCCTACTATAGACATAAAGGGCTAGTTACAAAACTCAGATCATGGTCTAAAGTTCCTCAAAGTGAAGGGATATTTGGATTTTTGGTTTTGTTTCAGGCCTATCTCTAAAAATTTTAGATCAAGAAGGTTACTAAACTTTTACTAGTGACAGACCTTTATGTCAGGAGAATGACCATTTATCCCAACAACTAATGCAAGCCTGAATGCCCAATAAAACATCATCTTAGAATCAGAGAACTACAGAGATGCAAAGGGTGAGGGGAACAAAAGCCTTTCCTAACACAAATATCATTGCACATTGTGACTTGCTGAAAATTCATCTACAGATAACATCAGATGAAGAAATTAAATGTAGTGAACTCCTGTTATGTATAATAGAATATTTTTAGTGGAATTATTGAATTCACATCCTTTCCCCCACCCAATATACATTCCAGAGAGAGACAGATAGACATGTATTTTACAGAATATTACACAGAGCACTATTTTTCAAGGTCTCAAGCTGAGCCTTATGCTACAGCTGGATTGTCACTCTTAGGCTTTTGTCTCAGTCTGATTTAGGGAGAAAGTCAATGATCGGGAAAGAAATGTGAAACTCTTTAATGTTCCTCAGAGTCCCAAAACTAATTTCACTTCTATTGTTGCTTTGGATTTTCTAAGGAAGAGAAGAGGGAACACATCGGGGTGACATGCTGACAGGTGAAAAGGGGTTAAAGATGAATGCGAACACAGATGCTAATGATCTAGAGGACAGCACTTAAAACTGTTATATTTTTCTATACCAAAGTTACATAATTTATTTAAAGTGCAATTTTACTAGGTAGAAATGGCATCCATGTTTGATATGTCAGTAGCTTCCAGAGCAAATATGATCAATTTACAAAACCTGCTAGCTGTGGATATGAGTGGATTAGGCTCCTTTAAGTTGACAAGGGTTATACAAATGAACAGTGATATTTACCTTAATTTAACAACAATCCTCGTGCATTGCTCTTTGATCCAGGCCTATTCTGGGGCAATAATTCTCAACAGTACCATATGACACAGGCTGCATAATCTCCTAATGTAGCAGAGGAAAAAGAGCAGGAAGAAACTTCACTTACCTGTCTGAACTCCTCAAGATCTATTTTGTTTCCCACCAGCACCAATGGGATGTCATAAGTGTGCCGGACACGATAAATGAGCTCCTTAAACTCTGCAGCTTCCTGAAAGGATTGGCGGTCTGTGATGGAATAGCAGATAATGAAACCCTCTCCACCTCGCATATATTGGTCCCTCATGGCTGTGAATTCTGCCTGCAGAGTAAGAACGACATGCTCTATAATTTAGTAAAGAAAATAATCCACCTATAAATAATGGATGTATAGTGAGAGTTTTTCGAGGGTAATTTTAGATTGATTGTTTACTTTTTTTAACTAGTGCTTAGTAAAATGTAAGTTTCCTCCAGGGACCAAGATAGCAATTTGTCTCTGGGTAATTCACCTCCTAGTTTTTCCTTAGGCATTTTTTTTTTTCACAGATGAGCAATCCTATATTGATTCCTGATACTTCTTAGTCTCACGTTGTTTTTAGCTTCTTCCACGATATCTGTATGTTGGTGTTTACTGCACACTGGATACCGACAAATCAGAATATTATTACCTAAAGATAGCAACTTTAGTCTATAGATTCGATCCAGAGCCCCGTCATGTCAAAGGAAAGACCCCCATTTGACTTAACTGGGCTTTGGATTAGTCTCTAGAAGACTTGAGACAAGAAAAACACACATAATAAAACTTATATTTTTCATCTAGCACCAGTTTCAATTCCAGTGTGGGACACTATCACTAAAGATGGTGAGCTACTTTGAATAAAATAACAGCTGTTCCAAAAATCTACTCCAAACTCAGTGGGACCTTTCTTGCTACAAGAGCATTTTTTTAAAGATAACTTTCGGTTCAGAACCATATGCCTTGATCTTGCTCCTGTTGAAGTTCATAGGTATGAGTTCAAAGTACAACAGAGTACAACATTTGGAAAATCTTAAGCTTTGCTGCTCAAAAAACAGATCCAGCTATTGCCACATGAGATTGTTTTGTTTTGTTTTTAAACAGCTTTCATTTTCAAGTGCCTTTGTTCTCCTTGACCACAGCCTGGAATAAAAGTGAAAGGACCCCAAATCCTATGACAACAGTTGGTCAAAATGAGAATTCTCATGACATATTCTCAGGATTCTCAGGAGATTTCCATACTCAAGAGGCTCTGATAAAGTTCAGAATACACCTATAAATGTTGGTGTGCCTCTGTAAATTGAACTTTTTACCCACTTGAGAATTTAAATTAGGATTTTCAAAGTATCCTAAGAGAGTAAGGTTCCCTAACTCTCACTGATATTCAGTGGGAACTGTGCACCAAAAACCCTTATACCCCTTTAAAATGATCACAAGTAAGCATCTGTAAGGCCTGGTCTACAGTACACAATTATGTCGAATTTAGCCACATTATATCGAAATAAAACTAGATCCATCCACATAAACAGCCCAGTTTTGTCAACTTAAAGGGCTCTGTACTCCAACTTAGCGGCAAAATCAGCATTGCTGTTCCGAATCTGAGTTACTGTGGATGCAATTCTGGAACTATCCCAGAATGCTCCATTATGACCTCTCTGGACAGCACTCTCAACTCAAATGCACTAGCCAGGTACACAGGAGAAGCCCCGAGAACTTTTGAATTTCATCTCCTGTTTGGGTAGCGTGGTGAGCTCATCAGCACAGGCGACCATGCAGAGCTCATCAGCACGGATGACCATGGAGTCCTGGAATCGCAAAAGAGCTCTAGTACGGACCGAACGGATGGTACTGGATCTGATCGCTGTATGGGGAGAAGAATCCGTGTATCAGGCAAACACCCTGGGCAGCCAGGCACCCTTGGCAGACAGAAACTGTTCATCACCCTGGAGCCAATACCCTTCCAACCCTCCCAAGTTGGGCTCCTGGACCGTGAAGCCAGAAAAGGCCCCTCTGGTGTGTGTACCTTTGTAAATATAATATAGGGTTTAAAAGCAAGTTTGTTTAATGTTTAATTTGCCCTGAAGACTTGGGATGCATTTGTGGCCAGTATAGCTACTGAAAAAGTTTGTTAACATGTCTGGGGATGGAGCGGAAATCCTCCAAAGACATCTCTGTAAAGCATTCCTGGAGGTACTCTAAAAGCCTTTGCCACACGGAGGGTGGAGGTCTGTTCATGTTGATCTGTTCACATTTGGCTGAGAGGGATCTTCCCTGATACTAGCCACCCGGTGGGGGAGGGAAGCACATGTGTTATGTAAGATGAATCACTTGATTCAGTGTGAAATAGTCTGCCCTTTGTTCTCTAAAATGTATCTTTTAAAATACTACTCTCCCTGTTTTTTCCTCCTGCAGCTGGAAATGTTTCTATGCTCCCCCTATCATCTCAGTCCCAGAGGCTAATGAGCCTAATGTGGGAGCAAACCGACATACTCAGGCGTCTAGTGGAGCTGCAGGAAAGGCAGCAGGAGCACAGACAATTATTAAGTGATCCACTCCCTGTCACCCAGTTCCAGCGTCTGGCTGTCAGAAGCGTATGTCATCCAGAGCATGGGGTTGTGTCCATGACCATCTTGGCTAGTAGTCATTGATGGACCTTCCCTCTGTAAACTTATCTAGTCCTTTTTTGAACCCTATTATACCTCTGGACTTTACAACATTCCCTGGCAATAAGTTCCATGAAGGTTGTGTGAAGTAGTACTTCCTTTTGCTTGTTTTAAACCTGCTGCCTAATAATTTCTTCGGTAACCCATAGTTCTTGTATTTATGTGAAGGGGTAAATAACACTCCCTTAATTGCTTTATCCACACCATTGCATGATTTTATAGACCGTTATCATATCCTTCCTCAGTCATCTCTTTTACACAAGCTGAACAGTCCCAGTCTTTCCTCATATGGAAGCTCTTCCATACACTTCAATTGTGTTGCCCTTCCCTATACCTTTTCAAATTCTAATATCTTTTTTTGGGATATGGCAACCAGAACTACAATCAGTATTCAAGAGGTGGGTATACCATAGATTTATATAGAGGCAATATGAATACTGCTTGCAGTTCTGGTTGCATTATGATGTTTACTTTCTTATCTCTTTCCTAATGGTCCCTAACACGGTTAGCTTTTTCATTGGTGCTGCATGTTGCAGATGTTTTTAGAAAACTATCCACAATGACTCCAAGATCTCTTTCTTAAGAGGTAACAGCTAATTTATATCCCATCATTTTGTATGCATAGTTGGGATTATGTTTTCCAATGTACTCTACCTTGCACTTAACATTGAATTTCATCTGCCATTTTGTTGTAAGGATATAGGATATCACTGTTAATAGATCCTCCCCTAAGGGATGTTTCTGTCCCAAGTATGTGCTTTTCCATACCTATTGACTTTCTCTCAGCCCTTAGTTTAAAATTTCCTCTACAAACTTTTTAAATTTTACATGCCAGAAATGTGGTTACACTTTGGCTTAAGTGGAGTCCAAATGTTCCTACTTTCCCAAAGGATCCCTAGTTCCTAATAAACCTCCTCTCTACATCATCCCATCCATGCATTGAGACCCTTCAGTTCAGCCTGTCTATCTGGCCCTTCAGATGAAACTGGAAGCACTTCAGAACATGCTACCATGGAGGTCTGAACTTCAATCTCTTACCTAGAAGCCTAAATTTGGCCTCCAAAGACCTCTCTCCTACTTTTCTCTATTATAAGATGTAGGAACGGACAGTTTTAACTTCAATTTCTTCAATTTGGACGAATGTTTTAAACATTCCCACAGACTTGCAAATTATTTGCTGACCAATATTGTCATTATTTCTTGGGACATACTAAAGAAAAAAAAATATTCTGGAAAAAACAACAGTAAATGATACCTGCCTATGCTTCACTCTCAAGAGACCAACCCAGCATGGGAAAGATCCCCTTTCTTCCAACTTAAAAAAAAAAGAGTATAATATCTAGCTCTTCTCTTCTACAGATCTCACAGAGGTTAATATCATTTTATAGACTCAGAAACCAAGTCAAAATAAGGGGAAGTGACTTCCCCACTGTTACTCAGCAAACAAATGGCACCAGGGACTCCTTAATCTCAGTCCATGGCTTTATCCACTAGGCAACACTATCCAGAGTTAAATAAGAGAAGACAAATCAAAAGCAATCTCTAAGACAGTACAGAATGTTTTGCTCCTTTATTACATACTGTTGCAACTCTTAGGACAAAATGACTGCTCCCATAGAAGTGGAGCTCTTATAAATTGGAAGGTGCAACACATAGAAAGCAAAGGCATCACAGTTTCAAGCACCACACTCAATACATTTTTATGTCTGATCTTGGCTTGTGCCGGTCTCGGAAGAGATCAGAACCTCCTGAGGGAGCCCATCTTTAATCTGAAAAATGCACCTTTCTATATCTGCTTGTCTGTTTTCTGCTTGACTTTAGAACTGGGAATCTGCTAACAGATGTTCTTAATCAAAGCTGTCTGCCTGATTACCACAGGAGTCACTCTTATTAAGAAGTTTTCACATTTATTAAAAAAAAAACAACCCACCACAGGTGGGGTTTGTGGAAAGAGCCAGTACATTGTCTGTCTACGACAATGTACAATCAAGGATAAAGTGAGCAAGAAGGATTCAGGAAGAACAAAAAAAACCCCTCAAATGACAAAGGGGGTGTGTGTATGAAAAGAATGACCCTGCACTATAAAGACAACTGTGTGAAAGTACTGATTTAAAATTCACTTTACAGATTTGCTTTTACAAAAGCTGACGTCTTCTTAAGTTTCTGTGAGAATTTTATTAATTTGGTGAAGCTGAACTTTTATTAGAAAATGCATTTTAAGATCATTATTCTATATGCCATCCCACTAACGTCAATAGGACTTGATGGTAAAATTCTCAAGTGTGTCTTGAACACCCCTTTCCTCTTATAATGAGACCCAATGTCTCCTGTTCCTTCCTTTCATAGAGACTGTTCTCTATGAAATATCCCCGGGCCCTACATATAAGAGAAGTGGACCACTAGACAATCTCCCAGAGGAGGCAGGATTTAAATAGATGGTGGTCAGTGTGAATAGCTACAGGTTCAGTCAAACTAGCATCAGTTTGACTGAACCTGGAGGTGGGGAACTTTTCACAAATGAGGCCTACTAGGCAATAAAGCTAGGCAATTTTTCCTCCCCAGGCAAATAGTTTGTAGGCAACAGTTTTGGTCAGCTCAAATCCCAAGTGTGTTTTCCAGTAGTTACGGCACTTGTCAGGGACATGGGAGACCCAGGCTTGAGTCTCAGCTCTGGAGCAGGGACTTAAATTTAAGTGTCCCTCCTGCCAGGCAAGCACCACAACCACCAGGATGTAGGGTATTCTGGGGTAGGTTGCTTTCACTCTCTTCTGTTAAAACTGTTCTACTTTGTATAATGATTTAACTATTTATTAAGCCAGAGATAGTGAGATTGACACTATAGTCTGCTGATTTGGGCATTCACCTAGGACTTAGTAGATCTGGATTCAAATCCCGCTGCTGAATATGACAGTTCCCATGGATCCCATCCCATCACAGGCTTCCATGTCGGTCTGTGCAGGGCTGACATGTAAACCTTTTGTTACATGGTTGCTTCCTTCCACAGTGCTTCCTCTACACCATTCTAATAGTGGGGAAGGCATTACTCCATCCCTAGGTGAAACAGGTGAATTTCACTTTTTCGGCACTCAGCAAAAGAACTGGCACCCAGCAGCTTTAGTGAGAACGTCTGAAAAGGTTCTGCCTCCAACTGAAATTGCACCCAGATGTTTTGCATGACAAGAGTCAAGGTGGCAAGCCTGGAATCTGCACTGGCACATTTACACCCAGATGTCATCTGCACTGATTAATGCACATCAGTCTGCCACCAGTCACCAGAGTAAGCATTGAGCCTCATCAAAGCCCCATCACTTCACCCTTCTTCTCCTGCTGTCTCCTCCTACCAAAACTACCTTTCAGAAGATCAGGAGACGGAGAATGAAAGGAGCTTGCAGCAGGAGGAACCAGGTCACCTGAGACAAACCAAACCATCTGCCACTCAACTGAAAGGGAAAGTGGAGAATTTGATAAAAGTGCAGATATAGAGCAGAATGAGAACAGTAGCTATGGCTTAAACACTGGGGACTTGATATTGATTTGCACTAAGACTCCTTTACAATGCTCTGGTAGTAAACTTACACCTGTTTAAAGGCTCCTTTACACTACCTTGGCTGGGTGCCAAACCAATCTGAATGGCCCTTACTGTAAATCAGAATCCATCCCTAGGTCTGCAATGTAGGTGGATTATTGTTATAATCAGTCCATTGATTTGTGATCAGTCTCCCCCTCTCCATAGAATTACAGGAAGGGAATCTCTCCTCCTCGTTTCCCATTATAAAGAGCATTGTGTTCCTGGTAACCTGTTAATTTGTGGTGGGGGCGAGGAATGCATTGCAAAGGTTGACACTGTACAGCACAAAGCTATCATGCAAGATAAACAAAGAATTTTAAATCTGAAATGAGTTCTGCTGGCATTTTGTAATGCCTGTGGTATGATTCTCTTAACTCAATGAGGCTAAAGCAATATAAAACTGGGGTAAGTTATAGCAGAAATGAACTCCTGTGGTTTGGGAATGTAACAGACAAGTTTAGCTATAACCACCCCTTGCAGTCCATGGAGCAGGGTGACCAGACAGCAAGTGTGAAAAATTGGGACAGGTGGTGAGGAAAAGACCCAGAAATCGGGACTGTCCCTATAAAATTGGGACATCTGGTCACCCTACCATGGGGTAGGTTTCTCTCATGTTCCCACATTCCACTGAGCAGGTCTTTTGCTCTCAAAGAAGAAAATTAATAGAGCTATTGGAGCAGAGACCTTCTAGCTTTTCAAATCATATATGCATAATACAAGAGACGTGTACTTTTCCTCCAGACCATGAAGAGCACAGTTAATGGTGCTGACTGAAGTGCTGAAATTAAAAAATGCCACTATACACACACAGAGTAAAGAGCTGTTGAAATGGGAGGAAATGTAATGCCAAAGCAGTGTAAACGTGCCTTGCTATAAATGAGGTTTTAAGACTATTTTGACCCTCTTCCCTTGTATAACACTGTCTGTAGGATTTTACCCAATGATTAACTTCAGAGGCAACTGATTAGAGGTGAGCCTCTAATTGATGGAAGCTAAGCTTCTAATTGGCTAAATACCCAAATTGTATCCTAATCTCCTGAGTCTGCAGGAAACCTCAGGCAAATAAACTCCCTCTTGAGGTTCTGCTACATCATTCTTCCCATGGATTTCCTGGCCTTCTCGTCCCAGCTAGAACCTGGTAGCAGTTTAGATTTCCATAAAGGATTGGGTCATGTTTGGGTCTAGAAATGGGCAGCAGTGCAAGATAGGAGTTCTTGTTTTCCCCTCAGTATAGTGCAATTGTCCCTCATCCTGGCTATGCAGACTGAGGGTCTATAAGTGCCTGAGAGAATTTCTAACTTCAAAAGCCTTAAGGGAAAGCTGCCATCAATATTAGGACAATATTAAGACAGAAACATTGAGGTTTTGGTTCTCTCTCTAGAAGGTCTTATACCACATCCATTTCCACAGCATCAGGGCATTAGTAAAGCTTAATCAAAATGAAAAAAAAAAATCAGAGACATTACATAGAGTCCAAATCTGTTCTCACTTATTATAGCTTGTGACCTTGATTAGACTCTTTTCTATCTAAAATAAGGCAGGGCTAAGGCTGTATTTTGGGGATATAGTAGGGCCAAGCATGGTAGAAGCAAAGATCCTTGGTCCCTTTTGACCACATGTGCCTGCACTAGATATGAGCCTGAACTGGAACATCAGATCCAAATACTCTTCAATGTGGGAAGTTACAGATATGGATCAGAATCTACGTTTAAGCTTTCCAGCCAGGGCTCAGCCTTACTTTCCAATTCCACCACTTCTTTCCCCTGCTCACACTTTCGGAGCTTCCAGCCACAGAAACCCTGCCAAAATGAGCCCCACTAACCATTAGTACAGTGCCCTTTCAAACAATGGTGTCTTTACTTACATCTTGATCAATCTAGTTTTCTGGTTGTGCTGCCCAGTGACTGATAGAAAAACATTTTGTTTCACAAATATTTTTCTTAGTGTTGCTCATTCTCAGGGAGACTGAACAGCCAGGCTGGCTTATAAAACAATGGTGCTCCCAATGAGTAAGGATGAAAAAAAAAAAATCACAAGAATCCTTCCCACAACAGAGCAATGAACCAGAACAAAGCTCTACAAAAATAATAGACATTCTAAAACAGCATGACAGCAGCCCTTTTGTCTGCTAAAGAGGCTACTAACTAACCAGTTCTAGAATTCAGAGCTTCATTTTAGAACTAGCTTCTTTGCACGGGGGTTCCTGTTTTTACTCTGTTTCCTGGCCCCAGGGGACTAGGCATTCACCAATTTGCAGCACTTATGTTGCAAGTGGAGCTTTATTAATCAAACTTTTCTTAAAGTGGCAAACCTTCCTGTCATACTCAATAATGAAAATATACAATATCTCATCTGGGAGTCAACGTAGGCTTTCCATTCACCCCAAAATAGGATTGGAAGCATTAAATCATTTCTCCACACTAGCAATAAAACACCTTGAAGCAACAGTCCCTAGCTCAGTGAACTGTCTTTTTCTTTCATGTTCATTCTAATGGTTTCTTCCTTGGGAATAAACACTTTTATAATTTTCTCTTAAATGCATTCGCTGAAGCAAGCTTCATTGTTAACTATCTCTAAACTCCCCAGGTGCATTTCGTTTATTGCATGCCATAAAACACTTCCCCCCTCCTAATTTGTATTCAGGCAAGAATAAAACAGATTTTCATCTTTTATCACAAAAATGCATCATAAGTGGTATAGGGACGGAATTAATTGCTCAGTAAATATATTCACTAAACAGCGGAATAACAGAAGTGTGGAGGTAATGACTACATCTGGAAGGCAACGGCTCGCCGGGGATGGGAACAAGCCCATGTCAGCTCAAGGAACACGGACTTACTATTTTCCCCAGTGTGGCTCAGCAATGGTAAAACAGGAGACCATAGAATCGACACATTGATGTTCTGATAAGTAACGCAGAATGACACTCTGGGCTTGCATATTTACTGCCTTGTGGTGACTTCCACATCCAGTTTGCTTCTCTTACAAATCCCAAGAGATAGTTGTTTCAACACCCCACCGCACCCCACCCTGCCCCACCCCGCCCTTGAGTTGTAAATCTAACCTGGGCTTTGAATATCAAGATGGACTTTTCTTTGTCTCTTACAGCATGTCATCATCACACATAGTGAAGTTCCAGCCTCTGGAATTTAGCTAAGCATTTTGCTGAGGCTTGGACACCGGTAGTGTTCTAGAAATCATGGTAGTTGTGAAAAAACCTTCCGATATATGGAAATAGAAATAGATTTTCTTTAATTGTATTGATTTTGTGTTGTTCACAACATTAAAGTCTGGTGTGAGTCTATGACACAAATGGCTTGATTTTCCTATTGCCCTTACACCATATGTAATCATTTACAACAGTGCAAAGTAGGAGTCCAATGCTACCATTCTTATTTGATTTCATCTTATGCTAATTAGGCCACAGAAAACAGATACTGTGGGCTGAATCTCCTCTGATCTAAACTACCTATATAGCTATCTATGGGTTTGATCTTTTTCTGTTCATCCCTCCACTCAGGGGTTTGTGCCATGCCCATCACCATGAGGTCTGGGCATTGGTGTAAATCAGGAATAGTTTCACTGTCATCAATGGAATCACATTGGTGTAAGTAACAGGATATAGGTCCTATATTCTGTTGTTAGGACATGACCACTTTTATATGATCTCATACCTGACCATGACTCGATATTAAAGTTAAAGGATGTGTAGAGTTGGTCCAACCAACTAAAATCTTTGCCATCCTGAGCTGTGACAGTTGACCCCTAGAAGACAGGTTTGTGAGAGTGGAGATATCCAGAAGGACAAGAATGAAGGAGGAGTCCTGCAATATTAAAGCTTTGAAAAGCAACAGTGCTAGATTAAAGTCCATTCAATCCTTGTAAACAGCCCATGTTAAAAGAAACCCAAACCACAGGGTAATTATAAAATAATCAAACCATCGAACAAACCTGTTGCTGTATGCCAAAAAGTGGATCACAAATTGTGAAGTTGTCTACTTGAGAACCTTGCTTATAGGGAGTGGTGGCAATTGATCCTAATCACCCAAAGGTAACTACTGATATTGAGAGCTGACTGATGCATATAGGTGGTCCAGTGAAATCATGTAAGGCACACATAGTGTACATAAAGGAACTTAAGGATGCAGAAAAATAATATTAGGAAGAGCTAGAGAAAGGGTGGTCTAGTGGTTAGGATACTAGCTTGCAATTCACAAGACTAGGGTTGAATTCCTTGCTCTGCGACTGACTTCCAGTGTAACACTGGGAAAATCACTTAGGGTGGGATTCACAAAAGTACTTATGTGACTAAATCTGAGAGTTAGGCACTGTAACCTCTCACTTAGACCTCTAAAGAACCCTGCTTGGCCGATGCCAAATTTACAGAGTAAATATTTCTGCCTTTGGATATATGCATTGTTACCACATCCTGAGTGTTCAGACACCTATCTCCTGCCTAAGCCCAGAGTGATGCACAAACTGGGGAAGAAAAGATATTTGCCCACCTATCTCACACGTGGAATCTAGTCTGCTAGACATGCTCAGAGACCACCTACTGGAGCAGGTCCCATTCCAAATTTGGCTGAAAAAAAGGAGGTGCTGCCACCTAAGTCTAATGGTTAGAGCACTCACCTTAAGTGTGGGAAACTTAAGCCTAAGAGCGAGAAGAGTTTGAACAGGGGTCTCCTACCTCTCAGGCACATAGTCTAATTGCTGAGCTGTGGGATATTCCAATATAGGGCTCCCTCAGACTCCTCTCTTGAAACTGTTCCCCTGTGGATAAATAATTAAAGAGAGTCATTGGGCAGGAGAAAACCAGTGTGAATGACTCTGTAGCCTGATGAGTTAGGGTACAGAGATGGGAGACACAAGGTCCAGTCTCTGCCAACAGTACTTTAATTATTTATACACCGTGGAACTGCTTCAATAGGAGAGATTGAGGGAGTTCTTCATCAGACTCTCTCATAAATTAGTGATTAGAATACTCTCCTCCTGAAAGGTGCGGGAGACCCCATTTGAATCCTTTCTCCCTCCCAGGCTGAAGCGGAAAATGAACCTGGGGGTCGAATATCCCAGCTGTGTGCTCTAGCTGGGCAAAAAGCTATGAGGTGAGTGGCAGCACCTTCTCCTCCTCTGCCTGTTTTGTGTGGAGTAAGGAATCTTGCCTAATGTATTCTCACAAGAAATGCCTTCAGCTCTTAAGCCACCTGACTCCCAGTGAGAATCATAGAATATCAGGTTTGGAAGGGACCTCAGGAGGTCATTTAGTCCAACCCCCTACTTAAAGCAGGACTAACCCCAACTGAATCATTCCTGCCAGGGCTTTGTTGAGCCTGACCTGAAAAGCCTCCAAGGAAGGAGACTCTACCACGACCGTAGGCATTCCTAAGCACCTCCCTAAGCATTCCGATGCTTCACCACCCTTCTAGTGAATTTTTTTTCCTAATATACAACCTAAACCTTCCCCACTGCAACATGAGACCATTACTCCTTGTTCTGTTGTCTGGTACCACTGAGAAAGTCTAGATCCATCCTCTTTAGAACCCCCTTTCAGGTAGTTGAAAGCAGCTATCAAATCTCCCCTCAGTCTTCTCCTCTGTAGACTAAACAATCCCAGTTCTCTCAGCCTCTCCTCATAAGTTAGGTGCTCCAGGCCCCTAATCATTTTTGTTGCCCTCCTCTGGACTTTCGCCAATTTTTCGACATCCTTCTTGTAGTGTGGGCCCCAAAACTGGACACAGTACTCCAGATGAGGCCTCACCAATATCAAATAGAGGGGAACGATCACGTCCCTCGATCTGCTGGCAATGCCCCTACTTATACAGATGAAAATACCGTTAGCCTTCTTGGCAACAAGGGCACACTGTTGACTCATATCCAGCTTCTCATCCGCTATAACCCCTAGGTCCTTTTCTGCAGAACTGCTGCCTAGCCATTTGGTCCCTAGTCTGTAGCAGTGCACAGGATTCGTCCATCCTAAGTGCAGGACTCTGCACTTGTTCTTGTTGAACCTAGTCAAATTTCTTTTGGCCCAATCCTCTAATTTGTCTAGGTCCCTCGGTATCCTATCCCTACCCTCCAGCATATCTACCACTCCTCCCAGTTTAGTATCACCTGAAAACTTGCTGAGGGTGCAGTCCACACCATCCTCCAGATCACTGATAAAGATATTGAACAACCCCCCCACACATACCCCAGACCGACCCTTCGGGCACCCTGCTTGATACCGGCTGCCAACTAGACATGGAGCCATTTATCACTACACACTGAGCCGGACAATCCAGCCAGCTTTCTATCCACCTTATAGTCCATTCATCCAGCCCATACTTCTTTAACTTGCTGGCAAGAATACTGTGGGAGACCGTATCAAAAGCTTTGCTAAAATCAAGGAATAACATGTCCACTGCTTCCCCCTCATCCACGGAGCCAGTTATCTCTTCATAGAAGTCAATTAGGTTAGTCAGGCATAACTTGCCCTTGATGAATCCATGCTGACTGTTGTTGATCACTTTCCTTTCCTCTAAGTGCTTCAGAATTGATTCCTTAAGGACCTGCTCCATGAGAGACCGCAGGCTGTGGACTGCTAGCAGAGACAGGAGCCTTCCTCCAGCCTGGAATCTGGCACTTATCTACGTGAAGGATTGGGGCTTAGGACATTGCCCTGCAACCAGTATCTCCCATCAGGTAGCTTAGGAGACTTACCACCTAATGTGGTGATTTCTGTAGGCACCTTAGAACGTGATCCACCTTTTAACATTTATTGTGTACGGATCCTGGGCACCTAACTTGGGCTTTGTGAATTGCAGTGTTGCTCTTGTGATTTTCTAGGCATCTACAAGTTAAACGGTGTGAACCTGAACGTCACACCACCTAAGTCACTTTGTGCACCTAGGCCTTAGTCTCTCTGTGGCTCAGCTGCTCACCTGTGAAATGGGCAGGGTAGTTCTTCCCTACATCACAGGGTTGTTATGGGGGTAAAGACAAGTCTCAGAACTATGGTACTGGAAGAGCATATGAATACTAGTATCAATAGTTTCCAAAAGATGCTGAATGATGCTGAGAGCCTTCAGAACTAGTGACAAAGCCTTGCCTATGTCAGAACATTTTGGGGGACATGCCACGAGAAAAATCTCATGCAGTTTTCCTTTTTTCCCCCTGCCTTAAAATAGGCAATGCCAATTTGTAGCTAAGAGGTGGAAGATAAGACATCAGAATGATAAACAGATCTAAATTCCTATATAGGTGCAGTCAGGATATCTGCAGATGAGCTTTTGTTCTTTCAAGAGAAGCGCTTGCTAAGCAAAGTTTGTTTTATATCCTCACAGTGTTCTGGTAATTATATAAAACTGCTGTGAAAACAATATATTCTCATTAGCTATCACTCCGTAACAAAAGCAGGAGAGAAAAATTTGTCTGATCTGGAGGAAGCAAGATACATACAAATCTGAAATATATCTGCTGTAATAAAGATCCCATATTGCATTAATAATTTTCTTGAAATAATTCCTCTTTTGCCCTTCCTTTCCCCTTTGGAATATTTTCATACCCAACAGTAGCATTGGCCAAGTCAGGATTTCCCAGAGCCAGAAAAAAATGGTTGAAATGGGTTGAATCAATTTAAATACTCATCAGCATAAATATGCAATGAAAACTCCAGCTGAAACATTCTCTGATGTTTGTTAATTTCATTTATTTGCACCCCTCTTCCTGGTTCTGCTTGGGAACAGAAGCCAAGGTGCTGGAATCCTGAGACCTTCTACTTGTTCTATTTCCCATGATCACGAAATGGAAAATACCAAGAATCTCTTTAGAAAGTCTTTTCATGCGAGATTCCCAGTGCAATATGGCATGGCAGATTAAAAAGGTTTGAGTAGTTCAGATAAGACATGAATAGGTACCCAGAGGTGCTGGAACTAAAGGCGCGGGGGTGCTTTACGCACTCCTCTGCCACCAGCTTGAAGTGGGTTCAATCATATACCGAGTTTACAGTTTGGTTCATTGAGTCTCAGAACTATACAAATGGTTCCAGTGCCATTCTAAGTAACTCATCACTGGCATCTCAACATATTTTTGCTTGAATGCCCCCCCTTTTTTCCTGCTTTGGAGCCCCCCATAAGCCAATCCAGTGGCTATAGTGCAGCATGAAACACTGCTAGCTTTTTCTGAGCCATGGTTGCTTTGCACCAAAACACTTTACACTTCCATTGATCCAAAGCCCGCAAGGTGCTCACAACCCCACTTGCTGCCCAAGGTGAACACTTGGACAAGCATTTCTTCTGTTATGGCATCACTGTTACACATGATTTTAGCGTGGAAGCACGTTTTTATTCTGGGAAGAAATGCTTGCATTGTTGTGAGTTTGAGGATGCTGTTGCAAGTAGCAAGAAGATTTTCTCATGATGGAATCCATTGTGAGTGCAGAGTTGGTTCCCGACCAGCAGATAGTGGTGTCTGGAATGAGTCTTCTGAAATATGGGATTAGATGTCTGCTGTTTGTGGCACGTCTGGTATACATTTGTAAATAAAGCAAATTGTATTTAGCATATGCCCAGACTCCATGTCACTCATTTCTCTTCCACTGAGACACACCTCCAAGGACATCCACCTCTTATCAGAGGGGTAATGCTGGTAACAGAAATGGGATACAGGTGTCACTAAAAGGGACAGAGCTACATAATGATGTAAGAGCATGGTGGGGAGAGTTTGGGTGGTGGTGGATGTAAGCGCACTCTCAGTACAAACTATTATGGAACTGTTTGCAAAATGGTAAGTAATTTCCTGGAAAATTTGGAAACAAACAAAAACCAATATTTGCCCCATTTTTTTCTTGGAAATTTTCTGGGTTTTTGTTGTGGTGATTGTGACAGCTTGGATCACAGAAACCCGCTTGGGACTGTCAAATGAAGTGCCAAGACTACTTCTGCCCCTGCTTTCCTGCCCTGGCAGCTTGGGCCTTCAGCACCCTGCTTGGTTTGAACCAGACCTGCTAGCCTGCTGCAAACCCAGATCCAGGTCTGAACCATGTGCCCTAACAGCTGCAGGCTTAATTGAAAATAGGTTAGGAAGTGTTCCTGTCTTTAACACTTAGATGCTCAACTCCTAATGGGGTCCAACCCCCCCAAAAATCCATTCTACCCTGTATAAAGTATATGTAGGTTAAACACATAGATTGTTCTATAACACTGATCAAGAGATATGCACAGTTGTTCCCCTCCCCCCAGGTACTAATACATATTCCAGGTTAATTAATAAGTAACAAGTGATTTTATTAAATACAGAAAGTAGGATTTAAGTGATTCCAAGTGGTAACAGACAGAACCAAGTGAATTACCAAGTAAAATAAAATAAACCATGCAAATCTAAACCTGATAAAGTAAGAAATGTATACTGATAAAACCTCACCCTCAGAGGTATTCCTGTAAGTTTCCTTTTACAGACTAGTCTCCTTCTAGTCTGGGTCTAGCAATCACTCAGACCCCTGAGGTTACTGTTCTTTCTTCCAGTTTCTTTCAGGTAGCTTTGGGGGTGGAGAGGCTCTCTTAAACCAGCTGAAGACAAAATGGAAGGGCCTCCCAGGGGT
The DNA here is from genome assembly GCA_007922305.1 of Dermatemys mawii. Taxonomy (NCBI): domain Eukaryota; kingdom Metazoa; phylum Chordata; order Testudines; family Dermatemydidae; genus Dermatemys; species Dermatemys mawii. The sequence goes on along the minus strand of ML677342.1, from coordinate 41,610,010 downwards.
CTAAATAGACTCTCTTGTGAGTGGACACCCATTCCTCCCCCTGTGTAGAATCCAGCTACAAAATGGAGATTTGGAGTCACAGGGGCATGGCACTTGTCATGCATGACTAAGAACTTGCAGGTAGCAGACATTGTTCACATGCCTCCTTAAACTTCCTCAGGTGGACTTCTTATGTGGATTGGAGCCTCCTAAGATCCATTGTCCCTCAAGTGCTTTTTGACTGGCATTTAACTTGCACTTTCCTTTCTCAAGAAGCTGACCAAATGCTTTACTAAGGCTACTTAGAAATCAAGCAAGTACACAGCCAATATTGATAACTTCCAACACAAAAATGATATATGCGTACAAATAAGAGGAATGGATTCAGTAGATCAAAACCTTTACAGGGCTATGTTACATGGCATATGTAGTATAAAACATATTCCAGTTATATTATGCATACATTTATAAGCATATTTCCATAAAGACTTATGGAGTGCACTGTCATGATGGTTCTCTTTGCTTGTGGTTTTGTGGGAAAAATACAAACTTGTTTTGGTAAACCAATATATATCAAACCCACTAATTTGTGTGTGTTTTGGAAAAACATTTTTAAATTTAATACAGATTTTCCATGAGATTTTTGTTTAGAAAAAACTCTTTATATTTAAGGAAAAAACATCATTTGAAAACTTCCACAGAGCCCTAATATGAAACTTCAGCCATGAACAGAACCTGCCTTGTCCTGCAATGCAAATACCTGGGAAAGAGGAGTAGTAGAAATACTAGACATGGGTCAGGTCACAATGATATTTTGGGTCACCCCACAGGTGCAGTGGTGATATGATTTGAAAGCCACTCTTTTGGAAGGGAGAGGGGGAAGGAGTGGGGACATCAGCAACTCTGTCATTAATAAACTCTGATATTCACCGTAAGTCAATATCTTCTTCTTACAGCCATATATTACATCTGTCTGAGAGAGGGGTACACAGGTGTAGAAAGGTAAAGTGACACCCTTGGTTATGCTGGGATTCTCTTTATGACAGACAGCAAATAAACTCAGAAATCTTAGCTCCCAAACATCTGCTTCAGCTAAACAAATTGTCTTTATGCAACATAAGCTTTTCTCCCACTAAAGTCAGTGAAAGCCTCGCCACAGATTATAATAGAAGAAGAAGCTCTCTACTGTTATGATCTATTACTGTCACTGGGGGCATGGTTACACTTACAAGATTATAGTGCTATTGGTTCTAGCGGTCCCCTTATACAGTAATATATATAGCGCTATTGTATGTCCACACTCAGACGTGCCAGCGGTATAGCATGGCCACATTTGGGGCACTTAATGCGGCATTAAGAGCAGCGCATTAGGGCAGGTATCCCAGCATTCAGCTGGGTGCAACGTGCTTTTTAAACGAGAGGGGTGAGGGGGGATGTGTTGTGTGTATGTGGAGGGAGAGAGACAGTGCTTTTTCCGTTCTTCTGAAAGCCTGTCAGCGAGCCTCCATTCACAGAGGGCTTTGTTTTCACACAGGCTCCCTCCTTAAACATTTGCATTGCTTATCTGCCGAGTTAAGAGAGAAACTCTAAAGAGGTACTTCCGCATTCCTCCAGCCAGTTCAAAACAAAGGGAAGAGACATCAATTGCCTTAAATGGCTCCAGGCATCTCGAGAGATCACTTGTAGCACAGTGGGTGTCCACAATTTTGCTGTAGCGCTACAGCAGCTGCGCTACAGCCCTTATTCCCCATGCAGAGGTGGATTACCAGGAGCGCTATAACTCTGTGGTTATAGCGCTCTACGTGCCTTGCCAGTGTGGACAGGGAGGAGGTTATAGCGCTCGTGGGGGCTTTATAGCGCTACAAAGTGCCAGTGTAACCAAGCCCTGAATCTATGATTTACCAGAGTATCTTTGTTTAATACCTTTCCCAAACCTCAAAAGCTTCTCCCAAATTTGCAGCTCCCCAAACAAAGTGATTTAGTGATGAGATGGATTTTGTCTCTCTTTGCAAGACTGAGTGTCAAAATATAGAGGCACTTGCCATGATAAGGAATTAAACAAAGCATTCAGGATCATGGTTTGATTTATTTTTTCTGAATGCCGGCATCAGCCTGCCTAACAGATAAATATAAAAAGAAGATTAAATTCATGCTATTCACTTAGCACATCGAGTTAATAATGTTCACAGTTTAGCTCAGTAATACAGTGCCTTAAAAATAAAATGTGAATATTTCATTTACACATTACAGTATACAAGAGAATGTGCATGAAAGTTATTTTCTCCATAAAAGAAAAAGCTGTAAAGGCCCATTAAAATATAATTACTGCCAAAGCTGCATTATAAATTTCCTTTAGATAAGCTTCAGTAGCTTGGTTTGAAACTTGACTAGCACTGATTCAGGATTATGGAGCAGCATGTTTTGATGATTACGAGAAGGATCACAGATAACAATGTGAGTGAGTCATCAGACTATGATGTTTAGTCTGGAAAAGTGTGTTTATCTCAAGGGCTCTTGGATTAATATGGTACCCTCTTCAAAGCTTGAAGCAGGGGGTAAAAATCTTAGTCTTGGAGGCTGGCAGGATAAACATGTCTTGTGATTTGCTAGCAATTTGAGAGACTGATTTCAGTACAGAGTGTACTGTTGTCATCAGGCTGGAAGTGCCTGTCTCAAAATGAATTAAAATACAAACTGCTCTGGACAAAGTCTCCCTTAAATGATATCCCTTAGCACTTTAGGGCTGTTTTTTTCAATCTGGAAAATATGCTTCTGCATCATCTGCATTTAAAAATACGCCATTTGGACATGCAAAAATGGTCCAATAATTGTGCATATGTAAGTTCTGATTGTCAGGTGCATTTACCCCTTTTTCTGTGCAAGTGCCTTCTCTGTGTACAAACGAGTTTGCCTGCCTGTCTAGGTCTTCTAGGGTTCCCTTTCTGCAAGTAGGGTTCTGAATGGTGCTTTTTTGGGGACTCAATAAGGAGCTTGAGATCACGAGCCAAGAAATAAAAGCCTTGTATCAGCAAACAGTAGAAGAATATAATAAAGGAGATAACCGCTGTGTCTGTTCATGGGGGAGGGATTTAAACAGGGCTGAAAAAGCAGCAACACATTTTGAGCTTAGAATGAAAAACGGCTGAAAGTGAGAAATGTTTCCAAGGCTCTGTGTGACAGCTCTTTGTGTAGGGCTGGGATAGCTGGGGGTGCCAGTCACTGATAATCAGTCGGTAGATCTAAGACAGAAATAAAGGACTAAAAACCTGAGTCTCTTCTCACTTACACCAATATAATCCCAGAACCAGTCCTTTGAGAGCAATAGAATTACACTGTGTAAGACAAATTTAGGTGAAAGAACACTCAGGCCTGGTGCATCAGGGAACACTGTGAGAAGAACCAACAGACAGAGAGCAGCATAGGGCTGAGTTTCAAGGGACATACTTAATGAAGGAAAGAGGCTGAAAACTCAACTCAACCCTTCGTAGTAAGGGCTCAAGCCTTCCTGCTCCCCTTAGTCAAATGGAGATTTGCTATTAACGTCAATGACACCAGAATCAGGCTTTAAAGCAACTACAGCCTGCAAATTAGAGATGTTAGGAAAGTGTACAATGAAAAGATTTTTCTCCTGAAAATGTGGTCCCATCAAAATCAGTGTTTTCCACAGGAAACTAATGATTTTGAGAAAACGTTTTGATTTTCAGAATCAACATTCTGAAATGAAGCAAACGGTTTCATTTTAAAAATATTTTTATTTTTTACATTGTGTTTCAAACTGACTTTTTGACTTCCAATGTCATTTTTACATTATTTTAAGCTGAAATGTCAATTGAAAATGACACCGCTCAGGTTGAATAGACATTTCAATTCAATCAGAAAAGTAGACTTTTTTTTTTGTTTTCTCATTTCCAAATTTAAAATATTTCTGAACTTTTCGTTCTGGAAAATTTTCCCACATTTGGATTTTTTGTCCCAGTCTTGGATGAAAAGAAAGGTAGAAGCAGTTTCTCATGGGATGGACATTTTGCTTTCCAACCAACTCTAATGCAAACAGGCTAGGAGGTGGGCAACTTCAATGCACTGATTAGCAGAAGAAGGAGATATTCATATACTATAGTACAACATAACATTCAACATGTCACACCAAGTAGGGTCATAGAAGAAAGCACGGACACACCTCTGGTAGGAGATGACAAAAGAAGCATTGATCCACTCTAGGTCCTGCCCCAGCAGGGAAGAGTGACAGCAGAGAAGGACCAGTGGTGCAGAGAGGCAGGAATTTGGGATTCACAGAACATTTGGAATCTTTTTTGTCATGAGAGCTTGCTCAGGTTGGATGGTCTCCATTTAAGGAGAAGCAAAAAGCAATTGACTGGATTCAAAATCACCTTAAGCTTGATGGCTTGGTCACCTGTTTGTTTTTTTTAAAAAAACCTAGTTGTAGAAGTTCAGAACCAGAAATATATTTCTCAAATGGCACCTATGTTTGCAATGGTCCCAATCTCCTCTCCCCATAGTCCCTTATCTGTACACCCCAGATTTTCATACAAATTCAGAATTATACCAGATATACCCTTTTCAGTCTGGGCCCAATTCTAACACAAAGATATGAAATGGGAACGAATCACAGCATTCAGTCAGAAGTGCAAAGTTACAATTTATGTATATACACAACAGGCAAAGGATTAAAGATATTTTAGATGGGATTTTTGGAAACTCAAATTTGCTACTTCTACCCATGTCATAACATTATATTCTGTAAAAAGACAATAATTCACCAGACTTTATTGGGACAAATTCTGCTGTCTTTCACCCTAATGCATGTCTGGAAACAACTCTTCAGTGAAGTTACTCAAATTTTACACCAGCATAAGCAAACTGGCCCTTTGTGAGGGGTATGTTCTATCAAAGGTGCAGTTTTAATGGAAATATTCTCTACACATTTGATTCAATTCTACACAGCATATGGAGTTGCTTGCCCTGTTATCAAACTCTTAAACCTGGCATTACTTAACTTCAGAAGGGTCATGGAGTCATCTGGTGTTCAAAGTTTAACTGATAAAACGTTTTCAGCTGGCACAATAAAAAAGTAGCTAAGGCAGGTGACCACCTGTCATTTATTTTAAGATTATTGAAATGTATTAAAACTGATAACTACCATTTTAACTATCATTACATTGAAGCTTATGATCATTCCATTCTATACCGGAGGGCAGTAGAAATGTACATTTGAGAGAAACATACATGATATGCTAAGGGAAAAGGGGTTTTCCCAGAAGGTCCCTTAAAATAAAGTGGTATTTCTCATGTTTTAAATGGTTTTCTCTTCCTTCCATCCAGTCAAAGTGTTTATCCTAAACTAAAATGTGAGTGGTCTGAGGTGACTTTCATTAATGGCTGAAACTATCTTTTAGGCCTCAGTTGTACAAAACTGTGAGATTATTATTATATAATTTTGATAGGGCTTACATACCCCATATTAAGGTCTTGTCTACATTTAAAACATTACAATGGCACAGCCGTGCCACTGTAGCATTTCAGCATAGACCTCACCTATGCTGATGAGAAGGGTTCTCCCATTGGCATAAGTAATCTACCTCTCCAAGAGATAGTAGCTATGTCAATGGAAGAATTCTTCCATCGGCCTAATGCTGACTACATTAGGACTCAGGCTGGCTTAACAACCCCACTCAGGGTGGTGGATTTTTTTATACCCCTGACCAATACAATTAAACTAACCTAATTTTCTAGTGTAGAACAGGCCTAAAGCTAAGGGTCTTATGGAGCAGTATTGGGCCAAAAAGACCCAGCCCCTCAGCAGCTGCAGACCATGCGCCAAATGGAGGACCTGCTTAAAAGGGGACTCTAGCAGTCAAGCATCGACAAGTGAAGGAGAGACTGTCTGCAGACAGGTTGCAGCTTCTGGCACCGAGGGGTTCACAGGGGATAGGTGATCAGATGTCCTGATTTTATAGGGACAGTCCCAATATTTGGTTTTTTTCCCCCTTATATACGTGTCTATTACCCCACCACCCCCATCCTGATTTTCCACACTTGCAATCTGGTCACCCTAACAGGGGAAGAGTCCAGACTGTGGTTAAGACAGGACTGGGAGGCCAAGGTCCTGACCCTCTTTACTCCCTTGCTTTTCCCTGACAAGTAATTGGACACTGAAAAGTGAGCAAGGACTGTCTGAACTATTGGGGCTGTTTGAGTAACAATTTCAGAGGGAAGCTGAGTGCTGGGACCACACTCCAAACTGGAGAGAGAATAGGGGTGGTAGGAAGGGGTCCAGGGAAGACTGATCTGTTGCACCTGCCAGAGGAGACTTAGACTCTCCTCACCTCTTCCCTCTTGGCCTGGGCTGGGACCTGGTGGAAAGGGAAGGTGTGGGTCCCTGTACCCTTCCCCCTCATCCTTCTGCCCAAGTGAGAAAACCCAGGAAGAACTGTAGCTCAGCTCTTCACATTGCCTGGCAAGGCCGTTCCAAGCCTCTGAGAGACTGCTGAGTCATGGCTTGCCCACTAGGCCTGCTGGCCCAGATTGAAGCCCCATATGATTATTATAGAAAATATAAAAATAGAGAAATGTCCTCCTTTTAACTTCATTTAAAATAATAATTCTGATGCAACAGCCTGCTTCAGTCACTGGAGCTCAGCAGACATGGTGGACACTGAGTTATGCTCTCTTAAAATACACACTTACTCAACCACATATAATGCATTAAAAACAAACAAAGCTAAAGTTTTGGCTCAAATCCTCAGCTGCTATAAGTCAAAATAGTCAATGAAGTCAGTGGAGACGTGCTGATTCATACAAGCTGAGAATATGCCCCCCTGACTCAGTAATAGCTATAAACACTTTTAAACTGCTCTACAATTCTGTGTATGTTTTATATTCCTTTTTTTAAAAAAATGGACAGGGAAACTGAGCTGTGGCTTCTCCATACGCTACAGTGCAAGTCGATGACAGAAGAACATTTGTGTCCTGATTCCTAGTATGATGCTCCATCTACCAGATCATGCTCCCTGAACCACTACAAATCAGCAAATTGTGAGATAAGTGCAGAAATGTGGGTTGCTGGGCCATATTTTGAGGGTTTTGTACCTCATCTCTTGGAAATCACAGTGCGTGATGAAGCTTGGCTTTTAAGGTGAGAACTTCAGAAGTACTCAGTGTTAGTCCAGTGACTTTACTGGGACTAGTGTTAAGTGGACACTGAGTACTTTAGAAAAATCCCTCTTTTAATTGTTATGTTTGCCTTATAGCTTTGCAGCAAGTATATCAAAAATCAATATTTTTATACATAGGAAATCATAAAAATAATTGGCACTTTCAGATTTTCCAACTGTCCTACTTAAAAACATGACAGAGTTTTGCTTACTACCAACATACATTTCCGGGGCAGAGAACCAGATGACTGAAGCGGCTGAGGGGACCTCCAAGAATCTGGAGTGGGCTGAAATAGGCAGTACACTTTCTTTGGAGTGCCCCTGTGCTTTCTAGTGTGATTTATAACAATATGGTCCTCATAGATTTTCCAGAGCTACTGGTGGACTAGTAGAGCAAGATTTACAACATCCATCTAACTATGCACTCCCTACAGACTGACAGAGGTGGATCCACTATATAACTATTTCAAATAGTGCTGGGCTTGATTTTATTCTATTATTTTCTTTAACCTTACTGTATAATAAGACTAATAAAACACTTCCTTGACTGATGTCCATAGACCATTTATCACCAAACCATTGGCAATGGAATTTAAGATACAGAGGGAAAATATAAATAAATTGAATGGTATAAGTAAACTACGAAATATTGGTATTATTGACTAGAGACATCAATAACAAGAATATCAAATGTGCAGTAACATTCATGCATGTCTTTATTACAACACATTCTCCATGTGTTTATGTGAAAAACCTTTATGATACTAATCATTTGCTCTAATGTTGCCTCTCTCTACTAGTCAGGTAACTGAGTCACATTATATTTCTGATGCTCCCCTTGATCTCTTTTGTACTAATTCCCATGTGTTGCGCCGACACTGCTCCTTTTGTGCATGAATAGTGAAGCTTGTCTCCATCCTTGTGACCCACGTATTGGAGGTGAAGGTCTTTGCTTTTACCTCTGTTACAAAAATATTTATTAAGACACGACTCACCTGTCCAGCAGTGTCTAGAATGTCCAAGTAAGCTGGTTCGTCATCTATTCGTACTTGAGTTTTATAAGCATCCTCTGAAAAACACAAGGCAGTAGGGGCAGCTTAGCAAATAGAAAAGGAAACAAGTTTGCAGCCTTAGAGTGAAACTACCAAATGGCCTCAGTGTAGCCTTTTGTCCCCTCCCACTGAAGGCAACGTGTTTTACCATTGATTTCAATGGGAGCTGAGTTAAGCCAATGTTGAAACCTTTTAAAAAATCCCACCATAAGTCCAAAGTCTGAGCTTATAAGGAGCTTAGGAAAGGAGAAATGAACCATCAATTTTTATTACAATTCCCCAATACACTGAATGAGTGAAATTGACTTCGTGCACAAAGTTAGCACAAGGACAGTATAATACTTAATCCCCACTGATGCCTAGGTCTTCTTCTGGCTCTCTGTCCAAGTGAGAATTTCACCTACTAGGAATACTACTATGCCCTTCCACAGTGGCCTCCATTCAGATACCTCAAAGCCCTGGACAAAAGACTATTGAAATGAGTGGGAAAGACATTTATTGGTTTCACTGAGCTTTGGATCAGCCCCTCAGTAGACATTAATCAATCATGCCTCACAAAATCCCTGTGAGGTAGGTAAATTGATTTATTTTTTAATAAATATCATTTCAGTATTCTTACCTTCAACCACTTTGTTTGGTGGATCATTCCATTTTAAAGGGTTAACTAATATTTGTGTATGTTGTTTTGCTCAAATTTATATTTCATTTCTCTCTCTTGTTTATATTACCCCTGTTAAGCCTAAATGGAGCTAAGACATCAGACAATATTTATACTGGAAATAGTTGTGGAAATTATCTTTGCTGTTTAATGAAATGGTAACGAATGGCAGATTGTGTAGTTATGCTGATTGATGGTGTTGCTTGGCTGTGCAGCGAGGCATGAGGTGAAGACAAGTGCTTCCACTTGCACCTGAGAAGTGTCATTAATAAGCATGAGCATATGGTCAGCAGTGTCCTATGGCTTGAGGGTACAAGCTTTCCAAAATTAGAACTCCCATTGAAATCGATGAGCATCCCAAGGACAGACAATTTTCAGGACTGGGTCCTTAGTGGCATTGTATTGTGGGTAGCAGGAAATATGTGCAAATTCATTTCTTAGAGATGTTGAACTCAGTTACACACCATATTATAACAGCTTATACAACCCCCCCCCCCCATTATTGTACTGTCCTACGGTTCTTCTAAAGCAGGGACAAATGAAAAATGGCCATAGTAAATGTTGCTCTCACAACTTTAATTCTGCCCTCTTCTGTGCACGCGTTACCATTTAGGGTATGTCTACTCAGCAGAAGCTGTGTTCAGACTAGCCTACCTAATCCAACTCGTGTGGTTAACAGTAGTGAACAGCACAGCATGGATTCCAGACTGGGCTAGTGCGTTAAATGTGCATTTAGGATCCATTCCGTACTTATGCTGAAGCCCACACTGCACTGTCTTCGCGGTTATGGGTACCTGTGCTAGCTGGGTTCTAGCTGACTCAGATGGGCTAACCTGACCACAGCTTTTGTATACCCACGGTCTTTAATGACATGATCTCACACTATTATTTCCTGTTTCAGTCCCCAATTCAGCAAATTATTGACACACGGGGGTGACTTGAAGCAAATAAGTATTCACAGTGACAACAGAGTTATTCACGTGCTTGAACTGAGTATGTGATTAAGCACCCTGCCTTATCAGGGCCTCATCATCCAATCCAAGGTACAGTGAGTCAATGGATATCTTTCCATTGGGTATTGAGGGTGTTTCTCAATTCATAGGCTGGATAATACAGAGTTCATGAAATAGCACAAAATTTTAACTACCCTATCCAGGTGTGAAGGGGAAGCTTGTATGTAGTGCCACTGCTATTTGTCAAGCAAAAAATTAATACAAAATGATTTCCTCAATGTAAGTTTAATTGTGAATATTTAAAAATAATTATTTAAAATACATTGTATCTGTATCTACGTAATGTGTGTCATCCTCACAACTCCCTTTCTGGCACTGTTGCTTCACTATCTCCAGCTACATGTTGTCATCCAAATTCCGCTCTCATGTGGACCAGCGTAAATTCAAAGTCTCCTGACTTCAGTGCAGTTACTTCGGATGGGCATTGCTGTAACTGAAAACAAAACTTAGGGAGAAATGAGGCAAGACCCCAAAACATTTGCTGTCAGAGATGAGCTGGTGAGAGCCTCTTGCTAACAAAACCATTCATAAGCTTCCATGATGGAGAATCTCAGATTCCAATGTAAATAATAAAAAAAATAAAATAAAAAAAAAGTGCTGATACTCCACTGTGTACTCTAGCTGGATTCCAGTGCAATTCCACTGGAATCAACAGAGTTCCTCCTGTGTAAATCTGGAGCAATACAATCTGTATTATTTCCTACCTAATATTTCCATTGTATTTTTGTGAACTACACTGTGTCCTGAGAAGAGGTTTGAGCTGCTTTCAGCAGTCTCCAAGTGTTTGACTTCAGTGAATCTCTGTGCATGGATCTGATTTAGTTTAAGATAAAAAAGCACTAGGTGGGTGAAACAAACATAGGACAGTGTGAACTGGGCCAGAGTGGCGGGAGCATGGCTCACAGGAATTTGAACACACACTGTCTGCATACAAAGTTCGTAGGTGTAATGAGCCAATCAATGGTAGCAATATCTAAACCATCACAATCTAAATAAGAGTAGAAATATTGTTACAGCTTGTTGAAATTTTTCTGTCAACTCTTTTTGGACAAAAGCCTGGGTTTTCAACTAAACAAAACTTGTCACAGAAAGTGTGCACATTGCTTGGGGGTGCGAGATGACTTTTTCATTGAAAAACCAAAAGCCACAACACCAAAATTTTCAAGCTGAATTTTTTGGGGCAGGGAGGGGAAGTTTCAAGATTTTTGATAAACATTCAAAATATCCATGGGGGGAGGGGAACATTCTAACTGTCCCTATTATAATGATGATGATTTTATTATTAACTTTCTTCCTTCCATTGTTCTATCATTTCAGAAGACAGGAAACACTTCTTGAAGTGAGTTTAACATACCTTGCTGTCTTGACACCATAGTTGCCCTTTGTATTTTTCACACATTCTGTATTAGTTTAGCAATACTTTTTGTGATTCCTGTTTTCCTGTGAGATTTACAGAATCTTTCCTTTTATCTCCTCCACTCTTTTTTTTTTAAACCATTCTGACGATAGGGACATAGTTCTGGAGATAGGAGCACATTAATTACTTCAGATTGGAACTGCCATAAATTATTATTTTAGCACCAGCTAACCTGGGTTCATATATTTTTTTTTTAATCAGACAGCTTCTTCTGCTCCAAGCAGGCAACCTCTTTACAACAAATTGACTTGCATAGACTGCAACCTAAAGGAAATTTGAAATGCACTTTTCACCTGCATTATAAACACATGCTCTATTTCCTGAAATCTAGGTGGCCTGCCTTATTCCTGCAGTAGCTAATGCTGTTCACATCCCTGCCATCAAATGTCCCCCTTTCCTCTCTATCTTCCACATTATCAATCAGTTATTCCATTGTACACTCAAGCCAAAATGTGTTTTATTTTCTAGTTGGGTGCCAAATGAGCAGAAGGATGTTCAGCTCAGTCAGTCAGTCAGACTCTGCAGGTATGCATCTTTTTGCTCTCATTGTGTGCCAAAAGGAGAACAGGTGACCTTCTCTTGAAGTGCATATATTACCTGCTACACTCTCATCTTGGTTCCTGGATTCTTACACAGGCAGGGCCTGATTCTAAACCTCATCCACCATGAGTAGTCACATTGTCTCCAGTAAGAGTAACGACTATTCAGCTAAGAAAGACATCTGGCAGGAGGCCCCAACATCCCATAACAGTCAATGGATGTAAGTTACCTATGATGAGATAAGATATGTATATCCTTGGAAATCAGTCAGCAAATTCTGAAGGGCTTGTAAAGTTCTACAACAGCTACCTTTTATAATCATATTCACACAGATATGTAAGCACACAAAGATGTGATAAACTGAGCTTGGCTAGAGTGGAACTGCCTACTTTCATTGTCTTTGCCTTGTTTTTTTGTTTGTTTGGGGGTTTTTTGGTTAAGAACTTGCGTACAGGAATATCCTTTAACAATCAGGTAGCAACAGGAAAATAGAAATGACCATGCTGATCCATGCAATCGTCCATCTATTCAAGTATCCATTCTCCAATACTGTCCAGTAATACGTATCACACTGGTGTGCATGAGTAGTTCAGATTATTCCTTCCATTGCTTGCTGTTTTAAATTAATCAACATTAAATTACCTCTGCCCTTTCACCTAGCTTGATTAGATTCTTCTAATTCCTTAGTCTTTACCTTTAATAATGTTGTTTCATCTGGAGTTCGGACACTTCCCTGTTGACTCCCTTTCACAGATTGTTAGAGAATATATTAAACATTTGTTCCTAGCAGATAATTCGGGTTGCTGATTGCATGTGGAATAGACATGAGATCACCACAACCTTCTGGTATCCCAGACCTCACACTCTGAATCTATCTTAGCCATAACCAGACAGGCACTTTCTGTATATCTGATATAGTTTGGCTTTTCAATAAAACAGGAGTTGAAAAGTATTGTTGCGTTCAATGCAATCAAAATTACACTTCTAGTCTTAGTTTGATAAACAGAATACAGTGTAGGCCTTAGGAACACTAGAATGGTGTTAGAGGAAATAAAGCATTGTTGCATGCGTTTTTTATTAGTCATAAGGACATATTGTAAATGGATTTGCTCAAGGTCTCACAAGAAGTCTGTGGTGGGGAATGGAATTGCACCTGGATCTAATGAGAATCAGGATAGCATCCTAACCAGTGGACAAACTAGTAGTAGTTTGGGAATTAACTATCTCAGTTTTCAATTCCTTTGTTTAACTTCACTAATGTTCCAGGTGCCATGAAGTCTACTCCCCTTCCTGAGTTCCGTGGTCATTCTTAGGGTAGGTCTTCACTACCTGCCGGATTGGTGGGTAGCGATCGATCTTTTGGCGATCAATTTATTGCGTCTCATTAAGAGGCAATAAATCGATCGCCAATGGCTCCCCCGTCGACTCTGGAACTCAGCTTACCATGAGGTACAAGCTGGAGTCGACGGGGGAGCGTGCCGCCGCCTGCCGCCGCCGCCATGAGGATGGCAGGTAAGTCGGCTGAAGATATGCACTGCATGCATCTGACAAAATGGATATTCACCCATGAAAGCTTATGCTACAATACGTCTGTTAGTCTATAAGATGCCACAGGACTCTGTCACTTTTGCAGATCCAGACAAACACTGCTACCCCTCTGATATGTGGTCAATCTTAGTCATAAAAGCTAACAGCTTCTTTCCTCCTAACAGGTCACTCTGTTGTGTTTCTCAGCGAACCACAATGTTCCCCCTTTAAAGTCATTATGTATCTTCCTTAAGCATCTGCTCTCAAATTAAGCTTCTCTCTCTTGTTGGGCTGCCTAATGGCTCAGCTCTCTGTACTGCAGAGCAAGATGATAACATACAGCTGCTGAAGGAGCCTGATTGATTTGTAGATAGGGAACTTACTCATTAATTTGCTCAATGGCCCCAAATGCAACTCAGTGCCTACTAGGTTCTAAGAATCATTGCCTGCCACACTTTCTATCTCAGTGCTGTCTGTAGGTACACACAAAACTATCTTTCTCCCTCAACACCTGCTTCTAGGTGTATTACTTTGTCCCCCCACCCCCTCTTTCTTTGCTGAAAGTCAACAGAGATGGGTGCAGCTTAGCTTCTGTCTGGGTGTTGGTTTTCTGTAGTCCTAAAAAGAAACATCATTAATGGTGATGGGGGTTCAGCAAGAGGACCCAAGGGGGGTATTTGATTTGAGGGCTGCCATTTCCCATTCGGTACATGCTATCAGACGATATATTACTAAGCAAATCAGAAAAGAAGAACCCACTCACTCCGAGCTCACAACTAGCAAAGTCACCAGAAATTCTGAAAGTGACCCAAGTGAAAAATGAATCTGCAGCAAACCACGTGGGATGGGAAAGTACTATGGTGATGAGTAGGGGATAGATAGACAGTGAGAGGGAGATAAAATATAGTGTTGGACATACAATCCAATGTGAAAGCTTCTTTTTCAAATGACTAAGGTCAAGAATGTAAGCATAAGACTGACAGAAAACCAAAGTACTACATTCTATTTTTATACAGAACCTAGCACATGGAGCCCTGGTCCATGATTAGAATGCCTAAGTGTTACAACAATACAAATAAACAAATCTGTTTAAGTTTATGAGGGTGTTTGAATGAATATTGTTGAGGTATCATTAAAAACTAACTAAAAACCAAGGCCTAAAAAAGAGAACACTTAAAATTTTGTAACAGGAAAAATATTGATAAGATTTAGCTATACAAAAGTAGAAAGGTTTTGGACTTTAAGTAAAATAAAAAATCCCCTGACAAATTAGTGTCTGCAGAGGATAAGAAATGTTGACATTAAAGAACCTCAGCGTGCTTTCTATAATGCCCCTTCTAATAGATTAGTGAGAGGAAATATACTTATGAAAACATATACTGATCTATAACATTAAAATGAAGGGTTGCTAATGATAAGATTAAAAGCTTTCTTAGGTATATTTTTAATAAATTGTTATTATTGATATGGAGGAACTATAGATAAGGTAACACTCAGGCCAAAGCTTTGCATGGCATGAGTGTATTTTTGTAAATTTCTCTTTGATAAAATTTGCTGATTGGTTTAAAATGATACTGTTGGCAAGATAAGTAAAGTACTGTGTTGTGCTGGAAGATGTGTCTAAGAGATACAAAATGTAAAGATAAACAAAAACTCCCTTGTTCTGGGAATTTAGAAACAGGAAGACCTAGGGCAACAGGACACAAAAACTATAAATTTAGCAGGAAAATTGTAGGCAATAGGTGATTAATACTTGCACATGCATAATGTAAAAATCAATAGATAATGTGCTGAATGCTGATTGGTGGAATATTAGGTAATGGACAATGTGAAAATCTATAAGAATTCATATAAAAATGGTCCCCAAACTGGAGAAATGCTGGATCGGAGACTGAAGAATGGGACTGAAGGATCGGACCAGGAGATCAGGGGAGGTGACAACCACCATGGAAGAAGGAAGGACTTCACAGGGCTCCAGAATGAGGTAATTTGGGCTCATTTAGCTATCCATCTTGTCTGTTATTACTTATTGGCATAAATGCACATCACTTATGGGGTCTGGACAATAATCCTGTCTGAAATTGTATTAAATAAAGGCAAAAATATGGCTAAGATAGATTCAGAGTGTGAGGTCTGGGATACCAGAAGGTTGTGGTGATCTCATGTCTATTCCACATGCAATCAGCAACCCGAATCATCTGCTAGGAACAAATGTTTAATATATTCTCTAACAATCTGTGAAAGGGAGTCAACAGGGAAGTGTCTGAATTCCAGATGACACAGACTCAGTTTCCCACTCTACACTCCCAAAGGATAGGCTTTTAGGTATGCTTAATGCCACATATGTAATAGGTTCTTGCAATGTGGAGAAATACCCAACACCTACTACAAAGGGCTCAGGATTAGAAACCAGGGGAGAGAGTGGGCCGGTACAGCTTACTCGTAAGAACCTGTATCGGCCCATGTGCAACTCACATTAGAGTACTGCCACATTAAAGTACTGCCCATTGGTGGCCAGGGGGTGGGGCAAAGGGGACAGGGATGTTAAAGTACTTCCGTAGCAAAGGATCGTCCTTAAAGCACTTTCGCAGCAGCGCTTTAACGTCTCTTCCCCTTTTGCCTCCCCTGTTGGCGGCCCTGCCGGTACAGCAGATCCTACCAGCAGGGCCGTCAACTGGGAGCAGGGGAGGGGAAGGGGAAAGGACGTAAAAGTGCTGTTGCGGCAGTTCTCTAAGGATGATTCGTTGCTACGGAAGTGGCCCAGAGCCAGCCCCAACCCAGCCCCACACCGATAGTGCCCATAGTTACTTTCACCCCTGCTAGAAACAGACGTAAGATACACATTTCCTGATTCAGATCAGAACATCCTTGTAGCAGAGCAGCAACTCACCCTGCGGTGCCTCCTGCTGGTATGTCCAAGGCATTAGTTCTTGCCAGCATCCGGAGCGCCCTCTGCTGCCTGTAGTCCCGCTTGCACTGGCCCCCGTTCTCTCCCTGGACCCTGGTGCCCTCTTCCCTAGGGTGCTGCACCCCTGCAGTACCCCCACAATCTTAGGGGGTCTCCACTCCCCTGGGGAACCCCCAACCCCTATCCCCACCTTGCCTCAGTCTAGGCAACTGCCAGTCACCACTTACTCCCGTTCACTGGGGCAGACTGCAGTATCATTGCCATTCATCACTAGCAAGGAGGGTTTGACCTGCTGCTTCTGCCTCTGTAGCCACGGGTTACCCCCTGAAAGCTCAGTACCCTTTGTTGGGCCATTCCCTAGGCCCTGCAGCCTGGGGGGTTCCAGGCTGGAGCTCCCCAAGCACCTCTTGCCTTGCCCCAGCCCTGCTCCACTCTAGGTACCCTGTCAAGCTCCCCAGCAGCCAGGCCTGTCTGCCTCTGTAGCCAGAGGAGACTCTCTCTCCACCAAACTCTAGGCCTTTTTATCAGGGCCAACTGGGCCCTAACTGACCCAGCCCCAGCTGTGGCTGCTCCGCCCCAGCTGCTTTCTGTTGCAGCCCTCTGCTGGGCTGCCTTTCCCTAGCCACAGCCCTCGGCAGGGCTGTTTTAACCCCTCTCTGCCTAGAGTGGAGTGTCCCACTACAGTCCTAAAGTTTGGGGCGACAGAGTGATTGATACTGTCTCTAGTCCCCAAGAAACCTGCGCTGGTTTCTGAGAAAGATGCAGCATTCCACCATTTTATTGTAAGGCTGCAGGCATTACGCCTTAATGTTCAGAGTCAGAATGGGATTGGATGCCAGTGGTAACGTTCACAGGAATCCTTGGAAAGCAGACACACTAGGTTTTGCTGCCCAGCTCTAATTAGGACTCACACAATGTGGACAAAAAGCTAGAAAACAAAGCGCGATGTCTTTTTCTCCTCAGAAACATGGAACAAACAAGGACAAAGCCAAATGAAACAGGTAAAGAGCATGTGGCCCAAAAGAAGCCACCTGGGGTCCCTGCATCTAGAGGTGTATTGGCTGACAGAGATTTCCTGGGAATATCTGCTAAAGACAGCTCATGATGCTTCAGATCTATTATTGCACAGCAGTGACTACAAGAGCAAAACTGAAAACAGTAAGGTCCTTTATTAGACCACAGAGCTGCTGCTAGGCAGCAGCTGTTGAAATTTCAGGGCATTTGCTTAATATGGAGATAGGATTACACAGGTGGTCAGATAAGGTGACACTCGCGCATGGTGCAGAAGGAGAGCACAAGCCTTGAAAAAGGGCTGCCAGAGTGAGAACAGGTGGAGCAGGCCTGCAGGGGTAGGTGTACACCTGATATGGACCACAGAAAGTTTCTGGGCTGGCCTCACGGATGTCATAATGGAAGGCACACTGGAGTCATTGCCAGGGAAGGGGTGGAACACTTCTCAGGGGTACCCAGGGTTGTGAGGTGCCTTGCTATCACCTGCCCATGGCATGAGGAAGCCTTGTCTGCACCTCAGTGCTCAGTGCTCCCAACACCGCAGGCCACAGACAACACAAACACTCCCCTCTAGGCCTAACAGGCCACCTGTCACTGGTTAGGGATTAGCACACCCCAACTCCCAATTCCTCTGAGCATCCCGCCCCCGGTTCACCGGGGACATAAACTATTCACAGATTTGCCGTTTCCAAAGAAACAGTGCAGCACACCCTACCAGTTCCACTGCAGATCACTGCACTGTTCAATACACAGCACTGAGATATGTTTACAGTGAAAACAAGGAAAAGTTTATTTAACAAAGCACAGAGATTCCGGTGGTAATAAGTATTAGAAACAAATGACTACATATAAAAAATTGTAACACATTTACAGCTTAGACTTAATTAGCAAGATACTGTCATGTCTTGTAGAGTATTGCTCACCCCAAATCCTTGCAACACTTTACAGCCAGACTGGCTGTGACCCTCATTTCATGAGACAGGCTCATTTTCAGTTTGCCTCCTAGATGATGGATTCAGTGTGTCCCTGACCAATCTTTTTGTCTTTTTCATAATCAGGTTCCCCTCCCTCTCTGTGCTGTTTGTTTCTTCCTGTAGGTTTTCTCTCTTTTAGATTTCACAGTCTCTTAATTGACACCTGGCTCAGTTTGCAAGTGGGCACACATTGAGAGGCACATATGGCCAAATAGGGAGATATGTATCAGTTACCTCCTGCCTGAAAGGAACATCTCTGAGCTATGTCACACACATCCCTCCCATGACCTTCTCTCACTCCAATTAAGAACATAATTTCCAGTGTAGATACACAACTTCTTAAACACTATCTGTACGTACATTTCTGAATGATTATGGTGTCCATTAGCTTACTGGCTCTCAGTAGAGACCTCACATGCTTTCCTTTGGTGAACTGTTGTGCACATATCCAACACAGGAGATCTCTGAAAAACCCTATGCACCCCTGTGCCCTCTACCCCTTGGTGGAGTTCCTGGGTCACCAGGGACCATGGGTTAGCTGGGCCCTGCTCACTGAATAACAGGGATGGAGGGGACTGTGGAACTATTCTAGCCCATAGGCTTCTCAGAGGGGTGGATTTCACCTCCCTAATGTTTTCATACTCCAGTCATATTGATTCCCACTGTGGCAGCTTTTTTCAGGTCCATCAGATGGATTAGCAGTTCCAGGTCCTCTACCCCTGAAGTGACTGGCCACAGGATACATGGAAAAATAGTTATGTGGACCTTCTTTGGCCTACCCCCAGCCTGGCCTCATTATGGCTTTCCAAACCAGCCTAACAAAGAACTGTGACTTGGGAGTCCAAGGGGCATAGTGGGTCCAGAACAGTGCCCATGTGTGGGGCTAAATGGTGCCTAGGTCCTTACACTAGTTATCACTACCATGGGTGAATGTAACTCTTCTGTTCATACAATGATATTTCTGCTTCCCAGGAAAATTACAAGTGCATATTGCCTACCAGCAACGAGAGGCAATGAATAATAATGAAGTGCAAAGTTCTATCTAGGTGTAAGCTAGCTGACTTCAATGGAGTCAAGGCTGAAGTTACCCTCAAATATGTCTCTTTCTCTCTCAAATTATTATGCCTTGTAATAAGGGTCATTCTAAAAAATGTCTTTCCATTACACATGTATTGTGTTGATTCTATTTTCACTCATGCTGTCTTTCCTATTGCTGGCTCTGACAAATAAATGAGTCAATATTGAGTGTGTAGCTTCCTGTTAGTGCTCACTAAGAGAGGAAGAACCATTATGACTATTAGGACTTATAAGGAGGCTTTGACATGAATCCCATATCTGGGAGTTCAGCTAGATGATACAGGCAGCAAAACAAAGTGATTTCCCAACATCTATGAATCACATTCTGCAGGAAAAAGAGATAAAAAATTATCTTCAGCTATTTTTTTTTGCAATGTTCAACTTAAAATTAACTCAAAATAAACCAATCATATTGCCTGACATTAAAACTAATTAAGCTTCCTAAATAAAGTAGGTCTCGCACAGCTGTACAGCTTAATTAACTGATAAGAAAACAATGGGCATACAAATAGTTGTGGAAAAGAAAACAAGTTGTCAAGGGATACGTGAATCATTTCAAAATTACCCTCCTTATCCTTAAATCCTGCCATACCCTTTCCTGAAGTATCTCACAGACTGAGGGTAAAATTTAAAATGCATGTAAGTGATTTCAGAGCCCAAGTCTAATTTTCAAGTGAATTAGGCACTTCAGAGCCTAAATGCCAAGTCACTTTTAAAAATGGGACTTAGGTACTTTTCAGAATTTTCCAAGTGGTCTCTAGGGGTGTGTCTACATTGCATACTAAGCGCAAGTCTGTGGGACCCAGGCTTGTGGACTCGGTGTTTCCAAGGCCATCTTTGAGAGTCCACTTTTCACTGTAAACCTGGGTTTACAATAGCTGGACCCAGGTCTCACACCTGTGATAATATGGTCTTACTGCACTGCACAGTATCTGACTTGGATCTGCACCATGACCAGTGTCCACATAGCAAAATGACAGGGCTTGGAACACTAGCATCTCAGTGGGAGTCAGACTCTGACCTATCCCAGTAGCAGGTTTCTAGGACCCAGATTGTGAGTGCTTGCTGCCCAGTCATGCTGATTTGCGTGTGGATGGAAGGCAGGGGAGGAGTGAGGGAGGGCTTGGTTTCACACCTGAGTCAGAGCTCAGGGTTAGTGTGCAGCAGTGGGTAAAGTAGGGGTGCTGACAGCCATAGAACCAAACTGTAAATCCTGTGTATGATGGAAACCACTTCAATGGGGTGTGGCACCACCCCCGCACTCTGAGTTCTAGCACATATGGTGTGCAGTGTAGACATACCCTATATTTCTTCCTCTCAACCCTGTGTTCCAAGCTCTGCTACTGAAGAGCTGTATGACATTAGGCAGAGCACTTCAATTTATGCCTAAGTTTGGCTGTCTCAAAATGGAGATAATTCTACTGACCTCTCTTGGTATATGCTCCGCTAAAGACCATGGGAAACCTTCAGTTGATTTCAATGGGCTTTGGACCAGTACATACAAGGTATGGGTAGAAAAATTGAAAAAGAGGCTACAATCTCGCTAAGTCTTAATATCAAAAACCATGTGGATTGCTGTTAAGAGAAGGCACTGAGAGCTGGAATCAGAAAAAGAGGTTAATAGTATGGTGTTTTAACCCTTGTTCCTCATTAAATATCAAAAGCTTACATTAAAATTAGTAGAAAAGAGTTAATATGAATAATCACAAAAAACCTTGAAACAAAATAAACAGAATTCTATAAAAATGAAAATGGGATAGGATACGTTAAAAAAAGAAATATAAAAAAGTAGAAAGGTTTGGAATAGGGTCAAATATATTTTAGAAAATGAAAGTCAATATGGTCAAGGAACATAAGAGAAAAAATAAAATACAATTGAGCAATGGGGAAATGATACAAACCAGCAATTGAAAGGCCACCAAGATAGGGTTGAAGACACTAAAAAATATCAATAGTCCTATAGGTAGATCGATGGATGGATAAATATAAAATGGGAATAGGGGTATTACAATCAAAATGATATTTAAAACTTCAATATGTGAATGGGTTTAACAATCAGTTCAGAACAATTGAAAACAAAAACGGGTTAGGAAAGAGGAGTGAGGGGAGAGTCAAAAGTACAATAAAATAAAAATTGAATTCCGAGAAAGGGCTTCAGAATAAGTAATGATCCAACAACAGTCATGAGCTAAGCAATGAAAACGCGAAGGGTAATCATAGTGAAAGAGCAAAACCAGGCAATAGCAAGGAAGACATATTTGCAGAAGTAGTGGACAGGGATGAAAGGAAGAATAGATTAAATAAATATTCTTGTGTATATTCTATTTCCTTTCTCCCCAATTTGTCTATTGAGGCTGTAAGTTGCCTGCATGACACAGTTTTTTAACTCTGAAGGCAATTAACCATTGGAACAACTTACCAAAGATTGCGGTGGATTCCCCAACATGGATTTTTTAAAACTGAGATTGGATTTTTTTCTAAAAGATTGCTCTAGTTCAAAAAGCAATTATTTCAGGAAAGTCCTGTGGCTTGTGTTATACAGGAAGTCAGACTATATAAGCACAATGATCCCTTCTGCATTATAACCTATGCATCAGTATGATCCAAAGAAACGTTCTGTTGAAGCCAGGGACTGCAATGGTCCTGGTAGTTGTTTGTGATGTAGTACCAGAACCATACACTATACACAATTTTGGCCAGTGACACACCAACATATGCATTTGTGAAGTGTTTAGCAAACTTTGGGGTGCTATAAAACAATGTCAATGGTAGACAGCACTAACTGAAACTGACTCCTTTAACTTTTTCCATTAATAAATATGACCGTAGTCCCAAGGGGCCACATTGGAGTTCCTCAATTACAGTGCACTACAAAGAATGGTGCAGACAATTCCCAAAGCTGGTGGGTATCCCAATACTTAGATTTACCAAGCTAGCACAAAACAGCCTCTATAACACCTTACTGGTTCCCCAGAAGCCAACAGCACAGTTCCCTTAAAGCAGCCCAGCCTTAGGCCTCTGCCCTCACAGCCAAATCAAATATGATGAGGATTACTGAAAATAGTATTAATCAAATAAGAAAGTTCTACCAACCCCAAAGGATCAGACACATTACCTCCCAGGTTAATGAATATTCCAGATCTTACCCAAATACACGCTTACAGCCAATCCTTATTAACTAAACTAAAATTTATTAAAAAAAGAAAAGAAAGAGAGAGTATTGGTTAAAAGATCAGTTTACATACAGACATGAGTACAGTTCCTGAAATTCAGATTCATAGCAGAGATGGTGAGCTTTGTAGATGCCAAGAGCTCTTTCAGAACTAGTTCATAGGTTATAGTCCAATGTTTACGTTCAGGGTGATTCCAGGTTAGGACTGAAGATCTCAGCTGTTTGTCTTAAGCTTCCTCTGCATGAAGCATCAAACAGGTCTGAGATAAAAAGGAACAGGACCTGGGGTCTTTTATACAGTTTTCTAGCAGCCACTTGACCATACAGTCCTGGGTGAACAATAGGCTTTTGATGCAACCTTCTGATTCCTAAACCTCACCTGTAATTAACTAAATGGACTAACATAAGATGACTAGACAGTCTATCACAAACCTTAAAGAGACATATAGATAATGACATTATTTCACCCAAGATTCATCAAAATGTTAATATTCCATTTCGATCTCTGAATCAATAGCTATAGTGATAGACAGGAACTGTCTGTTTATGTGGCTAACATATTAACAGGCTATAACTAAATACATACAATTAGCATCGCCTCCAATTCGCTAACAATACAAGTTTGCATTTCAAAGTTACAGCCTAGCTAACATGGAATGGCACTAATTACCATTCACATACTTTTCTAACATGTCTCTACAGGTTGACTCTGGGTCATTTAGCCAGCAGGATGCTTAATCTTTTCATGCTATGCATCACGGTTTGTATAAGGTTCATTGCAGTTGTATAACGGTGGTAGGAACAATGATTTGCAGGATCATAGTTTAATTAGATAATGCTACAAGAAGTTTGTATGCCTATCATCATTTATGGGGGTTATTGTATATTAAACTAATTTGGGGAAAAATCTCACATTTGGGGAATATTCTGAGACTTTTCTCCTCAAATAGTTAGAAAGCACAGATTCGTGAATGCTTTACCCCATGTAATTCAACCCTGTTCTGGAGAGAGTTTTTACTAAAAGTCAGAAAGGAATTCATCCCTAGAGTTAATTCAGTTCTTGGTCTTTCTATTAATTCTGTGTTGTCAGATCCCATTCCCGGGGACATGGATTGGGAAACATACCAGCTGTTGACAACTTTTGGTCACTACCAGAAACACTCAGAGAGTAGAAAAATTAGAATAAATAAAGAGTGTTTTGTGAATAATAGGATGAAAAGTGCCAAAATCTGTCTACATGACTTGACCAACTCTGCTCACTGCCAGTCAGGGAAATATTTAAACAGGTGATCCAGGGTTAAAATATTATATATGCTGAACCATCAAGTGAGCCATCTAATCCCCATTTATAACCTTATTTTGTAAACATGTGTGTAAGTAACTTCTCATATGAATAGTTTTATAGGGAGAGGAGACTAAGGGGAGCTACGACAGAGGTATATAAAATTATGAGTGGTGTGGAGAAAGTGAATAAGGAAAAGTTATTCACTTGTTCCCATAATAGAAGAACAAGGGGCCACCCAATGAAATTAGTGGGCAGCACCTTTAAAACAAACAAAAGGAAGTTCTTCTTCACACAGTGCACAGTCAACCTGTGGAACTCCCTGCCTGAGTAGGCTGTGAAGGCTAGGACTATAACAGGGTTCAAAAGAGAACTGGATACATTCATGGAGGTTAAGTCCATTAATGGCTATTAGCCAGGATGGGTAAGGAATGGTGTCCCTAGCCTCTGTTTGTAAGAGGCGCATGATGGATGGCAGGAAAGAGATCACTTGATCTTTACCTGTTAGGTTTACTCACTCCGGGGCACCTGGCATTGGCCGTGTCAGTAGACAGGATACTGGGCTGGATGGACCTTTGGTCTGTCCCAGTATGGCCTTTCTTATGTTATGTTCTTGTGGGCATAACTCACAGCTCAGTGATGTTCTACTGATGTCAACAGGGCACTGGATCAATCCTGCACACATTCAGTCTTTTGCTAAACTTTACTCACTGGAGTAGCTCCATGGATGTCAGCAGGTCTCCTTATGCGAGTTAAGCTACTTGCATGTGTAAGTTTTTGCAGGACCACATTTAAAAGAGAAAATATGATTTGTTATAAATGTTATTTTGTTTTTGCAAAGTCATTCATTTATAAGGCTAGCTCTGGTGAACTCCTGATGTAGCATTTGTTCATCAGCCTGAATCCATTTGCAACATAGATAATAATAAAGAAAATAAAAAAATAATAATAATATGAAGAAGAAAATAAAATGATACCATTATTTTCTCTGCTGCCAAGAAAGTGTCAATTAATTCAAAGATATACATGAACAAAGTACTCTTGGTTAATCAAAACATGTTCATTAATAGGGGTATGATCACACTCATCTCGGTGTATAAAAATAACAGGTAGCAATTTCACTATTCTTAAAACTCTTATGATTGAGCTAGTGAGTGGGAGGATTTGACAGCTATGAAGTCACTTATTTCAGGGGGAGTAATTAACAAGTTGACAACATCTATCTGGCTGTTAACATGTGTGAGACCTTGGATTTAGCCAGATGAAGAAGGTTGCTGGCTTCCATGAGAAAGGATAACAGAAACATTAGTCCTGTAGGAACACATTTTGCAGTAGGAGAGTTAAATCACCCATCTCTTAGGAATTACAAAATGGGAAGCAGTTCCACATAAATAAAGAAATGCAATGCTTTTTATAAATCATGATGTACAGAGAAGTAGGAAATTGATGTAAGAAACCATGTATCAGATCCTCAGCATATGTTGGCATAGCTGTGTTGTCTCCAATGAAGTTATACGGGTATCAGTGAACTGAGGATCAGGTCTCATAGTATTATATTGGTTTGTGAGCAATTGAGAGAAGAGACTTCATTTTAATTTTTCAAAATGTTCTGACATTTGATAATTGAGTCAAAGCAAGTACATCATCCATTGAGATACAGGTCTTTAGCATGTTTTACTTACTGTATTAGATGCATCTAACAGCTGATTTCTATTCTGGGTTCAGTTTCTCTAGATTCTGATTATGGCAGATACTGATATAAAAGAATTTTGATCATACCTTTTTTGTTGAGAATATCCTCAAGCCCAGCTTGATTTCACTATAGTAACACTAGCAGAACAGTTTCCTTTTTGTGCTCCCTAAGTTTTAAACTAGCTATCTGGTGCTTGTGAGTCCCACGTACTCTAGTGCATTGTTATATATTATTTATTATTTGGTTTTGACTGTTTGTTGCAGATGCACTATTGCAAAAAGGCCTCAAATAATTGCAAGATGAGTTACATTTGCAATAATATATTCAACATGCCAGTCCAATAGCTGACTGTATATATGGCCAAAGCTCTCAAAAGGCTTGGAGGTCACTTTGAATAAGCATCCGGAAGGGTCATTGGATGCTCTGTTCAATGCTTATGAGAAATCTGTATGCAATCATTCAGTCTGAGAATTCATCTCAGATTTGTGAATCATATGAGTTGCTGGTAAAGTCCTTACATCCACTTCTTCCTAAACAAATTGATTTTGGTTTTAATTATACTTAAAATGCTTTCAAAGATAAGTACACTTGGTTTGATGATAACTGCATGAAGGAAAAGCCTGTTCTAATGCACATAGCTAATACGATAAGATGTAATCCTTCTCCTAATTTACTACAAACTTTAGGAGCTGCTAGAAGAAGATATAAGGGGTTATTGTATCATAAAAACAAGAATATCTTAAATCTTTGTGGAAGCAGCAGTAGCTAAAGAGACAAATTCTTCCGTGTTTTGGACGATGATAGCCTTGGCTTTAGTAAATATACTGCAATTGAAGAACCCTGCATTAATGATGAAACCTGCATACCCCATTTTGGCCAGGTTTTTAATGATTCCCCCAGCCAATTTTTAAACTAATTCTACCATAGTTCATGCAATGAGGAATCCTTTTGTTGAATTACCACTCTGGCCTTCGGTAATGGACAGTGAAGGTCAGTCATTTATTTTAGTCCAATGATGGAAAATAACTCTAGAAGAAGATTTTCTCCCTGCTGAAGTTTTTCAGGAGTTCTTTTATTGATGGACCCCAGTCTTGCCTAAATTACTCTCATATTTACTGTCGTGATTCCTGGTGGATGGATTCCATCTGACTGGTATAGTATCATAGTTACTCTTTTTATTTTTTTATTTTTTTTTAAAAAAAGGAGAATAGAAAGAGACCTGCTTCATATAGAGCTGTTAGTTTGTTAGATGTGGCAGAGAACATTTATTCCAGATTTTTACTATCTGTACTTGAAATATGGACTTTAGAGGCTAATTTACACAAGGAGCAGTTCAACTTTAAGGCTCATAGAGCTATATTTGAGAATTGTTTTAGTTTATTATATATGCTTTACAAATATACCGTTGCTGTGGTTCAGGGATCATCTTTGCTCTACCTGAAGAACTCCCCCATGCTTAAAAGAAGAAATGGGAGTACTTGGAAAGGTGCTGGGACACTGTGGTGACTAGCGCCATAGAAATATTTAGAAACTCTACATAAAAAGATAAAATAAATAATACAAATAAATAATTAATAGTAATAATAAATAAAAATGCAAGTTTGGTTCAGATGAGCACCAAAAAAACCTCAGACTTCTTCCACACCTCAGAAGCATTCAGCCTATATGATGAGGACATGGTATTGAACATAAATAGTCTATAGTACAAATTAGGTTGTCTTAACTACATGTCCCAGGGCTGTGAAAAAAAATCATGTTTTGTGTGACATAGTTAAACCAACCAAAGCCCCAGTGTAGACACAACTAGGTCAATGGATTAATGCCTCTGTCAACCTAGCTACTGCCTCTTGGAAAGGTGGATTTACTACTGTGAGGGAGGAACCACTTCCATTGATGTAGTAGGTAATTACACTACAGCAGCACATCTGCAGCCCTGCAGCTGAACCACTGTTGCATTTGTAGCATAGGTATATCCTTAGCTAGACAGAGAGAGGAAGATCTACAATCAGGCTCTTTTAAGCAGTCTTTCCTATAAGATTTCTGGATACCACTTTTTGACCAGGTTTTTAATGATTCCCCCAGCCAGTTTTTACACTAACTCTACCATAGATCATGTTGTCGATTTACCACTCTAGTATTACCAAAATACTAAATTTCCCGATTAGTATTTTGGTGCTTTCTTTTCCAATCCAAGACAAAGATAATCTTAGAAAAGAAAGAAATGAAAAAGTTTGAGCTCAAGTCAATTTTTAATGTATGAAATCTGGTTCAACCCACCACCAAGAGTTTATAATTTAAAAGAAAATGGATGATGGGATTAAGGGATTCAAATCTTTACTAATCTCTTTCCCAGAGATCGAACATAAGTAACTAAACAGCGTTTTAGAGCAGGAAGTACCAGAGACTTCACTGTTAATTGAGATTACCAGACAGGTTCCTAACAGTCTAATAATCTGAATGATACTGCAGTGGGAAAGTGGTGGATTTCATGACCTAATAGGCCTGTTCTATCATTGGCTTCTGTGATTCTATCATAAATAGTGGATTTGTCAGCCTTGTCTGCCCACAACACCACTGTGCACCATGAAGAAAAGAAAACATTCACCAATAAGCAGTTACATTATTGGTATTTCTATATTGTGACAAAGTGCCTCCTCTGCCTTGGTGGGTTCTGCACTTATTGGTGGATTTGCTCACCTCAGAGATTCATGGCAGTCCTCAGTTGGGCCATGGCTCAAACCTGCCATTCACTCAGCTAACCTCATCACTGGCCAGCATTGGGAAACAGAGGGGAACAATCCCCGCAGCCTCTGCTGACCCACCTAGTGGGTTAGGGAACAGTCCAGATACCTTCCCCCCAGTATTGTTGTATCCCTGCCTCCCCTAGTGCAACTAGACGAGCTGGAATTCCATCCCTAGTTGGTGACTGATCTCCCCACGAGTCCTTGATAGCCCCCACCCCCATTCAGCCCTCTCCCATAGGCACCCTCCTCCTCTGCCTGCAGCCTAGAGGGGAGGAGTGGTGGACCTATCTCCCCTTTCCCCTCCTCTCTCTGATGTTTTCCCCTCTCTTTCCCTCCTTCCCCACTCATTATGGTGGGAGACATGGTGGGTGGGACCCCGCCACCCCTCCTCCGCCTGCCCTTCTACCCCCCCCCTTAGCCTCTCCCTCAACTGCCACAGCTGAACCACCTGCCACCGCCCCCGCTGGGGTGCCAGCTGCAGTGGGCAATGGGGTGACCTCTACTGCTGCTATGTCCCTCACCCCCTCCAATTGTGGAAGACTCCCCGCCCCAGCACATGGGAAGGGCCAGGGCAAGAAGAAAGGTAAGGGTACCATGGCAGGGGTGCCCCTACTGTTTTAGCCCCACCACTGGCCCTGGTGTCCCTCCCGACTGCTCCCTCCACTAGCTCCATGGGTGCCTCTCCCCCGGCCCCCAGGGCATACGCCCAGGTGGCGGCAGCTCCCGTGCCTGCCACTATGTCATCTCTCCCAACCACCGCCTCCATTACCATCTCTAGCAGCCAGGGCCCCTTCCCCACCCTGACCAGGAAGCACTGCGTCCGTTGCCTCCTGGTGACCCCCTTGCCCTACGTGGAGACCTACGTGTGGGCGCTGGCAAGGGTAGTGGGGCCCATGGCCATTATGGCAGTCTCCAAAATGTATGGCAAGGTCGTTTTCTTTCTGTCCTCAGAGGTCACCGCTCAGGAGATGGTGGAGAAGGGTCTGGCAGTGTGTGTGTCGGGATGTTCATCCCACTGGAGAACATGGAAGTCTGCGTAGTCATGATCTCCGTCCCTCCCCAATGCCTCCCTACTACCCACGCTGTCTGCCTTGGGGAAACCCGTGTCCGTTGTCAGTCCCCTCCCATTGGGCTGAAAAGATGCTCCCCCCGCCGAAAAAAACCACTCTCCTGTAGCCATCTGGCCTGACTCTGTCACAATACTTAAAATATTTTAAGTCACATATTTGTCCTCTTTCACAAGCCCACCCAGTATTTCCATGGCCTTGTTAAAGACCAGTTAGTTACGTTTTTGAAATGCATTGATTAAATGCATTTTAACTTTAGTAAATCTTATGAAAATTTGCATTTGACACTGAAAAGCCTTCCTCTTATCCCCATTTCAATTAAAATGTGATATCGACACAGCCCTGATGCTCTCAACTCCTCGTGCCACTTATTTGACACAATTTCACACTGTGATATCTTATGAAAACAGGAAGCTGCTTTCACATCTCATTTGAATTATGTATTTATTTTGAGATTAGTCACATGGCTAATGAGCATCTTGGAGGGTGTCCAGTTTGCCACATGATGTCATGCTTCCCTTCCCATTACTCTAATACATTAACTCTCTGTGATAGTGCCAAGGACTGCACAGAGTATAAATTGCTCTTATCCATTTGTTCCAGAAAATAATCACATCTACTGCTGGTTGGAAATTGTTTCCATTGTTGATTATAATTAAATATTAAATATACAGCTGAAATCACTTCATTTTCTCCAAGTGCTAACTGCTGATATTTTGCCCGCATATAGTCTATCCAACAGCGCAAGGCTTTCCCCCACTCTTACAAAATAACATATTTCTGTCTGGAAATTCTAAACTGGAAAGTTTGTGGCCAGCCTGTAATAAATAGTCATTATTAATGCTATAGCATGAAGACATAAATACAAAGAGACATACTTTAAGCAGCACTTAGAATATTCCCTAACTAGGAAGTTCTTACTTTTATTGAGCCCCCTGGTGCAGAACATCCTGAGACTGGAGAACACCCTCTCTGGTAATTGTGAAGGACCAGGAACTTTATAATCTTGCAACATTTCCCTTTCTTTACAATAAAATTAAAACAAATTATAGACCAAAGTCTGTACACACAACAATTCAAAACAAACTTCAAATTCCTTTAAATTATACTACTATGTCTCTTTATCAATTATATTTAAATAGTCCTGAGCAGTATTCCGAGGACTGAGTCTTTGAGGGAGTCAGATCAGTCTTCCCGACTATGTTCTCATTTCTGCTGTTTGTGCATGGAGTTCCTTGCACGGGGGAGCTCACTTCCTGACAGAGCACCAGCAGGTTCCGGATACTTTCTTTGTTGTATTGGGAACACTGAAGATGAACCCAATTCCTCCAGAGTAGTTCTTTTTGTTCAGGTAGTATTTTTGTTCTGTGCCAAACACTGAAGTTTTGTTGTTTCCAAATTTTTATTTCAGCATCCTGTTTTCAAAAAGCCTTCAGATCAGGTCCATCAGCCTGAGGTTTAAGGTGGATCAGTGCCACAGGTAAAGGTTTCCTCCATCATCTTCACATCAGAAGTTCTGCTGAAAGTAGTTCAGAAACAAGCAGTGTAGACAGATATACCAGGAGTGCTGTACATGGGTCCACTGATTTTTGCAGATGTCTTTTTTAAAGTCTGCACCACTCTCTCATTAATGTAGACTATTAATATCATATTGAAAATCAAAGTCCTGTGCAAATGCTAGAAATGTTTCAGAAGTAAACTGAGGGTCCGAATCAGATATGAGGATTTCAGGAACTCACAAGTATCGACTTTAGTTTCTGGATAATCTGTGCTGATGAAGTCTGTGTAAGAATAGCCAAGTCAATATATCTGGAGAAGTAATCAGCTGCAATAATATATGTGTATCCTTTGCAGAAAAACAAACAAATAAAACAATCCCCAACTCTGTGGCTACTTGCTGTCAAAGTCTGTCAGGTAACTTTTTAGAGAATAATGGTTCTGGTGATTTTTTTTCCCCTTGTTACATAGGTTTTCTAGGCTCAACAAGACCTTAAATCATACTTCAGAAATGTCACTGGATCTCCAAAAATGCTGGGGTCCACCTGTAAGGGGAATACTTTGTCTTCACACTTCAAGATTCATTTACAATCATATTTCTATAGATATGACTCATCATAGAAAAACAAGGTATAACTATGATAATCACTGATTAGTAAAGCGTAACACGGGGACTGATAGCCTTCTCCTTAGGCATTGTGATAAAGGAGAAAAAAAGCCAAATGGCTGTAGTCCTCTAGTGATGTGACAACAGCTTTTTCCTACATGAAATAAACTCTTCACTAGCGGCGGAAGACACACTACTGCCAAGATACAATGATGGGATTCTATTGTGTTATTTTTTGGTTAACACAAATTAATGATTGTCATTTTGGATATCTATGCTAGAGGCCACTATTTAGTCAGATTTTTGAAGATAGTTAAACATATATCTGACCACAGGCCTAATTGGAGTAAATGGGAAAACTTACATACTTACAGTTAGATATGTGCTTAAGCACTTTGCTGGACTAGGTGTGACGTACATAAGGCCCGATCTGATAACTGAAGCAAATGACACTGAAGACAGGTTTGCCTGTGTCAAGCCAGTTATAGGATTGGGATTTCATTATGAATTTGGAGCCTAAGTTTAGGAACCCAGTCTTGAAGATGTTGTCTGTCCATGATGTAGAAGGCCTTGGCAAGAGATTTGGGGTTTTATGAGATTAAAATATAAAATCCAGCTGTCAGTTTGTTTGTTTTGAACATCAAGGTGAAACAATACCAATTTCCTAACTTGAAATTCATTTTCTGCGCACTTCCATAAATCAAAAAGTGACTAGTTGACCTGATTCGATGGCACTTTTACAGGAATTTAGCTTGTTTTGTTTTTGCTGTTGGTGAGGGAGCCTACTATGTTAACTGAAGTCTAGCAGCTGTAGGTTAGTATGCCTTGAAAATAGATTACTGGACTCCTGTCACAGATTCAGGGTATTTCTCATCCAGAATCAATGGGGGACAAGTAAAGAGTTTCTCTCTCACACAAACACACCCTTCATAGCAATAGGTATTACACACCCTAAACTAGACAAAGAGATGCTACGATGGGCAAACCAGTTAGAAAAAATTAGCAACCTCCAACCTTATACCAAAGGACTTTATCCCCAAACTTAGGCTAGTTCTGCTCTAGAGACTTTACAGCAGCACAAGCTGTACCCTGCAGAGGTACCACTGTCTATGCCGAAGGGAGAAAGCTCTGTAACAATCAGTGGTAGCTATGTCTGCAGGAGAGTGCCTCCTGCTGACAGCACTGTCCACACCAGTGCTTTTGTCACTAAAATGTATGTTGCTTGGTGGTGTGAAAATATGTACCCCTAACCAACAAAAGTTTTACTGACAAAAAGTGCTAGTGTAGACAAATCCTTAGAGTGAATGGTTTCTGAGATTTCAAATATAATACTGTAATAACTGCATGTATAATATGTCCCCAGAGCTATTAAGCCATTTATTAGAAACTACCCAGCTCAGTCTGATCAGGAATAATTCTACTCATGTCTGCTGATACTGGCCGCTTACCTCAAGTCTGAATTTGCACTAATAAATACAATAATTATGAACTGGCTGCATAATGTTCCAGCCACATCCCTGGATGACATCAGCAGGGACATTAGACGTAGCAAATCCCAGGCCACTGGAAAAAGGCCACAATAGTTATCAGATAATTATTCCTGAGTTGATTATGTCAAATATCTGTTTGTTAATGTTATTCCTCTGCATTTCTCATTTTACACTCTATTTGTACTTAATTGTTCCAGATGTGACTAGGAGTTAAGATAACGAAATGTAACACAAAACACTGGGCCAGATTTTCAACTTGTGTAAAAGACACAGCTTCACTGATTTCAGTGGCGCTATCCTGATTTACATCAGCAGAGGACCTGCCAGTTGTCTTTTGGTATTTCCGGTTTCACTAAAAACAAAGCATACAGGTGTGACATACCCAAGGTATGATCTGGACTGAGGAACAACTGTTTCCCCTCAGTTCGTCAGCCGGGGATGCCTTTTACACTGCTTTTCTGTGAGAACTACCTCTCCTGATCTGCTCTCACACAGCGTCCAGAAGCTACTCCCAGCCATAGTGTATGAATTCTGCAGCCAGTCACCCTCAGATTTTACCTCAGAGCGACACCAGCAAACCAGTCCCAGACTTTCTTCCCAAATGTATGTCTTGTACTGCCTAGCTCTCTCTTGGACAATACAAGCTCATACAAAGTCCGTCATTTTATTAATCAAAAATTATATGCACAAATCATCTTATCTCAGCTAGCGTTTCCCAAACACTTCAGTTCAACCACACTGGATTAGATACAGCTATAAAACAAGGGTATTAACTACAAAAGGATAGATTTTAAGTGAATACAAGTAAAGAAGTTTAAGAATTACAATAGAGTACAAGAAAATAAAAGTAAAATGCAACTAATGCCTAATTTAATGACATGAATACAAAGCAAAGTCTCTTTCCACATGTTTCAGCAATCTTACTGGCTGAGCTTCTTTCACTCAGGTTCCCTCCCACCTTTTCTTGGTTCTTCAGCTATCGTGGGTGCAATGGGCAGAGAGAAAGGGAGGAATGATTTGGGGCATCTGCTTTCCCTTCTTATAACTCTTTCTCTTCAAGAAGCATCTGCAGCTGAGTTTCAGGAGACAGAAAGTCTGTGTGGATGGGAATCCCAAACTGTTTCTATATGAAGATGTAGATTTTTCATTGACACCCTCTTTCCTGACACAGAGTGCCCACTTCACCAGGCAATAGTCCATTTGATTTTGATGACACCTGGCTGAGGTGTCAGCTTGCCTTTTGACTCTGAGGAACTGGTTTGTGGCCACTCCCAACAAATGATGTGGAACATGTTTCAATATACCATACAGAGGAATTTTATAACTTTACATACACTGTTGCCACACACATATTATCAGGGAAATATTGACCAGCACATTAAGAACACAAGAACGGCCATACTGGGTCAGACCAAAGATCCATTTAGCCCAGTATCCTGTCTTCTGAAAATGGCAAATACCAGGTGCTTCAGAGGGAATGACCAGAACAGGTAATCATTAAGTGGTCCATCCCCTGATGCCCATTCCCAGTTTCTGGCAAAAGTTGAGTTTTCCAAACATACCTCACAAGGCATACTTGCACCAAGATTGTTACAATAATGTGCAAGAGGTGAATACAGAGATGCAGACTATCACAACAGGCTCTCTCACCAGAAAGTGTATTATCACAAGAACTCTAGCCTGTCACAGTTTGGTCATGGCAGCCAAACCTAGTAGTCAGAGCCAAAGTCTGCAGTCATAAGAAATGACTCAAGAGTCAACTGGATGGGGAGACCAGGAGATCAGAAGCAGAAGACAAATGAGATTAGACCCAGTTTCAATGCAATTGCAGTGTTGGTATAAAATATTATGGGATGTCATGAGTATGTAGGGACAACTCCACCACAGCTGTTCAAAAGGGGTCATAAATTCTATAAATATGCCAAAAAATGGCACAAGAATAGGAATACTTTCTGTATGAGATCATGCAGATGCACAGCAAGCAAGCAAGATGTGCAGTCACTGCACTTCCAAATATTAGCAAAGGGATGGCGGCTAGAGGTTCACAAAAACTGCCTGAAATGAGGTCGTCCATAGTAGGTCATGGCAACAACCACCTAGATTGTCAGAGTAAGGATGGTCTAGTAGTTATGAAACTAGCTCAAGATCTGGGTTCAAATCCCTATTCTGTTACAGGCTTTCTGTGTGACCCTGGCCAAGTACCTTAGAATCTGTGGCCCAAAGAAGCTATCTACTTTACTACCTGGGGTGTGTGTTATGAGGATAAATACATGAATGAACATGAGGTGCTCAGATAGCATGGTGATATGAGGCCATATATGTACCCTAGATAGATGGGGTGCTAGTAGGTGGAGGGAGATAATTCAGTGTGAAATCAGCCATGTGTGGCTAGTTCCTCAAAATTTTAGAGATACCCTGTCTGCACAGGGAATGCCTGCTACCTACATGGGGACATCAAAGGGAAGAGGCTTCTCTACTTCCCTTTTGGGCCATGGAGAGACCTAGAAGGAATGGAATTAGAATCAATCCCTCAGTTTCTTTATAGCTGAATATGCAGTTTCTGCTGAAATAAAGTCACTAGCAACATGGGGTAACTGTGGCCACCTGTCTAGCTAGTGTCAGCCAGGCAGTCTGTTCTTTTCAGACTCCGCCTGTCAGAGAGTCTTATCTCTTACAAGCGGAAAGAGACAAACATCTTTTTTTGTTCTGAACAGCATAAAACCTTCAGTGAAATCACCTAGACAGTTGTAATGGCCGTAACTCATCTTGCAACCTACACTACTTAGGCTCACATGCCATGTACCAAATAGTGTATTGTGCACTTGACAGATGGAAGCATTTCCTTAATCTGATTAAATCTGTGTTTTCTTTGGACTGGGCACATGGGTTTTAAATGAAGAGGATCCAGTTAAATCTTTTCACCTTTGACTTTTTGATGGATCGGAGTAAATAAAGGCAGGAGCTAAGATTAGTTGAAGTAACCCCTCCTTTGTTTTAGCATCTGTGGTCTTCATCAGCTCTTGTAAATTTATGTTAGGTAGCTATGTTGAGTTCAATGGAGTTTTTCTGATTTACACCAGCTGTCAGTTTGTCTCTTCAGTCACTACAGTTATGTACTCTTAACAATCCCATGCTGCCTTGTTTGTACATTTCTTTCTTTGCCAATATAATGACAAATTAAACACTCAAATGCACCAAACAGTTTAGTCAGCCTTTACCCTCAGGAGCTGATCTCTTTTGATATTATCCATTGTTCATGGTACAACTGTAGCTGGTTTTCTGAACAGCTTCCTGGGAATTTTTTAGCATTCTTTTACAATTCAGACAATATATTATTTCTTTAACTTTGTCTCTGGTTGCACTGTTGGCAACTGAACTCTTGGCTAGCACACTAGAGATTGAACTGGGGATAACCAGAGCTAAAAGTATAAACATCTACAGCTTGAAATAAAGAGCCAATTCTCTGTAGCTGAGGGTGGGGGTTATAACTACTCATATTCTTCATGGATCATACATACAATACATAATAATCTCTTCTATCTCTTTATTGATAATTATTTTTCATATTATGATAGTGCCATATTATGATAGAGGACCACAATCTTGGATTATGACAAGATAATATGTAGTTAAACGTGTGGTAGATGATAGACAAGTTAATGTTAAAGATGAGTGTGTGTATGACTTATTGTTCTCAACAGCTATAATGGTTCCCTTCTCCCCCATTTTTCCCCATTTCTGTTTATTCATTGTTTTCCAGGGTGCTAAGAATGTGCATGTTGAGATTCTCTTGTAGTTTAGTTCTCTTTAGAGCTGATAGGCATGTTCTTTTTTTCATGATTTTCTTTAAATGGTCATAAAAGTCTTTGCTATTGTGCTGGGTGCATAATACTAATAGTTTATTATTCCAGCAAAGTCAGGAGAAATGTTGTGAGCACTATTAAGACCTACATGTTGTTTCTTTTGACCTTATTAAGGCCTTTGACGCTGTAAATCAAGGTGGCATGTGGACAGACAACTGCAAGTTTGGTTGCCCCTGATAAGTTTGTCAGCATTATTAAATCTTTTTGTACAGGAATGCAGTTTGTGTCCTTGACCAAGGCTGCTTCTCAGCTGCCTTTGTTGTCATTGATGGAATAAACATGGCGTTCTTGCTAAAATATTATTTAGCATCATGTTTAGCTGATGTTTTAATTGAGGAATTCAGAGACTTTGGTTGGGGTATTCATATGCAATACTGTATGGATGGAGGTTCCTTATTGCCTGTATGCGAAGAGAAAAGTTATAAAGACAATTATTTGTAAATTACTGTTAGTTGGTGATTGTGCTTTATTGGCCCATAACCTCAGGGACATTCAGTTGCTCTGTGGCTGTTTTACACATACAGGAAAACATTTTGGTTTAACTGTCAGCCTGAAGATGACAGAAGTCATGGTCCAGTCTCATCCAAGAAGTACTGCAACTACTCCAGTTGGGTCCATCAATGATGTACCACTCAAAGCTGGTGATAAATTTTGCGACTTAGGTGGTATCATTTCATGGGATGTAATAATTGACAATATTAAAAGTTAATTGGCGCAGGCTGAGAGGCCTTCAGAAATCATTAGTGTCATCTCTGGAATGAATATGCTGTCAAACTGCGAATGAAAACTGATGTTTACAGTTCTATTGTCATGATCACTTTCCTCAATGGCTTCAATATGTGGATTTCTTATCAATGCCTTAATTACTTGGACCAATTCTATCTTCAATGTCTATGGTGGATAATGGCAATTAAATGGCAAGATTTAATTCTATATATGAAAGTCCTTGAATGCCTCAAGCTCACGGGCACTAAAGCTTTCATAGGAAGCGTACAACTGAGATGGTGCAGTCATGTGGTCTGACAGTAGAACATCGACAACAGTCTTTTACAAAGAATCAAAGACTGGAACTTGTTTTAGGGGCAGATCAAGCAAACATTACAAAGACACTCTCTCAAGACCAACTTCCAATCTTGCAAAATTGACCTCAGCACCTGGGAGCTCTTGGCCCATGACAAGATCTGAATGCAAGAGTTCTGCTATCTCAGACTGAAAAACTTTGAGACCTCATTAATTGCTGCAAATAAGGAGAGACCTTACTTTCTTCTAGATCCCTATTCACTCTGTTAGGGTGTGGTTCACAGACTGATGCATCCAGATAACACAGGAGAAAACTTAACCCTTGTCCAAAAAAGAAACTATTAACTATTGCCTTTATCCAGAGAGCAAAGACATGAAGTGATCTGGAAAGAATTAAAAATGAAAGGAATGAAGTACTCCCAGCGGACACTTCCAAACTTCTGCTTTCATGCTTTCTTCTTTATAGCCAGATAAACGTGTTTTCAGCCATCTGTCAGTACAGAATGTCAAGTGAAGGTAATCCAAGGTGATGGATGTGCCCAGTGGATGTCCAAAAGGGATAAGTCTGCATTCATTACTCACTGCTCCCTTTAAAGGTGGTACCTCTAAGATCTATGACAATAATGAGAAAACATGGGGCTGGATTGTGTGTAATCCTTCTGGGAAGTGGAAGCACTACTACTGGACTGCACTGCCTGTTCAGCTAGCTTTCTTACAAAGAGACAGGGAGGGAAGAGGCAAAGGTGTGGCCATGGTACAACCCTGCTCCAAACAAGCCTGGCATTACAGTTGTGCTCTAGAAAAGAGAGATTTCTAGATATCGGTATACAGTTAGTTAATAGGTCAAATGCTACTAGATGGCATGCAAGACTATGCAGCATAGATCCTGGATTTTGAAGGTCCAGTAAAACTTCTTGTTGCTATGCTTTCTAAATGTCTTCCCTGTTTGCAGCTCTTCAGATGCAGTTCTTAACTCCTCACACAGAAGGGAACCCACACTGCACTCTTTCAACCAGATCTGCCCCTACTGATCATGCATTCACTGATCCCCAAGAGGACATCCAGTTGAATCAACTAGAAGTCCTCCTGGACTTCTTTTCCAGTGCAGGCCCTTCCCACCCTGGCTCAACAACGTGATCCTTAAAACAGACACAAATTTCTAAAGAAGATAGATTTGAAAGTGTTCTCCTGGATGAATCTGAAGCCATTATTTATTACAAGACAAATTCTCTGTTGACATAAGTCCATTGAAATCAAGAGAACTAACCCAGAGGAGAGTGTGACCCTATGCTGCATCTGTAGTGCAGTAAACCCAGTAGTCACAGTTATTTTTTCATAAAAAAAAGCAATAATGTTTATCATGATAAGAAACGGTTTGAAAATAGGAAAGCAACCCATTGAGTTTGAGCATTTTCTCCCCATGATGGAATATAGGATGTTGAATAGGCCTTTTCCACTGGTAAATGCTGCCCTTATTAACATATAGCAAACACTAATTAGATTTCATGGCTTCACTCATCTATTCGTAAAAGAATTTTCTTTCATGGGTGTTTCAGGACTGGCAATACAAATGCAGAGCTGGCCTTGACTATATGATGGATAATGTTTTCATCAATTGTGGCATTCTGTGACAGCAAACTCCCCAGGTAGCAAAACTTGACCACAGACACAAGAGGAGCATTGTTGATTTTAATAAAAAGAACATAAGAAAGGCCATACTGGGACAGACCAAAGGTCCATCCATCCCAGCATCCTGTCTACTGACAGTGGCCAATGCCAGCTGCCCTGTGTGAGTGAACCGAACAGGTAATGATCAAGTGATCTCTCTCCTGTCATCCATCATCCGCCTCTGACAAACAGAGGCTAGGGACACCATTCCTTACCCATCCTGGCTAATAGCCATTAATGGACTTAACCGCCATATATTTATTCAGTTCTCTTTTAAAGCCTGTTATAGTCCTAGCCTTCACAGCCTCCTCAGGCCAGGAGTTCCACAGGTTGACAGTGCGCTGTGTGAAGAAGAACTTCCTTTTATTTGTTTTAAACCTGCTGCCCACTAATTTCATTGGGTGGCCCCTCGTTCTTCTATTATGGGAACAAGTAAATAACTTTTCCCTATTCACTTCCTCCACAGCACTCATAATTTTATATACCTCTATCATTTCCCCCTTAGTCCCCTCTTTTCCAAGGTAAAAAGTCCTAGTCTCTTTAATCTCTCCTCATATGGGACTTGTTCCAAACCCCTAATCATTTTACTTGCTTTTAATTGAGTAAAGATGTGCATTGCCTGGTACTGTTTGGTACAATACTTCAGTTTTCTTCAGGCTGATTGTGAAACCAAAACAATTGGCTGCAGGAGTGAAGTGATCAGTTATAAATTGAACATCACCAACTGAGTGAGCAACCAGTGCACAGTCATCAGCAAATAAAAGCTCCTCAATAACTAAATCTGCCTCTTTCATGTGAGCATGGGAACTGATGCGAACAGTGCATCAGTGCAGAATTGGATAAGTACTCCTTTGTCAATGTCCTGAAATGAAGCCATCAAAATAAGTGAAAAAAGGATGGAAGAGAGTGTGGGAATCAGCATGCAACATTGTTTGGTGCCATTGGTGACAGAGTAAGATGGTGGCAGATATGGCATGACACCATTAGACACTTTGAAACCTGGTGCATTAAGACCTAATGTGAAAAAGGTGAACAGTGCAAAGCAAGGATGCAACTGCCTGCAGTGATCATGGACCTGTCTGTCCTACATGTAGCAGTGTTTATGGTTCTTGCATTAATCTGACCTCGCAGATACATGTTTACCAATAGTGTTGGCTGAATCCTCATACATCAACGTCAATGTGAGACTCCATAATTTGAGGACCAACTGTCATGGTCATAGTCATGACCATGACAGTATTAGACATGACCATGACACAACCAAATGACCATCAAACAAATATCATTGTCAGGATGACAGTTATAACTCCCAGGCACTTCACAAAGTGTTGTTAGGAAGTTGTCACTCCCCTGCCATTTCCATCTTGCTAATTTGCAAGGGGAATCCCAGTGGGATCTCAGTATAGAAAAGGGATCCCAGTATGGACAGATTGAGAGCTACTGGGGTAAATTTCATAGAGCAGCCACATTGGATGGAATAAAAAAAAGAAAAAGCTGTACTCACCTATGGTTGGATCATGATAATCAGGGAACTGATGGCTTATGAACTGCATTGTCATTGCTAGGGGAGGAGAAAAAGACAGATGTTACAAAAGAAAACAGTGAAGAGATATGGGGTGAAATAAAGCAGAGAGAAATGTAGGCAGAATTCTCAAACCCAAACATCAGCCTGGTCATGAATGGTCCAAGTACTTGGCTGATATTTGCAGTTGCACAAGACAAAGCCCAATTGATTTTTTGTGCCTTTCTCTGCAGACTGTTTACTCAGCCTCAGTAGATGCCAATCACTACAGTAATTTAAAACAGGACAAGAGGATATTGTCTAGGGAACAATCTTGTAGCAGGCTGAGATAGGTTGACTAAAATAGGTTGTGAATGTTTTAACTTGGTCTTAATTGAGGCTACCCAGGGGACAGTTACTGGCCAGCTCATCCTCTTTGCAAAAATAATGCATGAAAATGATTTCAAACAATCTGAGTTTCATGTAGCATCAGGATCTGCATGCCCTACAGAATAAAAAGGGGTTTGGAGAATAAAACCAACAGATCTGTGCACCAAAGGGACATGGGATATCAGCCCTCCAGGCCCCAAGTCAGCTACTGCCCTTGTAACACCGTCTTCTCCAAAGAAAGATTCAACAGTGTAGGTGTATGTTAGCTATGTTAAAGTCTGCCCAATCAGTATTAATTTATCCATAAAAATGTGTGGGGTTAATGGAGAAACAATGGTCATCCCCAGTCTTAAAGGTTGCAGGGAAATGACTGAAAATGTAAAGTGAGTTAACCAGAGCTGGCTCAGAACCAGAAAGCAAATAAAATGAAATGAAAGTGATTTTTTTTTAAAAAAAATCTCATTACCTTTAAGCCAATCTCATGACTTTTAGTGGAGCTTAACTTATCATTTTTTAATGTTTGGCATTGGCAATATGTTATATTGTATCATAATTATACCTAGCTCTTATATATTGCTTTTCATCAGCAGATCTCAAAACACTTTATAAGAGATCAATATCATTATTCCTATTTTACAGATGGTGAAGCTGAGGTGCATGGCAGGGCAGCAAGTTGGTCTCCCAGTATGCCAGTGCCAGGATCAGAACCCAGGTTCCGAGTCCATTGCTCGGTCTACCAGTCCATGCTACCTCCCCTAGGACACATATAAGATAAACTCCCCTACTCAAGGGCTGAATATCTAGTACCTCTTCCCTGGTCCCGGCTACCTATTATGGCACGTTAAATCAAAAATGAGATATCTTGAATGGCAGAGCAGATCGCCATTACAGCACTTTGAAAATTATTTATGTAAATTAGTCCAGAATCTCATCATTTTGTTGAAATACTTTTTCCTGCTCTTATCTTATGGAATCATGGGTTAACATGATGCTGTGACAAAATGTTACAGAAAAGTCAGATTAAATATTTATTACCACGTTAATAAAATATTGTATATTTAGGATAGACAAATATAAATGTTAAGGAGCAACATTATAAATTCATAGCAACACAGAAAGGATAAGTGTTTTAAAGTCCACATACCATGGGTGAATAAAACAATATGCAGTTACATTAATGTTTTCAGTCTTGTGTGTGCTCAAATGCATTAATTTTTGAGTACTGTATGTATTTGGGTATTCCATATCCAGGTCACCTATTTTTAACTCAGCAAGGTGTTTAGACACCCTCATCTGATAACTCTTTGGTGGCCTGTGAGAAATAAGTTAATACCCAGTGTAATATTCTCAGTTTGTTATCAGATGTGGAACCACTGAGACAAATCCCATAAGATTCAGGCATACAGGCCTTTATTGCAACTGTTCTGAGAACACGAACTGTCTGCACAGCAAATGGATCCAACTAGTTCCACTCCCTTGTGTATGCTATTGACAGCTCTTTTAAAGGAACACTCCACTAATCCAGTCTCAGTCTAAGTACCAAGCAGACCAATGTCCATGTCACAAAATCTGTTGTGACAACTGAAAGAATCGCTGAAATTCTCACCAGAAGCCAAGAATTCATTATTAAAGTTTCCCGTTTTCCAAGGACCGGCCCAAAGACAGTGCACCATTTATATCCCTGTTAAATCCTTAGCACAGGACTTCAGTGGAAATTTTGTTGTTCATAGATTAAAATGATTCTAAGGTCAGAAGAGACCACTGTGGTCATCTAGTCTGACCTTCTGTAGAACACAGGCCATAGAACTTCCCCAAAATATTCTATTTGAAATACAGGATATCTTTCAGAAAAACATCAAATCTTGATTTAAAAATTGAAAGTGATGGAAAATCTTTTCCAACTCTTGGTAAGGTGTTCCAGTGGTTAATTACTTGCACAGTTAAAAATGTATGCCATATTTCCAGTCTGAATTTATCTAGTTTCAATTTCCATGGGTTCATAGGCATTGTACTAGCTTTTTTCACTAATGTGCAAGAAGACTGGATTTACATTGTCATTTCTAGACTTTTTTTCCCTTCTGAGAAACACTGAGGCCTACTGGTGTGGGGTGTCACTGAAATGAGCAGTGCCCCTGTTAGGCAAACACATTGTGAACTTTAGTTTTTTAAGAGGCAAATTCACTACAGGTATAAGAAAGCACAACTCAGCTGGAGCAAGTGAAATGATAACTGGGAATCATTTAAGAACAGCTTACCAAATGCCCAAAAAGCAACAATCCAAAAATGGATGAAGAAGGCTGTGCTGGTTGATCTGGTTTAGAGGGAAAGTGAAGGCAACTATAAAAATAAATATAATATAACATAATAAAATAATAATATATAACAAATGGAAGAAAGGGAAAGTTGATACTAATAAATACAAATCAGAAGTTAGGAATAGTAGAAAACTGATAAGGAAATCAAAGGGAAACAAAAAGAAACATTCAGACAGCAGAGTTACAAAAATCAGGAGTCTTTTAAATGCATCAGGGACAAAAAGAATCCTGACAATGGTACTGGCCCATTACTAGATGGAAATGATATACTTATCAATAATAATGCAGAAAAGGCAGAAATATTCAATAAATATTTGTGGAAAAGCAGATGATATAGTTTCATTATATGGTGATGATAACACTCTTTCTACTCCATTAGTATCTCTGGGATTTTAAATAAAAGCCACTAAAGTTAGGCATTTTAAAATGAGTGGGTCCAGATAACTTGCATCCAAGAGTTTTGCTGGACTGTTAATGTTGATTTGCATTAAATCTTGGAGCACTGGGGAAGTTCTAGAAGATTGGAAGAAAGCTACTTTTGTGTCAATTTTTTAAAAAAGAATTAATGGGATGACCTGGGTAATTATAGGCCTGATGGCCTATTATCAATCTCAGATAAGATAATGGCACTGCTGATATGCGATTGGGTTGCTAAAGAATTAAAGTAGGACATGTAATCATGAGATTGTGGAAAACAGATCATGTCCAAACTAACTGAAATTGTTTTTTAATGAGATTTGAAGTTTTGTTGATAAAGGTAATAGTGTTGATATACTTAGACTTCTCCAAGGAGTTTGACTTGATACTGCATGACATTATGATTAAAAAGCTAGAATAATATAAAATGAACATGGCACACATTAAATGGATTAAAAAGTGGCTAAATGATAGATCTCCAAATGTAATTGTAAGGTGGCAATTGTCATCAGGGGTGTATGTTTCCAAAGGTGCTCTGCAGGGATCGGTTCTTGGCCCTATACTGTTTAGCATATTTTTCAATGCCCTGGAAGAAAACA
Source organism: Dermatemys mawii (assembly GCA_007922305.1). Classification (NCBI taxonomy): domain Eukaryota; kingdom Metazoa; phylum Chordata; order Testudines; family Dermatemydidae; genus Dermatemys; species Dermatemys mawii. Next base: position 41,565,357 of record ML677342.1, on the reverse strand, counting down.
TAAAATCATCGCTGCTAAAGTTTTCAGATAACACAGAAATTGGGGAAGTGGTAAAAAAATGAAGAGGATAGGTCACAGATTCGGAGCATTCTGAATTGCTTAGTAAAGTGGGCACAAACAAACAATGTGCTTTTAAATTTTAAATCAAGATTGGATTTTTTTTTCTTCTAAAAGACCTACTCCAGGAATTATTTTGGGGAAGTTTCTATGGCTGGTGTTATACAGGAGGTCAGACTAGAGTATCACAATTAGTCAAATTAATCAAATTAATCAAATCAAATTAACCAAATTAATCAAATTAATTTCACAAGCTAATGAAAAAAATACATGAGTGTTCTATGATGTTTTTAGTAAATGTTCTTGTCTCTCTTTTTCTCCTTATTACCTGCCTTCCTCCCACCATTCACACACACACTATCTCTAACCAAACCCACATCAAACATGCTCTGGGGCTAACCAAATTACTCTGGGGCTTTGTGATAGGCAGGGCCTGTCTCAGGGGTGAGACTGAGGTGGCTTCAGAGCCCTTTCCCCCTTTCAATGGTTGTTTTGAGAATTCATTGTGGACGGTGGAGGCTTGACAGCTTTCTCCGTCTCAGCTACTCTGTAACAAGAGTCGGCTACTTTCAAGGCAGCTTTCTTCCTGGTTGCCACCTCTTCCTATGACCAGCTCTTCTATTTAAGCTTGCTCCTCCAGCTGGAGCAGGCTCTGCAGGTGTATCTATCAGATGCGCTCGTTAGCCTTCTCCAGACTGGAATGGGGGCGTGCCCCATCCTAGGCTCAGTATAATGAACAATACAGCAAAATTTTACAAATCTATCAGTGAGGAGCATTTAACTCTGATTTATTCCACCTAAGAAGTAATGTATTAAAATGAGACTTTAAAATGGAATGATAAAATGGAATAAAAGAATAAGCCTGATATTTAAATACATACATATACATGCAAAAGGGTCACTAAAATATTTATTATAAAAGTACTCCTATTTAATCTGTTGCAGTTATTATGGAACATTTTGACTTGCAAGTCACTCTATCGATATTTAATGAATATTTTATTAAGCTTTGAAGAGCACTCTATTTAAGAGGCACATGTTTATCATATGGCAACTAGTATAAGTAAAATGATCTTTGTTTCAGATGAATAGGTATTTCTCTTATATCCATCTATAGCTAAGTAAATGAAAATGTTCTCAGATGAACAGATGCAAATTTGATATGTGTCAGTAACTAACTTCAGTGTTCACTTGTATTTTCCAAATAAAAAATATGTGTTTTTCAGAGCCTGGAATTGCCTTTTCTTTCCATTTCCAATTATTCTTATCAAAATTTCATTTGTTATAATCAATAATTAAATGTTAATTATCTCCCAATAGCTCTTATAATTGCTATACTTGTACATGATGTGCATATATATTATGTCTGTATTGGCACTACCTACACTGTATATAATTATTCTCTATGAATGACAACGTTAATCCTATCTCGTTATTCTACCTACTTTCTACTCACCTACACCTAGTATTTACTCCCCTGTCCCAACAGGTAATTACCATGTTGTGGAGAAATGTTAAGACAATATTGTTTATTCTGAAATGTTGCAGTTCAAAAATCAGAGGGATAGCCATGTTAGTCTGTATCCACAAAAACAACAAGGAATCTGGTGGCACCTTATAGACTAACAGACTTATTTGGGCATAAGCTTTTGTGGTTAAAAAACCCACTTCTTCAGATGCATCTGCATGGGTTGTTTACCACGAAATCTTATACCTGAATAAATCTGTTAGTCTTTAAGGTGCCACCAGACTTCACATTGTTTTTGCAGATCAAAAATAAGTTTTACTTATTTTGTTCAGTGCATCATCATGAAAGTTCATACGAAAGAGAGACACAAAGTGGGTGAGAATGATTTCTGCTGGCCAGACAAAAGATATTACCTCACACACTTGGTTTCTTTCATATCCTGGGACTGAACTTTGCTACAACAACACTGGAAATGATATGAAAGACAGTCTAATCGCAACTGGTGGTCATAAAGGATGCTGACTCAAAAGCCTGGAGACTGAAGTTCTCCATATGCGGAGCAGATACAGCACAACCATGCAGCCCTACCGATTCCTCTCAACGTTGTTCTATACAGATCTCTACCAGGGTAGTTCCATGTCAACAGACTTTCTGTTAAGAGTCTATTAAGGGTGCCATTGGTACCATCTGTGGTGGTTTCTGTGATACGGATACTTCATCCCTGTCTTCCCATGTTCTCCTCACTCAGTGTTATACCTCCAGTCAATTCCTCTCCCAGCCTTCTGTGACACTCTGCCACTTATATTCAGCTATCTTCCTATTTTGCCTTTCCCTGACAAAAGCTTACAATCTAAGGGGAAAGGATGGTGGTCAAGGCAATAATTGGCCTCATCTTCACAGTTTGGTTGGCTTTGTTTTGGTCTTTTTAGATATATGAAAGATCCCAGTTGTTCCTCAGCTTAGCTGTTACTAGTCTGCTCATTTGTTGGAGGTGTCTACAGTGGAGGAGCTAACAGGAGGATGGGAGGGTGAGTGCCTCCCGGCCACATGGCAGCCTTTAAGAGTATGTATTCAGGTATATTATACAACCGACAAAAGAAGGTGTAGAATGGAAATTTTCACCTAGGGCTGGAGAGTGACCCCATCCACTTACCCAAACATGGCGGCACCTGTCCCAAAGGACTGGGCCTGACTCCCTGCTCTGGGTGCTGTGTGACATGGCATGCGGATCATGTAGTGCTGAGACCCCAGCATCATGTTGTAATGCCACTCACTCACATTTGGCTAAGCCACCTCTCTTATGATGGCCAGGCAAAATCTCAGTGGTATTACAATACCATGTACCAGGTGGTAATGCCCAAAGAAGGGAGCCAGCCCTAGCCCCACAGAACAGGAGCTTCCACTTCCACGTGAGTGGGGGGTGGGCTTACTCTTCAGCCTCCTTTCCCCCTCCCCCACAATGATTCCAAGACATTACAAAACATGGCTCTGGCACTGATCACTGTAGAAGTAGGCCTCGAGGAAAAACTTGAATGAGAACAAGTTAGTGGCCTGGCAGATCAGTTCATAGAATCATCTAATAGTAGGACTGGAACACCTAGAGAAGTCTCCTAATCCACTCCCCTCCACTTATGGCAGGACTAAGTATTATCTAGACCATCCCTGACAAGCATTTGTCTTACCTGCTCTTAAAAATCTCCAATGACAGAGATTCCACAACCTCCCAGGGCAATGTATTCCAGTGCTTAACTATCCTGACAGTTAGGAAGTTTTCCATAATATCCAAGCTAAAGTGTCCTTGCTGCAGTTTAAGGCCATTGCTTCTTGTCCTATCCTTACAAGTTAAATTTTTCTTGCTCCTCCTTGTAACAACCTTTTATTTACTTGACAATTGTTATCATGTCCCCTGCCCCTCCCGCAGCCTTCTCCAGACTCATTTTTGTTGCTCTTCATTTTTGTGGCTCTCCAATTTGTCAACAATGTTCCTGAAATGTGGTTCCCAGAACTGGGCACAATACTCAAGTTGAGGCTTAGTCAATATGGAGTAGAGAGAAAGAATTACTTCTTGTTTCTTGCTTACAACAAGACAAGATCATTAACATGGAAGAACTATATTGATAATCATTAGGATGGAGATGGGAACAAAACAAGGTATCGAGGCCTGTACCTCAATCAGAGCAATAGAAGAAGTCTGGGGGAGGGATAGCTTAGTGGTTTGAGCAAGACCTGTTAAACCCAAGATTGTGAGCTCAGCCCTTGAGGGGGACGTTGAGGGATATGGGGCAAAAAATATGTTGCATGATTTAATTGGGGTTGGTTCTGCTTTGAGCAGCAGGTTAAACTAGATGATCTCCTGATCTCCCTTCCAGCTCTGATATTCTATGAAGACAGTGGGCATTAGGTATACAATACAGAAAGAGTTAGGGGCAGAGGTATGTACATCATGGAAGGGGCAGATTATGTCATAACAGACATTTTGATTTTCTGTCAAATTTGTAAATGTCATGATCTATTTGAAATATAGCTTGGAAATGTGGATTATGTCAAAAATTATGATTTTTGTTTTGTTTTCTATTATTAAAAAATGGTCAACAGTGTCACAAATGGTAAAATTCCACCCTTTCACTAAGTGTGCAAGGATTTTATTATGTGTATTTGAAACATGCCATGTTAATGCAAATATCTGTAAAGTGGAAATAGGTAGTGTCATAACCATACAGCTAAGGGTAGCCTAGAATTCCTCCTTAGTTGTATGGGGTTAAGAAACTCAAATAACCTGGTTGCCACCTGGCCAAAAGAACCCATGGGGAAAGAAGATACTTTCAAATCTGGGGGTAGGGAAGGCTTTTGTGTGTGCTCTTTGTTTGTGTGTGTGTTCACTCTTGGGACTGAAAGGGACCAGACAAAAAATTGATCTCCTCCACACAATTTTGAACAAGTCTCTCATATTACAAAAATAGTAAGTAAAAGCCAGGCAAGGCGTGTTAGGTTGTATTTTGTTTTAGCTTGTGAATTTTCCCTTTGCTAGAGGGAGGTTTATTCCTGTTTTCTGTAACTTTGAAACTAAGCCTAGCGGGGGTTTTGAATCTTTTCTTGCCCTGTAAAGTTATCTTCCATGCTGATTTTACAGAGGTGATTCTTTTACCTTTTCTTTAAATAAAATTCTTCTTTTAAGAACTAGATTGATTTTCATTGTCCTAAAGATCCAGGGGTTTGGGTCTGTACTCACCTGTACCAATTGATGAGGATATTATTCTCAAGCCTTCCCAGAAAAGGGGTGTAAGGCATGGGGAGATATTTGGGGGAAGATAGGGCTCCAAGTGACCCTCCCTGTTCAAGGACAAGGGATTTGCGCCTTGGGGAGGTTTTAACCTAAGATGGTAGAAATAAGCTTAGTGGGTCTTTCATGCAGGTCCCCACATCTGCACCCTAGAGTTTAGAGTAGGGAGGGAACCCTGACAGGAAGTTTGAACAGCTCTGGCATTCCTGATTGCTTCATTTCCTGACGATCCAGGGTTTGTCATACTGTGAAGTGGTCACATTTAGAGACTTGAACCTTGGCTTCAAAAAATAACAAACATGTTTATAACTAACCATGTGGGAGTTCATTCCTTAACTTTGAGCTTAACTTATCAGGTAAAAGCGAACAATGTTTATTCTTCTACCCACTGATTTTTTATCAAAAGGACTTTTTGTAATAACAATGTGCATACATACCTGATGAACAGCAAAAGGCATAAATATTGTTTCTCCCAGGAAGCTGCCTGGTACCTGAATGGTATTGCTATTCTGAGAATGTTGCGCTAGTGAAGATGGTAATAAAGTGAGGAACACAAATACAATAGAGACATTTAAACAGTTACTTTTACTAGAAGGAGTTCCTATACATTCAGTAGCTCCAGGCCTTCTGGCCGTTATTCTGTTTTGGTCTAATATGGGCAGACAACTCTAGCCAGATCCACAAGTGATGTAGATGATGGAAATAAACGGGGAATTGTCAGCAGGCTATGGTCTTGTGCTTTTAAATGTATGTCAAGACCTCCCATTCAGATCTGTGAAGTTTGTGTATCACCAAAACTTATATTCTTCCATAATAATGACCAGAATAGCCTTATTTTGCTGATGTGCTTGTATAGGAATACAAAAGAATCCCAGAATGGTATGTATATTTATGCATTATTCATGCAATGGAAGTCATTACCTACCATAGCACTTAATACTTAAACCTAATTAGACTAAATTATTGAGGTGCCACATTGCATTTTCTTTCTTGTGCCTTTGACCAAGAAGTCCTAACACACAGCCAACATTTCTTTCTGATGACAGCTTTCCAGATCAATAGATTGCACTCACAAAACCCAGTTTGATTTATAGATACAATAGAGGATATTTTCTCTTTAGCTGTTGTATTTGGATCCCAGCACATCCTTAGAATAAATAACTGACAGCAGCAGATACTCGACCTCAAACAAAAGGCATCTGGATGTCAAATTACAGTTGTTATGTTGCACTGCTTCACTTCAGTGTGAACCAATATAAATGAGCAATGGCTAAAAAGGAGAAGAGGACAGATATTTTGAGCTGGATGGATTGCAGGAAATAGTCATGAACAGCAGACTTTCTGTGATCTGTAATGTATTTGCTTTACATATGTATGAGGGGAACAGAGGGAGAGACACTGATTCAGCAAAGTCCTTAAGTATGTGAATGGCATTAAGCACGCAACTAGTTCCACTAGAGTCAATGGGACAAGCTACATGCTTATAGTGACACACATGCTTAAGTGTGTGCTTTTCTAGGTGGAGGCCTAGAGCTCCAGGGTAGTGGGTGAAGGTTAAAACTGCTGAGGGTATTTATCTTGACAAGATCCTTATTAGGTTTAATTGTGAAGAGGAACAAGGAGCATAGTGGGTCTGGGTTGAGGGCTTTGTTACATAATTTCATTACAGAAGAGTGCAAAGGATGGGGGTGCAATTGTTACTAATTTTAAGGTATTATGATGTATTATTTATTGAGCACTGACAGCAAAATAAAGGCAAGTTGAATTTTAGTTCTCTGTGCTGCCGTTTTTTTCTTGCATCATGGAAAAATATAGCTCAACTGCTCACTTAGCTCTGTTACCATCTTTCCACATTCCTCTATGCCATGCAGCAAAAGGGAACATAGGGGCTGAAGTGACCCAGATATCATCAAGATCAGTAACTGGTGAAAGCAAATGAACCAGATTAGTTCCCCTGTGTCATAACATTTTGTGATGTGAACACAGAAATCCTATCTACCAGCACTGGACTGAGATCACCAACTAATGTCACATAGGCCCCTTAAGAGCTATCAAATGGCAACAACTTCTTATTGCTGTTGCTACGATCATGGTCTACATTCAGAATGATAACCTGGGAGGGAAAGGCTCTGTAACTCATTATCTGCTGAAGTAGTGCAATGGCTGAACAGATCACGGTCTCACTTAAAATACATCTGAGAGACAGGGTCTCAACTAACTAGGCTTCATCTAGTGACTTTTCTAGTATTACTTTTGCATTCTGAGGATGCTAGGTGGGAGAAAATATTTTAAAATTATAATTGCCGCCTGGATATTTATCCCTTTATTCATTCTCATGAAATTTACAACTCCCCCATATTTTGGTAATTTGCTAAGCAGAGATCAAGATATATAGATAGAAAGACTGACACATCCCCCTCCCCCTCAGCTGTGTATTTAACTACTTCAATTATAAAAGTAAAAAAAAAAAGCTAATGCAATGATTAATGGTCACTTATTAAGAGGGGAAAAATGGGCTTCTCCATTATTTCTTATGTATCATTAAGTCACAAGATTAAGATCATGAAAGAAAAGTAGGTGCAAGTATAGTGCATGCAATGAGATTAAATCTCTTATGATTCATTTTAGGACTCTGGAATCATTTGCTGTTTACGTTGTTGAGCTGAAGAGAAATATTGGGCTGCTCAATATTAATTGTATAGTTATTTAGAAAAGGAGCGGGGGCTCAGAAATTGTTCTTTTACATTTAAAGATATTTGGCCACCTGATCTACCTCTAAAGTTACTTGCTTCTGTTGCAAAGTCAATGCACTGCAAGGGAGATTTCAAATCTTTCTGTTGCATCCGATGCACCCCAGCTACTCATTTGAGCAGCCTTTGCTGCACGATTTGGAAATGCCCATCTGTGAAAATCGGAATTTGAGGAATAGGTGTCACTGTGCAAACCACACTGCTTGGCCAAAGCTGTAGCTTCACTCCCAGAATTCCTCCATTCAGTCGCTGGTCTTTGAATAATGATGACATCACTGAAGGGGATTTCTTACTGCACTGGCAGGGGGTTGGTTATTTGTAAGGCACCCCTGGGTCAATTATTTCACCAATTAATAGCTAGTTAGGGCTCAAAAGTAACTATCTCAAACTCTGAGGAAGAGGCAAGCATAGCAACCCTGTCGCAGATGCAGACCAAGGTCGAGATTTTGACTCAGAATTACAGTGTGGTCCCTGTTTCTTCCTTCTGTTTCGGAGGGAGGGAATGTAAGCTGCACCAACCTACTGACAAACCTACTGAGAAAGATTGCTTCCCCAGCAGTGCCCAGGTCCCCAGCATGTCTGGGGGAAGGTGGATGTAGCCAAGACTGTATAATAAGGGGGTGTGACCCTTTGGGTCACTTCATTACCTGGAAATTCCAAAAGCTGCCAGTTTGGCACCAAAGGTGTGCAGAGTTTTAAACCACAATATAACTTCTTTACTGGGTTAAATGAAGAAGTGTGTGTTTCTTTCTGACACCTGCCATCAGTTTTCCAGCCCACAGATTTGGCATTCAAAAATGTAGCTACAATATTACACGGAAGTGACTATACTCCCATTCACAAGAATCCGAAACTGCTGTCACTGCCAGTTCATCACTGCTTAAAGTACGGGGTGTAATTTCACTTAGAGAGTATCGTTGCACTGACCACACCTTTATGGTAGTAAACTGCTAACACTCTCAATTTATCTCTACTTGAAACAGCAGTAAACCAAGTCAGACCACAACAAGTCATTATATGGGATTGTGGCAGCAGTTAAACAGAAAAAGAAATACATGAAATTGACGAGAGTTGTCTTTCACTGGGCTAAAGATTTCTCTGAGGCTTTATCCTTTCTTGGAAGTATATTTTACTGGGTGCTGACAAAGGATCTTCTGACTTGAAGCAGGGATTGACTGATACAAAGTACTGGTTCCCCTTCCCCCTAAAAAAACCCCATGTTTAATTTTGTCTTTGTAAGATAATGAATAGTTAAAAAAAAATATGGAGCTAGATCCTCAAATTAGCTTCCATTGACTTTAATGGAGAGATGCCTATTTATACAAGCTGATAATCTGTCATGTTTGCAGAAATATGTATGGAAAATATGTAGCCTTTCAAGGCTTTTTAATGTTTTCTTCACCAAAAAAAATATAATACCAGGGCTTGCTCTAAACTCTTTTAAAACCTTTTATGTCATTAAACTTTGTATTGCTTTCTGGCTGAGGTATCCTATTGCCATAGGGCTTTCTAGCTAGAGTACAGTAGAATGCACATTAAAGTTATCTTGCTGTTTCTAATCTAATGGTGAAACACTTACCATTGGTAACATACACCACAAGTCCCATTTTCCAGAGGTAATTGCTATTTATTAATGCATCTTGCCAAATCTTATAAGCTAAGCAGGAATGGGCTAGTTCATGGGAGACCTCTCAAGGAGAACAAATGGTACTGAGAAAATGGTGTTTGATCAGTATTAAACTAATGCACCATTATAGTGTGTGAGGTCATATCTTGCCAGTGACGGTGCTGTGTGTTGCATGAGAAATAAAAACAAAATCGTTTTGATCTTAAAAATCAGCCAACATTTTTCACCACATCAGTCAGTGAATTTCACAATATGGTACTTTCTTCCTCTGTATATTCTGACAATAAAGGCAGTTGAATGTGGTCATCAGTAGAGCTGCACAAATAATAGATTTTTTGGTTTATTGACAGTTCCAAAAAATCAAATGAAAATTGTTTCAGATTGACTCAAAAACTATTTTCAGAATTTTCAGTGACTCAGAAAATCAACAAAATAATTTGGGTTCAAATAAATATTTTGTTTGTCCCAAGACATTCCATTTGGATGTCAAGCAATTTTTTGTATTGTTTTCCAATTTTTAAAATTCAGTTGAAGGATTTTTCAAAGTGAAGTCATTTCAACCACAAAATTGAAATATTTTATTACCCAAATGGAACACACTGAATTTTTTAGAATTTCACCTAGCCCTAGTCCTCAGTGCCTCTCCTACATTATTTGGTTGTACTCCTTTATTACTTCTGCACGGGTAGCAGAATGTATATGAGAAAACTGCATTCTTGCTAAGTGTCCTGGAGCATATCACCAGGATATGTCATGTTATAACACAGTGCTCTGCACTGATATTTTTCATTGTGGCTACTCTGGAGTCTACTCATATTTAGAAGACCCGGTTAGAAGCAAAAAATATGTGCGTATATATATTGAAAACGTATTGAAAATTTGTTTTCATTTCCTCTTGAAAGTTAATTTCAATGGAAATTTTCTGAATAGGTGTAATGTCTGGTATAAAACTTCCATCTTCCATAGTTATGCTGTCATTAGAAAAGGTTCAGAGAAGGGCAATTAAAATGATTAGGGATTTGGAACAGGTCCCATATGAGGAGAGATTAAAGAGACTAGGACTTTTTAGCTTGGAAAAGAGGAGACTAAGGAGGGATATGATAGAGGTATATTAAATTATGAGTGGTGTGGAGGAAGTGGAAGTGAATAAGGAAAAGTTATTTACTTGTTCCCATAATAGAAGAACTAGGGGCCACCCAATGAAATTAGTGGGCAGCAGGCTGGGTAAGGAATGGTGTCCCTAGCCTCTGTTTGTCAGAGAGGAGTGATGGATGGCAGGAGAGAGATCACTTGATCTTTACCTGTTAGGTTCGCTCACTCCGGGGCACCTGGCATTGTCCACTGTTGGTAGACAGGATACTGGGCTAGATGGACCTTTGGTCTGACCCAGTATGGCCTTTCTTATGTTCTTATAGTCTTATGTTCAGAATGTTTTGTTGTGACTGTTATTTTGACATATTTCAAGTCCATTATATCATTTTTGTAATATATTTTCTATGATGTTTTCATCTTATTGAAACAAAATGTTTCAATAGTCCCAAATTCCAAACATTTTATGTCACAGGAAATTTTGAAATTTCAGCTTTTTGATCCAATTCAAAATGAAAACAACTGTATAAATCTCAGAAATTTCACTTTTCAACCAGCTGTATTAAAGTCAATGAAAGTTTTCCCACTGACTTCAATGAGCTTTGGTCAGACCCCAAGAAATCACCCTAACAAGACAAGAATAGTTTCTGAACATGGAGACAATGCTGGGAATTCACGGCAGAAGACTATTGGGCCAATGGACTCAAAGAACCAGATATAAATCCAAATTCATGGAGGGAAGCTGGTAATGAGAGCTCTGTTACCAACATATTGCCAGAAAGGATTTGTTTCATACTTGTATATTTATAGTCACATGTACTTCAATGAGAACTGAAGGTGCTAGACATCTCATGCAATCTGTAGCTGATTAGTTGAAAAATATAACTCACTATAAATACACGAGTTTGAACAGCAGATTTTCCTTGTCATATCCCAGTTATGTTTCTCTCTCACTCAACTGGGTAATACTTCATAATTCAGTGTAATCTGGCACATGGCCATCAATCTCAGCATGAAAAATGCATGTCTTTTACACCTATCCTAGGAAGATGAGATATTTAAACAAGATCAGGGATGGCTGAGTTAGTTGGGCTATATGAAAAGCTATTTTGAATTGTGTTCCAAAACTCAAATGCAACCTTCTGACATATTTAAGAAAGTCTCTGGAAACCACAGTCACCATCAGAGCAAGAATTGTTGGAGATAAGGGCGGGCAGTCCTGTTGTATCACCAACTTCACTAAGAAAAGAATTTGGCACTGGGAGGTGAAAATCACAGGGTAATAAAATGAATAAAGAATTGTTGAAACAAGAAGGTGATGCTTGGGAACCTTTAAGTTAGCAAATCATCAAGACTGTTCCTCTTCCAGCAGTGACACTGTTAAAATATTCAATACACCTCTGGTACCATACACTAGCTGTGCAACAGAAAAAGTTATTGTTTCAGAAACAGGCTGGGTTCATTTAAGTTGTCTTCTTTAGGCAAGGTAGAGGAGAGGAAGCGCGGTCCAATATTTAGGGTACTAACCTGGGTCTCTCTTCCCTGCTTTCCCACAAACTGTGCTTGTGACTATCTCGAAGTTATGTAATCCCAGCTCCTCTAAGGTATTTAGGCACCTAATGCCCGTTGATTTAAATGGGAGCTAAGTGCCTAAATACCCTTGAGAACATGGGCCTCAGTTCCCCTCTGTAAATTGGAGACAATTGTACTGCTCCACCTCATAAGGTGTGGGGGATGGTGGAGGGTGAGTTATGAAGTGAAATACATTGAAAATTGCAAGATGATCTTATGCAACAGTGATGGTACCCATATAAGTACCTTAGGTGGATGGGATGTGACAATGACTCCGTTTCTTCTTCTTGCATTTTATTTTCACTTTATAACCATGTCTGTAACACTTAGGGCCAGCTCTTTTGCTAGCATATATCAGCACAATGCCACTGAAGAGGGAGTGTTGCCTAGTGGCTAGACTGGAACTTGAAAGACCTGGCATTTATTCTGGGCTCTGCTACTAGTTTGCTGGGTAATCTTGGAAAAGTCACTGTATCTCTACATGACTCAGTTTCCCAATCTGTAACTTTGGAGGTTGTCATACTGAGCTCCTTTGTAAAGTACTTGGAGATCTACTTTTGAAAAGTGCTATACAAAACTGAGGTATTTTATAATGCTATTAATTATTTGTATATGATCATGATAATGATGATATATACCAGTGGAGGATCTGGTCATTGGTTGTTAACCTAAGGTTAAGTTAGGATAATAAGAAAGAAGGAAATATGAATGAGTAAAACTGATCCATTTCCTCATTATGTAGCTTTCTGGATGAGATCTGTCAAGATGTCTGGTAGTAAACAGCTTAAGCATAGATATTAGTTACTGGTATTAGTTTTCAATGTGAATGAAAACTAATGTGGATGAAAGGACTATATTGTATTTATGAAGGTGATAAAATGATATAGCTACATATCTTCCACTACCTCCCACAGTGTATCCAGGAGATGAAGTTTACATCCAACAAAAAGGCATTCATATTGCCTTACACATACACAAGTTACATTATGATGATATATTGACAATAGGGCCAATTGTAAGATGTGTTGTAGGGTGAAAGGTAGCACTCCAGGTACTAAAGAAGTGATTTATTGTAGCATTAATGTGTAACTGAAAAAGTCAGAAAGCTACAAAACTCATATACAAAAGTTTGAGTGGTCTGGTTTTATTTTCACTGGTTGAACGTACATTAGTTTATTCAGGTTTGTACCTTCTGTGTAAATAGCAAATGTTAAGCCCATCAATCTTAACAACATAGAAAAAAATAAAACCTGTCCATTCTACAGCTAGAGGAGGCTAGCACAGAGACCTAAGCACCAGGTTGCAAATTCTTAGGCCTGGTCTACAGTACACGATTATTTCAGAATTAGCTGACTTAATTCAAATTAAAACTGATTCCGTTCACAGAACCAAACCAGTTTTATCGACTTAAAGGGCTCTTTAAACCGGTTTCTGTATTCCACCTTGGCAAGGGGAGTAGCTGCAAAATCAGCATTTCTGTTCTGAATTTGAGTTAGTGTGTATGCAATTCGATGGTATTGGCCTCCGGGAGCTATCCCAGAAAGCTCCATTGTGACTGCTCTGGACAGCACTCTCAACTCAGATGCACTAGCCAGGTATACAGGAAAAGCCCCAGAAACTTCTGAATTTCATTTTCTGTTTGTCCAGCATGGGGAGCTCATCAGCACAGGCAACCTTGCAGAGTTCATCAACACAGATGACCATGGAGTCCCAGAATTGCAAAAGAGCTCCAGCATGGACCGAACGGGAGATACTGAATCTGATCCCAGTATGGGAAGAAGAATCCATTCAGCAGGCAAGCATATAAAAACAAAAGGAAGTATTTCTTCAAACAACACAGTCATTCTGTGGAACTCCTTTCCAGGGGATATTGTGAAGGCCAAGACTATAACTATAATAAAAAATGAACTAGATAAATTCATGGAGGATATGTTCATCAGTGGTTATTAGTCAGGATGGGTAGGATGGTGTCCCTAGCCTCTGTTTGCAAGAAGCTGGGAATGGGCAAGAGAGAGACGGATCACTTGATGATTACCTGTTCTGTTAATTCCCACTGAAGCACCTGGAATTGGCCACTGTCAGAAGACAGGATACTGGGCTAAATGGAAAGTGGGTCTGATCCAGTGTGGCCATTCTTATATTCTTAAAAGAATATAGGCTTTCTTCACTTCTCAGAAACATTTTAGTAGCAGAGAGATCTCCTGTTACTAAGATATATTTAGTAATAGACACTTAAAATAATTTCACAAAGTCCAAAATATTATGTTGGTTATTATACTAATTATACTAGAACCAGTAAAAACTTTAAAAAAGGAAGAGCTATGTAAGTGGTAGGAAATAAGTGAATTAATCCAAGCTGCACTTATTAAGTTACCCATTTTATGATGCCCTGCCATTGCTATTTTTATCGTGTTTTGGTTGCTTAGTCCCTGATCCACCCAAACACTTAAACCCAGACTTCACTTTGAAGTCAATGAGACCATTTATGCACTTGAAGTTAAGTGTGTGCTTAAGTGCATTGCTGGAGTGGGGCAAACATACGTCTTTGGAGAATCAACCAATGCACAATAAGCACGCTAATCATTAATGTGAATTAACATTAGTTTGACTATATTGAAAAGCTTTTTGGAGCTATTTTTCATGTTTCTAGAGAAACTGCATCTTAAAAAAGCTCAGTTGCCCCACTATATTGAGAAATGACTGATAACGGCTTTTATGTAAATAGAGGCACTTAGAAAATGACCAGCCTAAACCTGACTGGCCTATTATTGCATCTTGAAAAAACGGAGACAAATCATGAAACAAAAAGGAGAATTTTTAAAAATTGCCAAATCAAAAATAAAAACTGAATTCCATGAAGACTTGCCTGAGATTGTCTCTAAATTCTACATATCCAGGCCTGGATATGGGCAATTCGCCCCCAGGCCTTTGCTGAGATGCAGTGTCTCCATTCAGCCTGGAGAAGGCAAGTGGATCGCCTAAATTGACGTTAGCCTTTTTTCACCATCTGGGCCCTACAAACAAAACGACTTTGCTTTTGTTTCCATAACTAAGGCTAAACAAACAGAAGATTCAGACTAACCAAGGGGGAGATAAATAACACAGGGAGTGGGAAGAGAAAGAAAGCTTTATTATTGGTTTAAAGACGTCTAGTGCACAGTTTATAGGGAAGCCAAATAACAAGCAGCAAACATGAAATGTTTATGTATGTCTGTGGAATCCAGTTATTCTTCTCTCCGCTTCTGTCTTTCCCTAATTTACAGTTCTAATCAACAGACCTATTTTCTTTTTGGATACTACTATCCCCCTTATCGGTGGGAGTAAATCACGAGCAGCTCTAGCCTTTAGCTTCACCAGTATGAAACACTGTATATAAAATGAGTTACTGCAAATAAGGCAAGGGCTACTGCAGTAAAGCTGTCACCTTCACGTCCTGGATTTTCTTTCCTAATAGACCTACACATTTTCTGGTTATCACACACAGTCCTTTTTTTAAAAAAAGGCTGAAGCTGCTATTAGACAAAGATAAACTCATTTAGGGATTGCATGCTAAGGCATGGTATCTTCATGAACAATGGGAAAGATGCATTACAAATATCTAGAAATGTTGGAGTGGTTTCTGCCAGGTCAGATTCTGTTCCCATTGAAGTCAATGGCAAAATGCCTCTTTACTTCAATCAGACAACAATTGGGCTGAGATCCTCAATATATATTCTCTGCAATTAGGAGGCAGAAGAAATTGGATTCAAGGAACAAGGTTCAGCCCTTACAAGAGCAGCCCTGGCTGTTTTGCCAGCCAAGACAGAAAACCTTTATGGTACCACCTCCTACATCCCACAGAACCACTGAGTGAAAAGTCACAGCTGGCCAACCAATTGAGCGAATAAATAAATAAATGTCCAGACAATCAAAATAGCAAAATGAGCCAGCTATTCAGAATGGAGCAGAGAAAAAAATATCAGAGAGTTGGCATCCAGGGCAACTGCCCTGCTTGCCCACACAAGAACCGACCCTTAGTCCTTACCTAGGTGGCTGCAGCTGTACCTAGTTGTCAGGTTACAGTATAGCTCAGATTTTCCAGCTGTAAGTCCCAGTGAAGCGAGTCCTGCATTGTGTATGATGCAATCTAATATTCACAGAGCGACAGTTTGGAGTTGATGTTTGATTTCAGAGGTTTGGTTTAAACAAGCAATCAAAAGTTCAGAGATCAAGGAAGAAAGGGTACCAGCCACCTGCTGAGAAGCACCTGTTACACCATTACTTACAAACCATGGGAAAGGTGTTTTGGTTGTTTGTTTCTTTAAACTACATTAGCTAATGTGATAAAAGCCTAGTGTGGGCAAGGAAGTTGTAGCTTTCACACAACAGTTGGTTAAAATTAACCTTGGGGTCTGCCTCTAGTGTCATGCACTCTTGGGATTCAACCCTAGATGCTTATCCAGGACATTATCAAGACTTATCTAGAGGCCTTCTGGTGAAAATCAGAGTGGAAATTTTGCAAACACATGCCTTCCCTCCAGCTACCCTGCAAGGATTCTTTTGTTTGGGTAGGACTGGTGGTATAAATAGGAAGATGCTGAGGAATAAAATTAACTAACTTTTTGGACAGATAAAATTATTCAGATCTGAATCATATTTTGGCGGATGGTTCAACTCAGCTTTTATATCATACTTCCCTTCACTGCCTCTCTCCTCATGCATAAAGAACTTGTGTGTCTCAGTTGTATTAGTGAAGCATTCTGCCATTCTAGCCACTGCCTCCAACTATCTATGGGCAAATATCGTTGGGTATTAATAGAGCTGAATGAATCTAGTTCTTTTGGGGCCCAATCCACTGAAGACTGAAATCAGTAGGAATCTCTTCATTGACTTCAATGAGCACTGGGTCAGGCTAAGACCCTCAGATGACTTATCAACTTTTGGTACCAACTGTTGTTGTAGCTGTGTCAGGACCATGATATTAGACAGACAAGTGAGTGATGTAATACCTTATACTGGACTAACGTCTATTGGCAAGAGAGACAAGCTCTCTTCAGAAGAGCTCTGTATAAGCTTGAAACCTTGTCTCTCACCATTAGAAGTTGGTCCAATACAAGACATTATTTCACCCACTTTGTCTCTCATCAACTTTTTTGTTTGTCCAGTTCTTGCGAACTCTCTAGTTTTCTTTTCAGCTGAACAAAATCAAAAACGTAACATCTCTATACACAGCACAGAATTTGGCATCTGGAAAATGGGTGTTTTATTGGATTGTACAATACCACCAGATAACTTATAGAGTTTTTATCATTTTATATTTTTACTGCACCTATGGAAATTCAGCTATATACATAATCCAACATAACAATTCTAGTCAAAAAGTGGAATGCCCAATTTTGTCTACATTTCTTTAACATAGAAGCACACTAGATCTAAGATAGATAACTAGAATTTCTCTGTCTATTGGTGAATTTAGTAACATTACACATTCCAAATTCGTGGAATAACTAAAATCAGGTGAAACTCACTAAATAATTTAATGCTATGTTATGTCTACTTTGATTCAAAAGGAGTGAACAGAACAGGGCAATTATCAAGTGATATATCCCCAGCTGTCCAATTCCAGTATCTGGCAGTCAGAAGCTTAGGGATACCATAGCATGGGGTTCCATCCCTGACCATCTTGACTAATAGCCATTTATGGACCTATCATCCATGAACCTAATTTTTTTTTTGAATGCCATTAAAGTTTTGGCCCTGAGAGCATCTTTTGGCAATGAGTACCACAGGTTGAGTGTGCATTGTGTGAAGAAGTACTTCCTTTTGTTAGTTTTAAACCTGCTGCCTATTAATTTCATTGTGTGATGCTTGGTCCTTGTGTTATGTGTAGGGCTAAATAGCACTTCCTTGGTCATTTTCGCTACACCATTCATGATTTTATCAACCTCCATTATATCCTCCCCTCCCCGTTAGTCATCGTTTTCCAAGATGAACAGTTCCATTCTTTTCAATCTCTCCTCTTCTGGAAGCTGTTCCATACCCCTAATAATTTTTTGATCAGAGTCTCTTTGATGACAAGGATCTCTCTGAATTTCATATCTCATATCAAGTGTTTGCTGTAATTTTTTAAGTGCTGTTTCCCTTTTACTTTTATGTAATTAGCTGGGTAACTAGATCTACAACTGTAGTGAAATAAGATGAATGCTGGAAAGTAAAATAATGAACATTTGGTGAATACTAGGACTTCAATTAAGTATGACCCCCCCATTAAACCTTTTTGCATTTGCAAATTCACAGTCCTTCTTGACTGATCTGCCTGGCTGGGTGAAAATCACAAATTCAACACAGAATACATGCATTCCACCTATTAGAATACATGGGTGACTAAATCTGAAATTGACATACCCTTTACCAACACTGACTACTTTGAGAATGGTCTACAGGCTGCCACATGTTCACTTGTGATATTCTTTGTATATTTCCAAATCAGAGGACTTCTCATAAATGTTTTTTGAAGCTAAAGATAATCAAAAATAGCCATTTTTCATAGTTTGGAATCATGATTTCATAGTTTGGAATCCTTAAAACTGGTTTTAAGACACTGGCATATCAACATTTCAATTCTATAGTAAAAGTTGATTATGTGTAAACTGGAATCCCTGACTTATGTATTAATTTAAAGGTCATTAAACTCATATTAACGTGTATCTATAGACTAGTGGCTACAGAGTAAAGTCTGTAAGAATATCAAGTGCAATTTTGCAGTCTGACGTTATGACAGGACTTGTCACATTAGCTTATTCTTTGCTAATAATAATTCCAAGTCTCCTAGTCTCAGGCTTACTTTATCATAGCCTTAGGTCAAGGAACACAATGTAAACAATGATGGATATGAAGTGATGTCATTGTTTGTGTACCATTAAAATTGTACACCAGCACCTTTGTTTTGTAAGGGGAATACTCTGTAGAGTTTATACTGCAAGGCCATTGGGCAAAACAAATTTTTCTCATACTTATAAGGGACAAAGCACCCCACTGAACTGTCAATGAACAACATATCAAAATATACCTGAAGCAAAAGATTCCAGCCTACTGAAACTTTACTCAAGAAGCTAATAATGGGTTAACTATTGCTGTACACATTTCAGAATATCGTATCTGTTTTGGTTCTTGTTCTGAATTCATTCATGGTGCTCACACAGGAAGCCAGCACAGATGCTCCATCTCTGAGCTGTGAGTTGTCTGATACCCAATATAGATGAATCTCTAGCTTTAACAAATACAAAATGAGTGTGAACGCCCAGGAGATACGGCTGCAGTGAAATATATGGGGAGAATAACTCCAAAGCTGTTTGTAGACTCCACAAAGCAGTAAATGGCATAGTGAGATTCAGATGTCAAGAGCAAGGCTAACATCATATTTCCACCACATGAGGACAGGAGTTGATGGCACAATAGCACAAACACAAATAACACAAAAGGGTTAGCACTCCATTTACAAAGACAATGGTTTATAGACACTAGACAGAGCTTTCATCATAACCACACAATGGGACAGTATTGTAAAAGAAAGTTGTTATCCAAACACAGGCACATGATAACAAATGTACAGCAGTTAAAATAGACTTTTTAGTTAGTGATATGAATGGCTGGTGAGTTAAGAGTTGTTTTGTTGCACACTGGAAACTCAGGCCAAATTTGCTAAATGTTTTCCCAGGGACTGTGAATTTTTGTGAAACCATGGAGCCAGTTTTTGAGCCAAATTTGGCAGATCCCTAGGCTGAGTTTTGAATAAACTTGAGCTCATTCTGGGCGTGAAGAGAAAATTCTGCCTCACATCTCTTTGGCTCTCTGCCTCACTTCTGTTCTTCCTGCAGCTCTGGGGGCCTTTCCCAGATCTGAGGGTAGGGGCTGCAGCAGAGTCCCCTCTCCTACTTCCCTACTCCTACTTGATGTAATAGCAAGGAACAGGGAAGTGGGGAGAGGCAGAGGATCCATCCTGTTATTCACAGGTGGGCAGAAGGGAGCAGAGTCACCCTGAGCTACTGGGATCTTTCTGCTCCCACCTGACACTTTCCCTTCTGTGAAAACAGCTTCAGCTCCTGAGGGAAGGGCAGAGAACTCTGGTTACTTCCTTCAGCAGCTGTGATTGGCTCCTAACACCTCAGGAGGTAGGCAAATGAGGAAAGCAGCCAATCAGAGGGTTTTTTCTCCCACAGTCTGTACTAAAAATATCTACTTCTTTAGGACCTGCTTTTCTTCTTAGAGATGTTATTTCCTGGGTCTGTGACACATTGTGACTCGACACACTTTTAACACAGGTCTCCCCAGGCTTTCCTGAGCTAAGGTCACTCCATTTACACCCCTGCAGGTGATCACATGACTCAGCAATTGCCTTTCCTCCCCATTCACAGCATGCTCTGGTGACCCAACCCAGAAATACCTTTCCATTCCTTGGAAGAGGGTTGGTTGGCCGAGACCCTCACTCATAGATTCATAGATTTTAAGGCCAGAAGGGACTTTTGTGATGATCTAGTATGATTTTCTGTATAACATAGGCCACAGAACCTCTCCAAAATAATTCCTAAATCATACCTTTTAGAAAAGCACCTACTCTTGATTTTAAAATGGTCAATCATGAAGAATCCAGCATGGTACATTGTGCCTTGGTACATTGTGCCAACAGTAATTAAAATTAAAATTAATTAAAAATGTATCTTATTTCCTTATTACTCCAAGCAACAGTAACCTATCTTCTCTGAGAATTTAAATGGACATGAGAAAATCTTTCAGGCAAACAAAATAGATGGATTATATGTGGTTTACAAATATGTCTCATTCCTATCTTTCTATATTTTACTGCTAAAAGGTGATTTAATGTAGTGATAAGTGAAGAGTTGTCAGAATAATTATTACTAAAGAATAATTAATGCTAATTCACTATTATTACCATTACAGCATGAGGACAAGGAAGGATGGTCTAATGGTTAAGGCACTAGCCTCAGATTCAGGAGAGTTGGATTCAACTTCCTGCTCCACCACCCATTTCATGTGTGATCTCAGGAAGTCACTTACGTACAGATTTTCAAGAGTATTCAGATGCCTAACCCTGGAGCCTCAATATCTTTAAATATGTTGGCCTTAGTAGCTGTGTCTCAGTTCCCCATCTGTAAAAACAGAATCCCTGGCTTGGGATTTTAAATACTAGAATGGACGAACAGCTAGGAAATAGACTGTAGATTACAATTCTTTAGGGATATGGATCTGATGATTTAATGGGTCTTTCCTTCTTTTAATGTCTGTGATTCTTCTTTTCCTCTACTACAGTAGTTTGAAGTAATACACATTTATTTTGTAGGTAACAAATCTCATTCTACCTCCCATTACTAAGTGAACCCATGTTACTCAGCATGACATTAACTAAATAACGAGATACGATTTCAGAAGGAATATTTGGTATCATCAAAATAGATAGAGCTGTTCCCTTTGAAACATTGACAGTGATCTTTGGAATGATTGCTTTCCCTACATCAATTCATTTACCCTGTCTTGAATACTGAAACACATTTCACAAAGAGGGTGCTCATAGATCTCAGAGAACTGTATTTCCTCATGTTATTTTGTGCTAGTTTAATCATAAGCATATTATGGGATGGGTGTTTATAATATGAATATTTTACGTTTATGTAGCACCTTTAATTCTGGAAGACCCCTAAACACATTACAAACTATGGTATATACCAGGCCTGCACAACATGCGGCCCGGGGGCCACATGCGGCCCACACGCGCTCACTGTGCAGTTCGCGGGGGGTAAGTAGGCGTGGGGCAAGCCAAGCGGTGGGGTGTGTGTAAGTGGATGGAGGCGGGGCGAGGGTGGGGCTTTTCGGCCCGCAGCTGGTTTTTTTGCAGTAATATGGCCCTTGCTGCTTTCCGAATTGTGCAGGTCTGGTATATACAGTC
This sequence comes from Dermatemys mawii, assembly GCA_007922305.1. Taxonomy (NCBI): domain Eukaryota; kingdom Metazoa; phylum Chordata; order Testudines; family Dermatemydidae; genus Dermatemys; species Dermatemys mawii. The sequence goes on along the minus strand of ML677342.1, from coordinate 41,543,574 downwards.
CACACTGTACCACTGCAATGCAGTTAGCCTAGGCTCTAAAGGGACTTTCCAGGCATATGTTTGCTTTACTGTCCACGTCACAAGAATGAGAGGAATGATAATTTTGAATAGGGCTACCAGTGCAAGCCCTTGTTGTTACAAAATATTCCATGAGATCGCTCTCAGTGACTCTGTGTGTTGTGACAAAGTTCCGAGTCTGTATTTGTGGGTCCTGCGCTTCCTGGCAGATTTAGGGGCCTCAGAAACTCATCTAGGCCCAGAGTGGCCTCCCTTTCTCAGTAACTAATTAAGGGAGGCAGAAAAGGGGAGAGCCCGGGCCCTCCCTCTACTCCGGACTCCAGCCCAGGGACCCTAAGAGTATCAGCTAAGATGGCTGACCTTTTATCCACAAAACACAATACAATTCCCTGGGCTACTTCCTCACAGCAGTCCCCACTTCTTCAAACTCCACTTCACCCTTACCTCAGGGCCTCCTTCCTTGCGTACGATATGTTGTCCATCAGTCAGTCTCACCAACAGCACAACTTCCTCCCACAGCTCCTGATGCCCACACCCACCTGACTAACTGGGAGGTTTTTATCTGGTTTCAGCCAGTGCCTGATTGGCTTCAGGTGTCTCAATCAGGCTAGCTGTTTCTACTATTTTCTAGAAGCTTCCTGATTAGCCTGGAGTAGCCTTTGTTTGGCTATCCAGGGAACAGGGACCTGCACATCCTGAGGCTGATATACCTGCCTTCCAGCACTCTCCTATACCCTTCTGGTCTGACTCCATCACAGTGTGTACAGTGCCTAATGGTTGTTAGTGCTTAAGCTACTGTAATAAACCTGATCAATAATCAATGTCCATGAAAACTGTACCGTCCATTTTCACTATTTCATAATCTGCTAAAATACTCTGCCCTTCACCCTAATCATTGTGTGTCAGGACCAAAGCTCAATGGGAGTTTTTTCCATTGACTTTCATAACTTGAGCGTGGGTTCTGCATTTTTTCTCTGCCTCTATTTTTTCCATACGTATACTTTCCTTGCATATTAATTAATTATTATTATTATTGCTGTTGTTGTGGGAGTACCCAAGAACACCAGTCATGCTCCAAGACCTTACACAGAACAAAAAGATGATTCTTGCCCATAGACTTTACAGTCTAAGTAGAATTCAAGAGGCAGCAGATGTATACAGAGAGATGGATGGGAAAATACAAGGAAACAATGAGGGAATAAAGGAATTATGAATGGTCATTATATTACACAGTACATCCAAAGCTAGAAATTCACCAATTTTATACAGTAGACAGAGTTTATGTCAGATCAAGTGGGTACACTGCTATTGTGGAAAACCCACGACAAACTTACCCAGAGACCACTATCTTTAAGGACAGCCATGATAAATAAAATTATAATGTGAGAAGCATTTTGATGACTACTTTCAGTATTTTTTTAAAAAATATGACAGGACAAGGAGTCGTGCCAACACTGACTCATTTTGTACTTCATCATCAGCCAGCATGTCAATCAATGAAGGAAAGAAATATAGGAACATTTTGCAGGTGATCCCATTGATCCAATTGATCGTCATACACAGAATTGTTAACCGAGTTAGGCTTGATGGCTGAGCATTTGTCTGTTAGTCAGTTTTATTGTGTATACTATTGATGTGATTGAATCACAGTGCAATCTGAAGGATAGAGAATACAATATACTTGCTGTGGGACATAAAGGGGCATGCAAAACTGAGAAACAAACAAATGGAAGGATAAGACATGAGAACTCTCTGGCTACACATTAGCAGTTCAGCACATGCACAGATATGTTATATATGCCCAGGGCAGCATACAATGCTATTTGGTTAGAGCCCAAATGGAAACACATCATTCTTTTAAATATTTGATAGGTGTCCAAAGCAAGGTATATCACCTTTTAAATCAGTCCTTTCTTCCTCATCACGTAGCAAGTACTTCTCCTCCAACATATTTATTATGTGGGTATGAAGGTTTGCAGAAGGGATGGAGCAAAGAACGGGATGGACAGGTCAATGTCAGGGAGATTTGTATATTGGAGAGTGGAATCTGGAGTTTTCTGGGTGCAGAGAGAAGATGTAAGGCCTGAATCTCCTCTCATTTCCACTGGGGAAAATCTTCAGTGATTCCACTGAAAATTGTGAAGTTACACTGGTTTTACACTGGTATGAGAGGAGAATTAAACCTGATGACAAGTCCTAAAGGCACTCTTGTGTGTAAGGAGTTACTGGATTCCTGCTATCGCATGGCTGGTCTGGTTTATAAAAAAAAAAAGGGGGTACAAAGAAATTTTATCATATGGGATGGTCATATTTTGGAAGCCCAATCTGAGATACTTAAAAATGGCCTGATTTTCAGCTGAAAAGATCCCTTTGAGCTGTCTCCAGTTGGATGGCCAAAAACTGAAGCATCCAAAAATCCCTAATGACTTTTGAAAACTTAGACCATAGATGCAACTGTTGTGAATAAGGAAGGTGGTTCCTTCGGCAAAATATAAAAAAGATATTAAAACCAATAGCATACTTCAAACTCTTCATGTACTTGTGGGATTTAAACACCCTATTTAAACATCCACAAAGATTGTTCATGTCTTTTCTACCCTCGTGGTTATAGAGAGGTAAAGGAATTTGTGGTTGAGAACATTGGCTTCATTTAGCATTAGATTTTCTCTGTGGAAGCCTTGTGCATCTTTTATTTTTACTTCATCTGTACTAAAATAACTGCCTGAATTTTGCTTGTTTTGAATATATGCGAAGCATCTTCATTGCTGGAGGAATATCCAGGGTGACAAAGTGGATAAAATCTGGCACATATGCATCTTAGCTGTGACAAAACAGATGAATGAAGTTTCAGCGGCAGATTTTGTACGCAGTCCTACTAACAAGATGGCCCCAGGCAAGCATTTCTTTTTCCTACCCATAACTGCATTCACTTGGCAGAGCTTTCCCTGCCAAGTGTGGCTTGATGCTGCACAGAGTATACGGAGGTGTTCAAAGACACAGTTGGGGTTCTTGCTTTGTCTTTTGCCTTGAGGCACTTTTACCTGCATGCCGGCTGCTGCTTCAATTAGAGTCTTTTTTTTCCTTTTAGATTCTTTTCATTAAAAGAATCTTAAAATATTGAACACAGGCAGAACATTATTAGAGCCTCTTTTGCTTAATTTGAATTGAAAGCTCCCCCCCACTCTGTTCTTTATTATTTAGTGCAATTGCATTTCTCTAGAGTATTGCTACAGAACAAATTAGCACAATGTTTAGACACTGCCTTTGGTTTCAGTGGTCACATTTTTAAAGTTATTGAACCATCACTATGGATCTGATTCAGAGCCCATTGAAATTAGCAAGTGGTTTTCCACTGACTTCAATAGGAGTTGGGTTGAGGCCTTAATTTGGGATGGCATAAAAAGGAAGGTATGAGCTTTTGGGGAGAACAAACTTTAGCAAGCCCAGAACTATGCGTTCAAAATCACCTATGGACCAGTTGAGAACAAGCAATATGACATTTTCTAGCTTCGACCGACATATCAGTGAGACCCCTGTTTTCCAGTGAAGATGTAACTATATTTGCAAGATACATTCTTTTTTGTATTCAGTAGAAGATATACCACTTTCTTGATATTTCACCTGTAATATTTTTTCAATACTATATAGAATTTTTTTTTTTTTAAAAAAAGTAACCTCCTATGAAAACATCCAATGTAGTGGCTCCATAAAAGGTGGAAAGAATGTTGCCTTCTCTTTTTGTCCTTTAAATTGCCCGCTATTGTATAACTTCATTGTTGGGCACAACTATGAAGATAGGACCTTTGAGAGACTGTGAATCACTTAATTGTCTATTGATAACAAAAGGATGCACAGGGACTGATTTAGTAGATCTGTATAACAGATAGAACATCACTAAAGCCGTCACCATGAAAGCAACGTATCCCTCCCAGTGAGGTTGGTACCATCAGTGGAGTATTATGGGCCAAAAGGTCACAACTGCTTGTGTCAAAAGGTTAATGAGTTGTGTGCTGGTTTCCCATGACAAAAGCTAATACAAATCTGATGGTGAGGTGAATTATCAAAGAGAAGATTAAATCACCAGCAAATAGCAAGATACCCTATTACCCTCTTGCCTCCAAGATCTCAGCAACATATTTTCATTCCCACCTTGAAAAGTTTTATTCTAAAACCAGATTTCATTAAATGATGGATTGCAGTTCTTGCTGTGCTGTTGAAATATTTGTTTAGAAACACAAATCCATCGAATATAAAGCAATGAGCAAATACTTGACTTTTGCAAGAATCATTTTTATCTGTGAGAAGATCTGGACCTGGCATTCAAAGAGTTAAAATGGGATTGATAAGAAAGGGATGAGCCAAGTCACAGAAGAGGCTGTTATTATTTTTCCACTATCCTTTGGTCTCAGGGGTCAGTCATTGTCAGTTAATATAGTCCCAGTTTTGCTCTAGGTCTGGCTGCTCATCTAAGCCTTCTATCTGTGCCAATTCTCCACTGAGAGGAAAACAGGCTCTCACTTTAGCAGAGGGATGAAATCAACTGAAAATACTATTTGCTCACAGCTCACATAAAGACAATTTATTTCAAAGGAGGATGAGTTAGACTTATGAGCAGAGGGGCAGCTATTATTGATCATGTTCTTTACATGAAACATGATTCTGCTACTTACCAAACTGCTCATTAAATAAATCAGTGATTAGCTAGTAAAATCCCTTACATTGCAACATACACACATTCAGCCTGAACCAACCCCAGCAAGCTCTCCTTCGCATAATTCTCTGAGCAACAGAGACTGCAGGGAGCAAACTATAAGTTCACCTTGACGTTATTTCCATCTGCTACGCTAAGTAACAGAGCAGGGACCTCTGTGATTCCTTATTCACACCCAGTTAGACAATTATCACTGTCTATAACCACACATCTCTGCACTCTCTCTGCCCTTAGATTCTGCAGCTTCTTTTAAATTGCTTATTTCAACTGTTTAATAACATGCATTTTCCTTTCATTTGGCTGAGGGTAGGTGGGGCTCATTAGCCTCGGAAGGCAGCCCACCTAGGAGAAGGAAAACTCTGATTTAAAACCTCCACTGCCTTTCGGCAATACCCATTCATGGGGAGGCTTGGGGAGTCAACCCTGAGATTAAATCTGGAGTCGGAGTCCTTAAGGCAGTCTGACACTGTTTTCAAGGTCATTTCGGCAACTCCTACGACGCCGCTGGTGCCAAGATGTATTGACATTGTCTTTCCCTTGGATTTATCAGCTGCGTGGAGAGGGGGGTTTTGCTGCATGGGCAACAGCTGTTCCCCCATATTACCTTGCCCAGGCTTGCACCATGGAGAGGATACTCCAGCTTCGCTTCATAGCATCGACACAACACGGGAAGCAGCAGTTTACCGCTTATAAGCCATTTGCTCAATTGGCGTAGAGCTGGTGCCAGGGGTTGCTTCCGATGGTGGGAGAGATTATTATATCTCATTGGATAGCTACCGCCCACTTCAAGCTGGGCAGCCCCCAGCCAATAAGGTGTTGTCCCATCACAGTTCACCTGCTTCACTGGGTGCATGGGGCTTAGGGTACGAGAGTACCTGACAAGTGGTCTGCGAATTTTGCACCAGGTAACAACAAAAAATTAGTAGGGAAGAAACCAGCCCTCAAGTTAGGTTGCTGGAACATACGGACCATGACAACTGGACTGTCAGAAGACCTTCAGACAATCAGAGATGCTCGGAAGACCTTAGTCATCAATGACGAGTTAGCACGATTCCAAATCAACATCGCTTCACTGCAGGAGACACGGCTGCCAGACTTTGGGTCTCTCAGGGAAAAGGATTATATGTTCTTCTGGCAAAGGAAGAGTGCTGAGAAAGTCAGAGAGTATGGTGTTGGATTCGCCATCAGAAACTCTCTGTTGGGGATGATAGAACCATGCCAACCAGGAAATGAAAGACTGCTATCACTCCGATTTCACACATCTGCTGGGTCCGTCAACCTGATTAGTGTGTATGCACCAACACTCAACGCTATCAGGAATATTAAGGACGAGTTTTACGACCAGTTAGACATGGTCATCAGCAGGATTCCCAAAGAAGAGCACCTGATATTACTGGGTGACTTCAACGCCAGGGTGGGCGCTGACCACGACGCTTGGCCATCCTGTCTTGGAAAGTTCGTTGTTGGAAAAATGAATGAGAACGGGCAACGACTCTTGGAATTGTGCTCGTACCATGATCTCAGCATTACCAACTCATTCTTCCAGACAAAGCCTCAGCATAAAGTGTCCTGGAGACACCCTCGTTCCAAGCACTGGCACCAACTTGACCTGATCATCATTAGGCAGTCTGCCTTGAAGTGCGTTCTGTTTACTCGCATCTTCCACAGCACTGACTGTGACACTGATCACTCGCTGGTGTGTAGCAAGATGAGGCTCCAGCCAAAGAAGATCCACCGCTCCAGGACAGAGGGCAAATCTCGCATTGATGTGAGTAAGACTGCACACCTAGATAAGGCTGAGAAATTCACCCAAGCGTTCTCCGAGGTGCTGGACTCTGCGCCTCCAGGCGGTTGCGCCAAGGAGAGATGGGACTATATTAGGGACACAGTATATAGCATAGCCATGAAAGTCTTTGGTAAGAAGCAAAATAAGAACAATGACTGGTTTGAGGCTAACTCCGCCATACTCACTCCAGCCATAGAAGAACATCGTGCTGCTCGCCTGGAATACAAGCAATCCCCTAGTCAGAGGTCATTGCAGGCGTATAGATCTGCCAGGAGCAACATACAGAGGCTAGTGAGGCAGTGTGCCAACGACTACTGGCTCCAGCTCTGCCAGAGCATTCAGCTATTGGCTGACACTGGAAACATCAAGGGGATGTATGATGGAATCAAGAAGGCCATGGGACCCACAAAGAAGGTGACAGTGCCACTGAAGTCTGCAACAGGCGAAAACATCCAGGACAGGGGCAAGCAGATGGATAGATGGGTGGAGCACTACTCTGATCTCTACTCCAGGCAAAACATAGTCACCAAAGCTGCCCTTAATGCCGTGGATGGCCTTCCCGTTGAGATTGATTTAGACGAGAAGCCCACCATGGAAGAACTGAAGAAAGTCATTGAGAGCTTGTTCACAGGAAAAGCCCCAGGAAAGGATGGTATCCCGCCAGAAGTCATCAAGTGCGGCAGCAGTGTCCTGCTAGAACACCTCCACGACCTCCTTTGCCGGTGCTGGGATGAAGGTGCAGTACCTCAGGACATGAGAGATGCCAATATCGTAACCCTGTATAAGAACAAGGGTGATAGAAGCGATTGCAACAACTACAGGGGAATATCTCTTTTGAGTATTGTGGGCAAAGTCTTCGCACGCGTCATTCTGAATAGATTGCAGAAGCTTGCTGACAGAGTGTACCCAGAGTCGCAGTGCGGCTTCCGAGCAGGGAGATCCACAACTGATATGGTTTTCTCCTTGAGGCAACTGCAAGAGAAATGCAGAGAACAGCACAAGCCGCTATTTCTTGCCTTCATAGACCTGACCAAGGCATTTGACCTTGTGAGTAGAGATGGGCTATTTAAGATCCTGGCAAAAATAGGCTGTCCACCGAAGCTGCTGAGCACGATCCAGTCCTTCCACGACGACATGAAAGGCACAGTACAGTATGACGGCTCATCACCTGATGCCTTTGACATTCGCAGTGGAGTAAAACAAGGCTGTGTTCTTGCTCCCACGCTCTTTGGTATCTTCTTTGCAGTTTTGTTGAAACATGCCTTTGGAAACTCCACTGAGGGAGTTTATCTCCACACCCGGTCTGATGGGAGTCTTTTCAATCTGGCTCGATTAAAGGCAAAGAGTAAGGTACGGGAGGTTACCATCAGAGACATGCTGTTCGCAGATGGTGCTGCCTTGGTTACCCACACAGAAGTCGATCTACAGCTCCTGATGGACTGCTTTGCCAGAGCTTGTGAAGAGTTCGGGTTGACAATCAGTCTTAAGAAGACCAGTGTTATGGCCCAGGATGTGGAACCTCCAAGCATTGCCATTAATGACTACGTACTGGAGGTGGTCAATCGGTTCACCTGTCTTGGATCCACTACTATGGACAACCTTCCATTGGACTCTGAGATTAACCAGAGAATCGGGAAGGCCTCCACAATCTTGGCTAGGCTGTCACAGAGAGTGTGGAACAGCAGCATGCTGACCATCAACGCAAAGGTTTCTGTGTATTGCACCTGTGTGCTAAGCACTCTCCTCTATGCTAATGAAACTTGGACCCTGTATGCCTGGCAAGAAAAGAGACTGAACACCTTCCACGTGCGCTGCCTTCATCGCATACTCGGGATCATATGGAGTGATCGAGTGACAAAAAACGAGGTGCTGGAACGTGCCAAGATCTCCAGCATGGTTACTCTCCTCCGTCGGCACCGCCTCAGATGGTTAGGCCACGTAAGTCAAATGGACCATGGGCGGATCCCCAGAGACTGGCTTTATGCTGAGCTTGCCTCTGGAAACAGAGCTATAGGATGGCCCTACCTTCGCTTTAAAGATATTTGTAAGAGGGACCTGAAAGCTCTTGAAATCGATATTAACAGCTGGGAAGAGCTCACCCAGGATAGTTCCAGATGGAGACACGTTCTGACCACTGGACTGAAAACTGGCGAAGACAAGCTGCGACTGCTTGCCGATGAAAAGTGAGCTCAAAGAAAAAGGAAGCAGTGGCTCCAACCCACAGTCGATTCTGCCTTCAAATGCAGCAAATGCAACAGAGACTGCCACTCCCGTGTGGGGCTCTATAGCCACAACAGAAGCTGCATGACCAATAGCTGAACATTCCCCATGGGCGCATATCCATCGTCTCCTGAGACTAATGGATGGCTGAGGACTTTCTCTCAAACCATCCCCTAATTTAGGACCTGATGCAAGGCCTTGAAGTCAGTAGAAATGCTCTTATTGACCTCAATGGGTTTTGGGTCAGGACTATTCTCTGTGTTTTGTTTTGTTTTAAATTCTTCATCCAATGTAGACCCCAATCCTGCCACGTTCTGGGCATGGACAGACTCTTGTTCTCTTGCAGATCTTCATGAAGCTCCATGCTGATTCAGGCATCTGCTCACACAGAGTGCTTTGTGGGTTCAGGAACTTTGATTGTAAATAGTAGCCAGAGATCATAAAATATCAGAGTTGGAAGGGACCACAGGAGGTCATCTAATCCAACCCCCTGCTTAAAGCAGGACTAACCACAACTAAATCATCTCAGCCAGGGCTTTGTCAAGCCTGATCTTAAAAACCTTTAAGGAAGTAGATTCTACCACCTCCCTAGGTAACCCATTCCAGTGCTTCACCACCCTCCTAGTAAAAATGTTTTTCCTAATATCCAACCTAAACTTTCCCCACTGCAACCTGAGACCATTACTCCTTGTTCTGTCAATCTAGCCTTTTGAATCTGTTTTCAAATTGCCATGAACCCCTCTAAAGCTATATAAATGACAACAGTGGTGAACAACTAATACAAATTATTAAACTCTAAACCTCACAAGTAAAACATTGATAGTTATAAACAATTGGTCATAAGTACTGAAAACTGCGGCAGTTTGATCATCCTGAAGTGAAACATTTCCTCAATGAGAAGAGATTTTTTTCCAGTTTAGTTTACATTCAACTCCTCTTTAAATTACAAATGTTTCTTCACCAGAATACCATATTCAACCCCCCCAAAACTTATGGAGGAAGGCTCTGAATCCAGGCAGCCTTAGCTCATCTCCACTTCTATATTTTGGTCAGTTAGGTAAATTCCATCTGTGGGTTTCATATCCTGCCTCATCTGCTCTCTAACCTCTTTTCTGATCCTTATAGCTCAGCTCTAGCTATCATTATTAATTATTAGCACTGCAGTCGTGCTTAGGAGTGAAAGTCATGAACCCCATTGTGCTAGGCAAACAAGTGGCTAATGATTGCTAGTTCCCAGCACACATGTACAGAATGCAGAAAGCATTATGGGTTTATCATGTGTCCAGTCCCTGTTCAGGTGTAAGGAGCAACTTTTTTCTTTTATGATTCTTTTGCAGAGATGTGGGCACAACCTGTGAAGTCTGCAAGACTTAGTATGAGGGCTAGCACTAGCCTCTGCATTGAGGTGTGGAGCAGCAGGGAAGAGGTGAATTTATGACCCTGACCCCTGTCAAACCACTCAGCAAATCTTGCTAACCATGAAGAAGCAAACATGCGGCATCCTTTCTAGACAACTGGTCCAAGTCCTTTCAAGCCAACGGCAGTCTTTCCATTGATTTCAAATGGATATGGATCAGCCCCTTACAGTGAAGGAGTGACTGCCTGCCATGGAAACTCTTAGGGACATTGTGTCTCCCTGAGGAACAATGCCTCCTGGGATTTCCCACTTGGGTGACTCTGAACTGCTTCAATGAAGCACGGAGGCCATTGGCGTGCATCAAATTATCACCAATTTAGCCATTGGTGTGCATCAAAAAAACAATACAGCAGTATTTCCAGAGGGACATATTGAAAGGCTTGCTATATATAATTCTCGTTAATGCCATCCTTTTATTCAAGAATAGTCTGGTAATTCCCTTGATAATCTTTTGATATTTCTGAGAGTGAATCCTTTGTCAAGTATTTGCATTGTCCAGATGTGCTTGTTGTGAACCTTATCCAAAGTCTATTGAAGTCGTTGGAAAGATCGTGTTTTAGATCAGGCTGCAGCAGCTGCCTTCCAAAGAAAGGAAGATAGTCCAGTATTTAGGGCACTAGCCTGGGACCTAGGAGACCTACATTCAGTTCTCTACTCTACCACAGATGCCCTTTGTGACCATGGGCACAGTTTCCTAGGTCCAGATCTACCAAGGGACTTAGGTGCCTAAAACATAGATTTAGGAACCTATGTCCCAATTTTAGGCACCACTGTGATCCACAAAATCCATGTTCAGTTGACACCTAACTCTATAGCAGGGCTAGGCAACCTATGGCACGTGTGCCGAAGGCGGCACGCGAGCTGATTTTCAGTGGCAGTCACACTACCCAGGTCCTGGCCACCAGTCTGAGAGTCTCTGCATTTTAATTTAATTTTAAATGAAGCTTCTTAAACATTTTTAAAACCTTATTTACTTTACATACATTAATACTGTAGTTATATATTACAGAAAAAGACCTTCTAAAAACATTAAAATTTATTACTGGCACACGGAACCTTGAATTAGAGTGAATAAATGAAGACTCGGCACATCACTTCTGAAAGGTTGCCAACTCCTGCTCTATAGGCACTTAAATCCACTCAGCATGTACATTTTCACTGGAAAAGTTCCCTAGTTGCCTATGTTTCTGTCTGTGGCATGCACATTGCTGCCTCAAGTGGATGTCTAGATATATATCTCATGCCTAAGACCCAACTGATCATCAGACTAGATGACAGGTGTTCCTCCATCTATCTCGTCTGGAGGGCACGGTCTGGTAAGAATGCTCAGAGTATACCCAACTCCACACAAAATGGGCAGGACGAGAACACCCTTATAACCTTTAGCCTAGGGTTTAGGGTACTCACCAAATGATTTTCAAGGCACCTAAAGTTAGGCATTGTAATGCTTAGCTTTGCAACATCTAAATTTCTTTGTAGATCCAGGCCTCTGTGCCTCAGTTCCCCATCTGTAAAATGTGGATAACAGTATCCCTTTACTTTATAGGGATGCTGTGAGGATAACTACATTAAAAATTGTGAGATGCCCAGATAGTACACCTTTGGTTGGCATAAAGATACCTTAAGTAGAAAATAAAGTCAATGTGGCATATCCATGAATTGTTCTTTATCCCTGCCATCTCCATTGTCAATCTTAAAGCAAATAAAATGTAAATCACTGTGTTATGTTCACAGCATACACACCAAGAAGTTAGATAAAAACAAAATCTACTTTTGCACCAGAAGATGGTATCATAGAATCATAGAATGTCAGGGTTGGAAGGGACCTCAGGAGGTCATCTAATCCAACCCCCTGATGCAGGACCAATGCAGGACCAATCCCCAACTAAACCATCCCAGCCAGGGTTTTGTCAAGCCTGACCTTAAAAACCTCTAAGGAAGGAGATTCCACCACTTCTCTAGGTAACACATTCCAGTGCTTCACCACCCTCCTATTGAAAAAAGTTTTTCCTAATATCCCACCTTAAACCTCCCCCTTTGCAACTTGAAATCACTAGTTCCTTGTTTTGTCATGATAACATAACAGTACGTTATTTCTTAGAATTCAGAACAATAACACACAAGAACCCAAAACCAGAGAGACACAAAGCAGGCGGTTTCCCAAAAAACAGAGACACAAGTTACCCCAATTTACTCTAGGTTGGCTCTCTTCAAACAGTCTGCTACCAAGCCCAGATTGTATGCTTCTCTACAGAGCCCCTTAGCCTGCAAGCAGGACCAGGAAACTTGCCTGAAATTTGAAGTGACGGCTTACAGTTTTAACACAGTTTGCCAAACACTGCATACTGAAATAGCTTATCAGTATAGAAACCAAACTGAGCTTTCAGTAAATGTACGCCTTTTTTTGTTTTAAAGAAATCTACATTATTATGCAATTTATTCAACCTGATCTTTTTTATGGGAGATAGTCAATTTAATTCCTCCTCCAACTGTTATTTGTGAGAACATCATCATAAATAGTGTACAAAAAACAGAATAAATTAAATAGAGGCAAAATTATAATTGACATTTTATAGAAATATGCTAAAGTGAAACATTTCCCAATTATCTGCTAAACATCCAGATTTCTAATTAAGCAACTTTGGGTGGTAAGAGAAAGAATGACAGGTGTTTCAGAAACTAAGAGTCAGCCTTATTGGAACAATATAATAGCTCATATATTGTTCGAGATCACAGGTGCTCAAGCAGCACCATACATGTGGAAGACAGATTAGTCTAGTGGTTAGACTTGTACATAGATTAAAAATCCAGACTGGACCACTGTGATCACCTAGTCTGACTTCCTGTATAACATAGGTCATAGGACTTAATGTTTACTTAAACTAAAGCATATCTTGATTTAAAAATTGCCAGTGACTGAGAATCCAGCACAACCCTGGGTAAATTGTTCCAACTAGAGAGGTTGGAAATTAGAATTTCACCCAATGCCCATTGCAATTCTCTCTGTAGCTTTTGTTAATTAATTTTCCACTTTCAGTTGCTGTCTCTCTTCTTTGCTGTGTTATGGGGACAGTTGTCTCTTCAGGGCTTTAGTTAGAAGGGAGGATTGGCATTGCCTTCAATATTAATGCTTCATTTGGTCAATGAGCAGAAGACTATTAGACATGGGTCACCCATGTTCCTCCTGGGAAATAGAATGCACTTGATTTTCTCACATGTAAAACTCAAGGCTGTTGTATCTTGTCCCAGGAGCAGCCTAGCTTGCTAATGAACCATAGCATAGGAGCTGGTTTATGGAGAATCCGCCTCCTGTTTCATCCAGTGGCACTAGAAGCATATAGAAGACAGATCAGTCTCCTTGGAAGACAATTCCTATGCCTCCCTCACCTGCACATCTACCAATGTGATATATGCCATCATGTGCCAGCAATACCCCTCTACCATGGACATTGTCCAAACTGTCAGATAATAAAAGAATAAATGGACACAAATCTGACATCAGAAATTATAACATTCAAAAATCAGTAGGAGAACACTTCAATCTCCCTGGTCACTCAATATTAAAAGATTTAAAAGTGGCAATTCTTCAACAACAAAACTTCAGGCTCCAACGTGAAACTCCAAAACTGGAATTGATTTGCAAACTGGACACCATCACATTAGGCCTGAATAAAGACTGGGAGTGGATGTGTCATTACAAAAAATAATTTCCCAATACTAATTTCCACCTACTGTTACTCACACTTTCTTGTCAACAGTTTGGAATGGGCCACCCTCATTATCACTACAAAAGTGATTTTTCCTCCCTTGGTATTCTACTATTAACTGAATTGTCTCATTAGACTGACTAACATGGCTACCACTCTGAAACTTGTTCAGTTGTGTTTTATGTTATCCTGGCAATGGTGGTGGACAAAGCATTAATATGCACTTTTCTTGCATAAACTGTAGAGAACTGCCTGGGGCGGCTGGGGAGGGGGAGCTGGTGTTGAGGGGTACTAGCTGGTGTGATAGGTATTTTTCATTTGTAACGTATATGCTTTCTCTAGTCTGCATTTGTAAAGATATTGGGGGGTGACCTTAGACCATTGCAATTTAAATATCATTTATTGTCCTTGCAGTGATTTTCCATTCTAAGCAGCTCGGATAATGTCCCGCAGTAAAATCTGATCCAAAGCTCACTGAAGCCAATTGGAGTCTTTCCATTGACTTCAATGACTTTGAATAAGACCTCAATTCAGGACAGAATATAAACACATGCTTAAGTCTCTAGTCACCAAAGCATATGCCTAAAGCTAAGCTCATCCTTGCTTGCTTTACTAAATAGAAATAGTTGGCTGAGTTGGAACCTAAAAGGTTTTGAGGGTGCTTGCTGTACCTTATTATGTTAATCTGAAAAGAAAGAACTCTAATGTACTGAATTGAAATTTCCCTCAGTTACCTTTCACCCCGCCTGAAGTTTTACTTCTCTTTCTTCAATGAAACTTTGAAGAGCAGATATACCAAGCTAACATTCTTCAGCATTTTATAGCACTCGGAAAGGAAAGGAAAATGGATCTTTTGATAATGATTGCATTTCATATCAATCTGAATCTAATTTCCTGTCTGGCTTTGGAGCATAAAGGGATACTGGAAAATCTGTAATATTTCAGCATAATTTTTATTAGTTAAAGAGGGGAAGCTCAAAGGACCTAAGCACTGATGGAGAGTAATTAAACATATGTACAGTTTAGTGGAATTTCTAGCACCCCTAAATATGAAGTCTCTGGCCAGCAGGGGCCTGATCCAAAACCCATGGTAGACAACATGAGTCTTTTTATTGACTTCACTGGGCTTTGGATCAGACCTAAGTGCTATATGCAATTTCATGTAGTGGAATACACAATTGACCAATTATCCTCTCAAACATTTTCTTAGATTGATTTGAATACTGGCAACATATTCTGAATAATACAGAATTCCTTTTGTGATTTTTTTTTTTAACCTTGAATGTAGTAAGGTCAGCTCCCTTAAACAGAATTACTCAGAAAAGTGTTTTTTTGCCCCTGAAAGACTCATATTTCAAAGTGGATAATGGTAATAGAGGAACACACTCTTCAGTACCTGTCTTGAAATTACTGAAATGATTTTGCAAGGATATGATTTTGGAAACACTGTAGGACAGTTAGAAAACATACAAGATCTATTAGAAGTTGGATTTCCTTTCATTTTTACAAATTCCAATACACAAGAGCGTGGTAATCTTTGTCTCAAGGGTACTGCATAGATGTTAATGTTCTCCACACCATTTCTAGCCATGCACTACTGAGGACATTTTGAAAAGAGATTCACCCCTGTGAAATCATGGGGACTTGCACTAGGGTAGAGGGTAGGCAGCTTTCACCTCCCTTATTTGGTGTCTGTTGGCAGTCTGCACAGCCTCCTCTGCAGGATAAAGCAAGCTTGATCTGGTTTCAAAGGGCTGTAATTTTTGCTATGCAGTGCTAGCTGGTGCAAAGAGACAAGAGGGTAGAATTCTAAGATTGGTGAGGCATGATTTTGCAACACTTTCTCACAAAATCTTGATTCTTTCCCTTCTGACTGGAAGGTAGCTATTGTAAAGCCAATTTTTAAAAAGGGCTCCACAAGAGATCTTGGCAGTAAGCTGGTGAGCCTTAATTGAGTACCAGGAAGATTGGTAGAAACTGTAGTAAAGAACAGAATTATCAGCCACATTGATAAACAAGATTTTGTTGGGAAGAACCAAGATTTTGTGAGGAAGTGTTGCAAAGTCATGCCTCACCAATCTATTAGAATTCTTTGAGGGAGACAACAAGCATGTGGAAGAGGGTGACCTAACTGATATAGTGTACTTGGATTTTCAGAAAGCATTTGACAAGGTCCCTCATCATAGGCTCTTAAGGAAATTAAGTAGGCATGAAATAAGAGCACAGATTACTTGCTGAAAGTAAAGAAAGGGTAGGAATAAATGGTCAGTTTTCACAACGGAGAGAGAAGAACAGTGGAGTACCCCAAGGTTCTGTACTAGAACCTGTGCTGTTCAAAATCTTCATAAATTATCTAATAAAGATGGTGTACAGCGAAGTGTCAAAGTTTGTAGATGATACACAATTACTGTATCCAAAATAGTTATGCAAAGCACACTTTGAGGAGTTACACAGGGATTTCACAAACCTGGGTGAGTGGTTCTGCTTTGAGCAGGGGTGGACTAGATGACCTCCGGGGGTCCTTTCCAACCCTGATATTCTATGATTCTATGATTGGGCAACAACACATCAGATGATATTCAACATTGATAACTGAAAGTAATGCACCTTGGGAAAAATAATTCCAACTATACATATACAGTGGTGAGTTCTAAATTATCTGTTACCCTCCAAGAAAGAGATCTCAGAGTCACCATGGATAGTTAACAGAAAACTTCTGCTCAATGCAGTCAAAAAGCCTAACAGTATGTCAAGAACTAATAGGAAAGTGAGAGAAAATAAGAGAGAAAATATCATAATGCCACTATATAAATCACCTTGAATATTGTGTATAGTTTTGGTCACCTCATATATCAAAACATTTATAATGGAATTGAAAATTGAGAAGGGCACTCTAAATGATCAAGTGTATGGGATGATTTCCTGATGAGGAGATAATAAAAAGATTAGGGCTGTTCAGCTTAGAAAAGCGATTACTATGGGGGGATATGATAGAGGTCCATAAAATCATGAATGATGTAGAAAGAGTAAATAAAAAGAGAAATGTTTACACAATGCAAAACCAGGGCTCACTCAATGCAATTAGTAGGCAACAAGTTTAGTACAAACAAAAGAAAGTACTTTTTTCACACAACACACAACTAATTTGTGAAACTCATTTCCATGGGATGTTGTGATCACCAAAAGTATAACTGGGTTGAAAAAGACCTGGGTAAGTTCACAGGATGGGACCATGGATGGCTATTAGTCAATATGGCCAGGAATGCAACTCCATGCTAGGGGTAACTATAAAACTGACTACCAGAAGCCAGAAGTGGAAGACAGGTAAATCACTCCATAATTGCTCTGTTCTGTATACTCCTGCTATTAGCCATGGTATAGGTCATTGTCAGAGACATGATACTGGGGAAAGTGGACCATGGTCAGACCTAGTTTGGCAGCTCTTATGTTCTTAAACGGAAAAGAGAAAGAGCAGGGAAAGGAATATAGTTGGTAGGATGAAAGTGATAACGGGGAGGGAATGTATTTTACTCTACTATTTTTTGAAAATTCCAGTAGTTTCATGGAATGCATCTATTAGGCTACTAATGGAGCTATTCCCATTTATACTAGCTGAGGATCAGGATCAGTGAGTACATTCTCCTCTCCTCCTTGAACATGTGTAAGACACACTGTAGCTCACGTAATTTTGCTAAAGTCAGCCCTATAGGTGTTCTATAAATTGAGGTATCTGTGAATGGGGAAAAAAAAAACAAAAAAAACCCCACGTGTCTACAGAATACTCTAAAATGTATTTGGATAAAAATATGCAGTACTTTCAAATTTCAACAGTGACATGACAGTGGGCCTGCTGTGTAAGGCAAAAGGTCAGTGCACAGGACAGTCAAATATTTGTTATTGACTCCACCATTAGAATGTGAAACAACCTCTCAATTGTAAGCAGAAAAATGCCTCTTTTTTCAGAGCAGAATGAGCCTAACAAGGTTGATCTGTGTAATCTGAATTTACTGGAGCAGATGGAAGTCAGTAAAAAAATAAAAATAAAAAGGGGGGGTGACAATCTAGGAGCAGACAAATGCATGGATGAGGCTCAGCTATCACTTTATGTATGTTCAGATTTGACACATCTGTGGTTCATGATATTGACTAGTGTTACACTAGCTGATTCAACCACTTGTTTTTAAGAAAGTAATTTGCTCAGCTCAATTATTATAGTCAGCCACTAGACAGTTTAATATCACATCTCATCTGCCTGTTATGCAAAGTTCTCGCTTTGTTTGTCTCTTTGATTGTTTCACTTCATCTTGGAGAAAACAACACAAAAGGCACCAGGCTGTTCATCCATCAGAACCTCTGGGCCTGATCCTGAGAGGTAGTGTGGATGAAATGAAGTGCAAATTGGATAGCCCCTCTCGAAGAAGAGGTATGGTCTTGGGGTTAAGTCACTGGCCAGGGACTTGGGAAACCTAGGTTTGATTTCTTGATCTGATACAGCCTGCTTGTATGAACTGAGGGTGAGATTTTCTTAAGCACTTGGGTGTTGGCTTAACTCTGCTCCCACTTATTTAACAGAACTAGCTCAACATTGATTGTTTTGGAAAATATCACTCTGTATCTCTGTGTGCCTCATTTCACCATTTATGAAATAGAGATAACGATAATATAAGGGATCCTGATCTCAGAGTTGTGAAAAATAATTCATTAGTGTTGGTGACGTGCTAAGATACAACAGTACCTGAGCTAGAGAGGCACTGACACAGATGTACAGATTGGAAATGTTTATGTTAATTATGCACACATGGTTTAAAACAGAGAAGATCCTTTTTTTGAAAAACAACAAAAAGCTGTTAGTCAGTGTTGCAGGTATGTGCCTTCCTGGAAGTGTCAGGACAGAATTTAATTTGCTTCACACCATTCCCCTCTCTTACAGTAATTACTTTTTATTATTTTTCAGATAATTTAACTCTGATGGTACATGTCATTTTCACCCATTGTAACAGAATGGAGGTATGGAACAGAAGTGCCAGAATTGTCATATTCCATTTGTGCTCTGTTCCCTAGAGTAAGTAATTGGGCCTAACCCAAAGGGGAAAAAACATCATAAACTATGAACTGTTTGTTGTCATATGATGAATCTTTCATGCCCTTGGATCATTGACCATGATGAAGGAAATGGAATATATCAAGAAATCAATCAGGACAACCTCCAACAAAAGTGAGCAGTGGCACAGAAGATAGAGTGATACTGATGTCAAAAGGTATGACTGTGTCCCATGAAGCACTGACTCATCTTTCACTGAGTCCTCTAAATATAGTGACACCATTTTGAAGCTGCTGAATACATGTGTCTTAGTGATACTATGAATATCAAGTAGAATTTTCTGACAGAGCAAGAGCAATGAACAGCTCAGCATCTTGTCAGTTAGCTCCAATCCAACCATCTTTTTAGGAAGCTAGGACATTACATGGTTAAATTTCTTGAGAAGAAATACTATCTGCTATGGTGTGTTTCATCGAAGGAAGCATGCAGTAAGACTAAGAGACAGTATTTGGGGAGATTTCTTCCACAGAGATTCATGGTTCTTAGGTACCACAGTGATAGGCAAATTTAAAATGCTGATAGATTCACTCTTTTATCATGTGCAAAAATTAAGACGAAGGGTCTGGTTTGAAAAATGAATGGATATACAGAGTATCAAATGATGACCTTTATATTACTGTCTGACTCAACTGCAACAGGTCTGAAACAAAGGTGAGAGTAGGAAAGGATCCAATACTTCTTGCATTTATGGTGGCTGCCATGTCGGCCAGCACCAAGGATTGAATTAGGGACCCTCAGAAGTAAAAACTTGAGTTTTCTACATATTGAGCTAAAAATACATACTCTGCAGCTAAGGGGCTCTAGCTGACTCTACGCTCTGTGAATGAGACACACAGCTTGTGTCACAGGTGGTCCACTCCAAGTTAGTAGCGTGTCATCCTGACCATCCAGAGTATTACCTCTGCCAACTGCTGCTCTCCTTTGGCAGTATCCCTGCCCATCATTTCTCACCCTGCTGTCCCCTCTTGCTCCAGGAACCACAGCCTCCTCTTTCTGACTTGGCTCTGCTGCCTGGTCACTATGTGGTTCCCTCATCCAGGGGTATCAAAGTGCTGCTATACAAAATGGCAGTTTTCCCTTCACTGCTCTAACCATGCCACTCCTTCAGTGGCTGGGAGGGGAACCTGGACCCAACCTCTACTTGGGATTCCAACCAGGGACCCTATCTCTAGCAATGGTGGCCTGCTTACTCCTTTACCATGTTGCTCTTTCCCTGAACTCCTTCCTAATTCATACCTGTACCTTCTGGCTCCCCTTCCCCGGTCCCACTGAGTTTACCAGCTCAACCACCGTCCTCTCAGAGAGTGACAGCAGACTACTCTCCCTCATCCCTCCTCTGTTTCCCACTCCCTGAATTTATACCTGTCCTGCCTATTCCTTCTCAGCTGGGTATGGATAGCAATTAGTACTCGGCCCTTCCTAGCTTTTCTCCTGGTTTAGCCGTTAGGTTAATTAGGTCTAATTTACCTTCTCAGGGCCACTGTGGGAAGTATATCCAATCACAGCTGGACACATAATACACTCATCAGTGGGTTATATGTTATTCAGCTTTTTGAACAAAAGGAAAGAATTAAAATGTAAACAAATGGCTTACTATGTTTGATATTCTGAACAGAAACGATGCAGCTTTCTCTCTTGATTGATACACACTGACTTCATTTAGGTCTGTGTTCTCCCACAGACCATTACCTTGAGATGCTTTTCTTCACTCACAGAAAGGAGGAGTTCCAGTTCTGCTACATGCTCATCCCAACCCCATGGAATATGTCCTTGCATGTAGTTGGGTGGCTCTGTACGTTTTAGTACACTGCTTCCTCTGAACTTGGTTGGAAAAAGCTGGGAGGGGGAAAATGTGTGAAAACACTGTCTACATTTTTTTCACTGAAATTTGAAAGGTTGCCAATTTTACATTTAAATTTTGAAATTGGTTAAAAAATGGCCACCACTCTTTAGTTGGTTTAAAAATGGGGAAAAAACATTTGCAAAATCAAGCTGAAATTCCCACATTCCCCTTTTCTAAAAAGTGACTTGTTCTTAGTCTACAAGTACTTATATGATGAAGAGATTTTTTACTGTAGCCAGCTCTTTAATCTAACGGGGGCGGCGGGTGGGGGTGGGGGGAGGTGTAAGAAGATCCAGTGGCTGGAAGCTGAAGATAGACCAGTTCAGACTAGAAATAAGGCATCAGTTCTGTAACGGTGAAGGTAATTAACCACTGAAACATCTTACGGGATTTCCCATAACTTTACATAGAATTTTCCATCTGTAGATGCCAAAGCACCTTATAAGGGACAAGTATCTTTTCCCCATTTTTGCAGATGGGGAAACACAGGTAGAGAGGTGAAGTGACTTGCTCATGGTCACACAACAGGGCAATGGCCGACTAAGGTATAGAATCAAACATCCTCATTCCCAGGCATGTCCTTTCTACACTAGGCAACACTGCCTCTCAGAGGTGACAATACATCAGCTGGGAAAGGGGCACAGGCTTCTTAGCCTAAAAACAATTGAGAGTTCCAGATTTGGCAGTCAGTGTCTGACTGGCCCTGTTCCTCTCAGCTCAAGGTTTGGAGAGGCTATAGAGGAATGGTTAATCTATATACTCATCATTCTTTCAATGGCACGCAGCTCTCCCCCCTGCATATACTTCAATTGCTAGCTCAGTGGTACATATAAATCCAACTGTAACACTTCATGCAGCTAAAGCAATTTCAGCGTCCATTTTTTTTATATTTAACAGTAAACAAAGAGGTCATTAATCATACTGATTTATGCATTCCAATAGACACTGGAAATTAAATCCATACTCCGAGATATGAGGATGCAGTCCGAGGGTTAGGTTTCCCAAACTTTTGATGTCATCTGGAAAAAGAGTGAGTGCGTGTGTACACAGAGATGTTCACACTATGAATGGACAGAAACTTCTATCCACACACAGAAGGGTGCACAAAATGGTCAAAACCAGTGCAAATATATAAGGTCGTAGGTACTGCATGCATGCATGAGAATTTCTGCACTGCACTAAACCA
Source organism: Dermatemys mawii (assembly GCA_007922305.1). NCBI lineage: Eukaryota > Metazoa > Chordata > Testudines > Dermatemydidae > Dermatemys > Dermatemys mawii. Next base: position 41,521,585 of record ML677342.1, on the reverse strand, counting down.
GACAGAATAGTGGCTATTGTGTATTTATATCTGTTAAAGAAAAGGATAGTGATAGATCCTCAGCTGGTGTAAATCAGCATAGATGCATGGTCCATGGCGCTTCATTCAATATTTATATCAGCTAAGGATGCGACCTTGAATGTTGACACTGGCTAGTGGCGCTCATAAAAGGACTGTGCTAATCATCTCTGACTGCCTCTCGATGTGAAATTGGCCACTCAGAGTTTCACAGGAGACCTAAAGAGGTGCCAAGAATCCTGATCAGGACAAGATTGTCCCAAATTCTGCAAATACCACCTGGCCATTGATAATCCAGGCCAGCATCCTGGAGCTGTGACAGCTGCTTCCTGGGGATAGTTTTGCTGCATTGTCAGGCTCCTGCTACCGGGGTCTGTCCTGTGCAACAGTAAGGTTTTCTTTCAAGATGGCTTCTGACCCTGACCCTGCATCAGCCTTGTGACTAATAATCTGTGTATGTGGCTGAGACTGGCTCAGAGGACTGAAGCTAACGCTTCACGCCAGAACTGTATGCTCTCTGTCTTTAATGGGGGTGGGTGAAATCCAAACACACAGCCAAATATTGTGTTGGGGAAATTCTCTAATACTGAGATTTAAAGCTGTGGAGCAGAAAGAATTAGTGGGCAGAGCAGGGAGTGAGGCATTGGGCCCCTAGAATCACCCCAAAGGCAGCTGTGTGGGATGGGCTGCTCTATCTTCCTTCCAGGAGGGGTACATATAAAGATTCTCATCCCCCTGGAGCTGCAGAGACTCCAGCAGCAGGTGGGACAGAGGGGAGGGGATATTGAACCAGAAGCGGGAGGGTGAGGGGGCACTGGGGCCATGTGAAAAGGACACGACGTTGCCAGCTTCCTCTTGTTGGGGAAACCTGTAAGGATCCCTTCACTGCCCCAGCAGAGACTGACACCATTGGGACTAGACCTTTCCCTGACTTTAATTAGTGGCATCACTCGGGAATGGGAATATGTGAGACTTGTCAGTAGAAAAACTCCCAATGACTTCACTTGGCTTTGGACCAGGCCCCAAACTTCTATATGAGCAAGCACTGGGCTCAGCATAAAACAAGGGATGAAATCTCTGGAGCCAGTCTCTTCTTTGGTCATCTCAAAACCCTGGTCAGCAACCTGGAATGAATGTCCTCAGCTCATTACAGCATCCCCAATGTATTCACCCACCCAGCCACCCAATGGTTTTCTGATCAAATTGCCTCCTTTTGATTAATGCCTCATTTTTCTGTCTTCCAGCTCTACAAACCCAGCCGAGCTGCTGAAAACTGAGCTGTGCTCTTTCTGCTCCAATGTTAAGGGCAAACAAAGATTCCGAAATCAGCAGTTAGCTTCCCGTTTTCTCTGTAGCTTGCTTTTTCCATATCTCTCTGGCAGTTACACATCCCGACTCTGCTGTGCTGAGCTGACACTTATCACCGAACAAAACAGACATGACTCAGAAGCCACAGAGGGAACAATAAGTCCCATTCTATCTATAGTTAACCTGGTTCATGACGGAGGCTCCTACGTGTTATGATAATACAAATAATATTAGTCACAGAGCTATCACATACTACAGTGTGTGTAATTTTTAAAAATCTAAAAGCAATGTACAGAAATATTAGAGTAAAAATGGAAAAATGCCTAGTATGCAATTGTTTACAAATCACAGCCCTTCAAAACCCACATATTTTTAATAAAAATATTGTTTATTAACAAACACTACACTTAAAAGTAGTTTCTGAGAAACATAAAAAAGGATGTGAAAAATAATGTGGGTTGTATACATCCCACTAACACAAATAGGTGCTATTTTACCTCTACCACAGCCCTTATAAATTCTTCCATAGACTTAAAAGTAAAGTCCATGCAAAGGAAGGGGTTTGGGTGTGGGGAGGGAAATGAGACACAAGTGCAAATAATTCCACTGTGAAGCACTTCCTCATTTTTCCATCAACAGCTTATGCACTCGATTCAAAATGAATTATTCATAAGATTTTGTCCACTGCATTGAACCCGAGCCAAGCTTTGATGAACTCTGTGAATCCTTTCAGGAATTTTCCAGCAGAGTTTCTGCCATTATGTAATCTGTTTTGCCTGGGTCATTATCCGAGCAGTCTTGATGTCTTAGCAAAGACCCCGATAATCTAACCTAATTTCTCTCCCAATCTCAGTCACACATCATGCTGTTAATTCTGCATATATTCATGGCATAGAGATGAAAGGCTTCCTTTGGGTCCCAGTGCTGTAAGTGCTGAGTGTCCTCAGCTTCATTGGGAATTGAGGATGCTCAGAGACAGGCAGAAAGAGGTTAGAACAGGGGTAGGCAACCTATGGCATTGGTGCAGAAGGTGGTACGCGAGCTGATTTTCAGTGGCACTCACACTGCCCGGGTCCTGGCCTCTGGTCTGGGGGGGCTCTGCATTTTAATTTAATTTTAAATGAAGCTTCTTAAACCTTTTAAGAACCTTATTTACTTTACACACAGCAATAGTCTAGTTATATAATAAAGACTTATAGAAAGAGACCTTCTAAAAACATTAATGCATTACTGGCATGTGAAAACCTTAAATTAGAGTGAATAAATGAAGACTTGGCACACCACTTCTGAAAGGTTGTCGACCTCTGGGTTAGAACCTCCCAGAATAAGCTGCCAGTGCAGGATCCCTAATTCTTATGTGTTCTACCTAGTTATAGGACAAGGGGCAAGACACTCTGCTCATGCAAACTGGCATAGTACAATTGAGTTTGGTGTAGCTATGTCCCTTTACATCAGCTAAGGATAAATCAGGTAAATACTTGATTAAGAAATGTCAAAGACTGAGATTCGTCCGGCAGGGACAGTGATGCATTAGAAATAAACACTCCGATATCGCAAACTGATTTGATCCATAGTCCTTTTCAAGCGGGTGACATTGAGGAATGAAAGGCATTCCATCACCAAATATTCAATTCCTTTGACATATTGTCACTGTCAATCAGTGGAAAGTGGTTATCTCAATGGGTTTGGCAGGGCCTTCAATAATTCATCCTTGACTAACATGTCAGGGCTTTAGCAACTAGTTTTTAATAAACAGGTGAAAATGTGCTTTAATTATTCTACATTTAAATAATTTTTACTTGACTATATCTTAGGGAAACGTTTTTGTTATTTTTCCAATGGTTATAGTCACTGACAATTTATTTTTATAGGTCTCCTTACAGCCATCTCTTCCCCTTTTTTAGTAGGAGCAGGATGATGTTGCTTCAGTGCATATTTAAATAAATGATAAGAGAGAGGAGAATGAGTATCTGCTGGATCACTTACAAGGAGGGCTAGGAGAAGAAGAGAGACAGCTGCACATTTTTACTTTGCTTCTTGGCACTTTGCTTTCTTTGGGCTGGGGATAAATGGAGCTGATTGTATTTTCAGGCACTGAAGGGGAAAAAGATATATCCAAGTAGTGATACGATGCATTATTCTATTTGCATTCGGGGTTTGATCCTCCAAAGCACATCCCCATCCCCATTGACTTTGAAAAGCACTTGGTACTACTCAAGAGTTGGCTTCTAAATGCTCCCACACCCCACTTTTGGAGGCATGTGGGTGACACACAGCAAACTGAATCACTACTCTCTCTGGCACCGCATTTATATGACTTAGGATCACTGCTAGAGGCTGAGTGAGTTTGTTCCAAAGCACTGGCAGGTTTGGAAGAAAAGCATTGACCTAGAAAGGTTCGTGATTTATTGCTAATGGTGCAGAGTGACTCTTTCTTCTTACTGTCAATTTTTAACCTGTGGACAAAGTCTACTGGGAAGCAAAATGTAGAGGGGTGAGTTCTGGCATCTTAGGACAGGTGTCACAAGCGCGCAGCCTTCAGGAAGAGGAGTGGTGCAGCTAGCATTGAAAGGGGGTAGACTTTGGAAGAACAGAAAGCAGAGGCCCATTAATCTTGTTGTAGGATCTGAGTAATTCTCACTGCCTTAAACTCTCTCTCACCATACTCTTGTTACCTTTGTTTTTTTCTTATCCTCCTCCAATGTACTTCTGTTTTTATTCTTCTCTCTCATTTGTGTATTTTATATGTTCCAGCATCTATTCATCTACTGTTGTGCTCTCAATTATATATTTAATCCTCTTCCTGCCTTGTTTTGTTCTCTTAATAAGCCTTGCTCTCCCACTTCCTTGCATATCCCAATTCAGAGAGACAGTGTGCAAGAAAATGCAGAATAGCCAATGGCTAGTAAGTCACACATTTACCTGGGATGCTGGAGACTGAGGCCTAGGCTACATCGGGAGGTCTGGCGGGTAGTATAGACATACCCTGAGATACAAGTAGCAGCTGCAACTCAGACAGAGTAGGGACTAAAACCTAGGTCCCCTAGATCCCACTGAGCTGCTGACTATTCTCAAAGGAGCCTTTCACCCATGTTTTATCACCATAAGTTTTGGAAGGCTTTGGTTTCATTTCAGTGAAGAATAAAAGCATCTTTTGAAACCTGCACAATTTAACATGAAACAGAATTGTTGTTTTCCATTTAGCCCCAGTTTTGACCTCTCATCTCCTCCTCCTCCTCCTCCTCCAGAGATGAGGAAGGATACCCACTACACAAGGGATTGTTTAGATAGAGAATTGTATTTAGTCACATAGAAAGTGACTGTACATTTACTTTTTAGCTATCCTGAGTATAGATAGATAGCAAAGAAGTCACGTTTCTGTTAAAGCAATTCAGCAAAGGGATTAAGCTCTAGGCTACTGCGACCCAGGGGCTCAGCTGGTTTAAGGCACCATAACTCCATTTAAGTCAATATGGCTATATTGATTTACAGCAGTGAGCATTTTGAGTTAAAAATCTACAGCTCCAGTTTATTGTTTTGCAGACAGTTAAGGAAAGTTGCAGTCAAGATATTAGAAATCACAGAGGTAGCTGTGTTAGTCTGGAATTGCAGAAGTGACAAAGAGTCCTGTGGCACCTTAAAGACTAATTAAAGACCACGAACGCTTATGCTTCAATACTTTTGTTAGTCTTTAAGGTGCCACAGGACTGTTTGTCAGTCAAGATACCGCAGATTTTAGCCATTGGCATGAGCTAAGCATATTCCACTCAAGGAGTATCCAAATTCCATGGCAACAACAGGAAGCCTTCAAAGAATCCAGGGATCTCATGGGGAAGAGTGAAATGTTGTAAGTAGCCCTGGTAAAATGAAAGTATTTCACTGTGCACCATTCCACCTAACCCAAGACTGAGATTCCACTCAAAATTTGTTTGTGCTGCGCAAAGCAAACAAACTGTGTGATTGGGCTTGTCTATATTATAAAGCTTTATTGTGTTTGAACACAAATTGTTAAGCATCCAGTTAGATGACACAATATCAAGCATGATCATGTAGATCAGTGTAGGCCAGGAGGAAACACATACAGCCTGATGCCAGCTGATCGTGATTAAAATCTGCTGTGATCAAAAACTTGGGATGTGGGGGAGGGGTGGGAAATCCAATGAATATTGATTAAAAATTTCAAATTTAAATTTGGTTTCCCCTTTTTTCTTTATGTTCTGTAAACAGTCAAGTTAATGATCTTTACTAGTGTGAACACATGGAGAACGTGAGTTGTATTTATTGCAGAAAATTGGGTTATCTGTTGTATGATGCAGACACCACAATCCCACCTTGCATTTAGCTGTGATGTTTGGAGTACCTTTCTCAGACCCGAAGAAGAGCTCTGTGTGGGTCATCAACAGAAGTTAGTCCAATAAAAGATATTATCTCACCAAGCTCGTCTCTTTAATATCCTGGGACAGACACAGCTACAGCTATCCTGCATACAATTCTGGGAATATTCTTTCACTGAATTTTGCTCCCCTACAGCTTCCACCTATGCATATTTATATGGGAGGAGGCAGGCAAGCAAGACAATTTTGACATGAAATATTTTGAGTCTGCTCCTCGGCTGACATCAATAAGTGTCACTCCACTGAGATCTGACCCACTGTCAGGTAAGTTGTGAGTCAACTGCAGCAGGGTGGCTTCCCGAGTCGGCAAGTGCTATGCAGCTAAGCCCCCGCATAGTGCTTTGAAAGCATGCAGAACCTGTCCGTAGAACTGTGCGAGTCTGACGACTTCCCTTGCTTCTCTTGATACGGGAAGAACAAAATAAAAGCCTTGCCATGCTTGCAGGCTTTAATTCAAGTCAATGGAGAAATTAAAGGTGGAGAAGGATAAGGGCAGGGACAAGGAAGTGAAAGGAAAAGCATAGAAGGAGAGTAGATGAAAGCAGCAGAACAAACAAACAAAACACACTTTCTTTCCTAATTGTGCTTTGAAGGGTCTCTAATGAATTCCCCTCTTCATCCTAACTACAACAATTACTATGTGCCCTGAACTGCAGATGGCTTGGCTCAGCTGCAGGGATGGGTTAGAATAGAAAATGCAGCCCCTGCGGCTGCCTCACAGATGGTGTACAGCAAAGGGACAGACGATGCCCAATCATTGTCATGCAGCCCTGTTTGTTTCCTTATTTCAGAGTTTACTTGGGACCAGCAGAACAGAAATGCTTCCATATGGAGGCTTTTGTAGCTAGACTCCTTTTGTTGTGTAAACAATTCAACAGTCAAAAGGTTTCCTTGCCTTAATAAGAACCCATTAGGAGTGAAAAGAAAATGGTAGCAACATAGTCCCCATCTACAGTAGTGACCGGAGAGCCTCTTTGAATTAGTCTGCAGGTGAAAACCAGCTATGCTCATGTAACCACTCGTGACTTACATTCACACCAAATCATGAGTCAGCTGTCCAGAGTTTGTGTGACAGGGAGACTTTGAATCAGTGAAGCATGAGGATGAACCAAATCCCCAATTCCAAACTGTCCCTGTAATTGGCTGAGTTTCATTTTTCACTGGTGCCATACAGAAGCTTGACGTGCAGCACTGGAAATCAGAGACACGGAATAAGGCACCGATCCGGCAAACATCTTGGCATGTGAATAACTTTACAAACGTGAGTAGCCCTGTTGACTTCAGGTGCCTAAGTGTGTGCCGGACTCTCCCCAGTGGCAGAGAGGAACACACGATAATTATAGAAAATAGAAACTGAAAAGCTCTTCTAGTCATCTGATCCATTCTCTTGACAGTATAGGACTGGTCTCTACAGTTCATCTTCCTGCATTCTGTTTAGCTCAGCTAAAAGTGGCTCCAGAGCTGGGACTTCCATCAATCTTGGGAGACTATTCCACAATTAACGTCTCTCTTAGCAAATGGTTACACATGGAAACCACAGGGAGTGACCCCTTTATAGATAGACTGAATGTTTATACATGTTCTTAGCTTTTATCTAAACATGTCATTCTATTACTGCTAGCCAAATGCTCATGGGTGCTTCCACCAATTCCCACAAGCATTTCTTCTCTTCTTTGACATTCACACCCTTGAAATATGATAGATTGCATGTCCAGTGTAGACACTGGGCCTGATTCTTAACTATTTTACACCATTTTATCCATGTGTAAGTAACACAGTGGAGAATCAGGGTGTATTGTTTGACCAAATATGGGATTTTTTTTAACTTATCTGGGATCATAAATTGAATTTTCTAGACCGTTTAATCATTTTTGTTGACCTTCTCTGAACTCTTTCTCCAATTTGGCAGCAGCTTTTGGGTATTGAAAAGGTCAGGACTGCATACAGTTCTTAAGTTCTTATGACTTAATCATGTGCTTAAATGCTTCTTGATTCAGGCCTTAGGTTGGCTAGTGATCAATGGAAAGGTGAAGCCTAGACATGGGGGATAGGCCCATCAATGGATTTTAGCGAAGATGGTCAGGGACACAACCCTCTGCTCTGGGTGTCCCTAAACCTCTGACTATCAGTTAGTGGGACTGGATGGCAGGGGATGGATCATTTGAAATTGCCCTGTTCCGTTCATTCCCTCTGAAGTATCTGGCACTGTCTGCTTTCAGAAGGCAGGATATTGGGCTAGATGGACCCAATAGTCTCATCTAGTATGGTCATTTTTATGTTATGATCTTATGTACCATGTTCTCAATAGCTAATTGGTATTTGACCTACAGAAATCATCCTATTAAATGTACACACGAGAGCCACAATGGAAACTTCTTCCTCTCCAGCTACTGAACGGCACAAACAGCCCAGTAATGAAATATCTTTAACTGTCCTCCCTGAGGCAAACAATTCTGTCCCTGATGTCTATCCAAATTCATAAAATAAATGAATGAACCATGTGCTTCCTCCTGCCAAGTGGATAACAAATGTGTTACCATTCTTCAAACAGAAAAGAGAGGGAACAATTATTTATTAATGTGTCTATTTATTAATCCATACAGCGATGGCTCACCTGTCACTCACAATGAAACGGAGGAGTTTGTACAGCAACAGCAGCGGAGAAGTTAACTCTTAACCTGTTAGTTAAAATTGCTTCTGAAACAGTCAGCTATCATTAATTACAGTCTGCTAGAAGTGTACACACACAAAGGGCCAATGTTTCTCAAGCTAACTCATGCTGACCAGTACCCTACTCCTCCAATTGTCTCTTTGAGATCATTGTGACCTACTTATCCTAGAATGTAGTACTTAATGAGAATGAAGGTGACAGAATTTCACACTTTTTAACATCTAGAAGCCATTTGGGGTTATATCATAGTTTTACCAAAAGTCTAAGTTAGGGGCAATGTGTAGTTGTGCTTAATCAGGAGCACACCAGGAACCAGATTGTGTCCAAGGTCTTGTCTGCTTTCTGACACTATGGGACTACCAGTATACTATACCAGAAAAAGCACTTGGAATGTGGATGCAGAGTAAATGAGCAAAACTGCTTTGGCTGGTATATCTTATTCCAGCCCCAAGAGAAAGAAATTTATAAAAAGACTTATCATCCCAAAGCACCTCTTTGCAGCACAGTGTGGCATTGCAGCCTTTCTGCCTCAGTTTCCCCACCATGTTCTTTGGATTATTCCAGCCACAGATATGACTTGACCCTCGGGCCAAGTCACATTAGAAAATTTAACCCCTTCCAGGGTAACAGAGTCCCTTCGATCAAGTACAGCAAAAACACCAAAGGAAATAAATCTTTGGCCTAGACAGGTTCAGCATCCAGCAACCTTCCTTATATGCAGGCCCAAGGTGCAATGGGCTGTCTCAACACCCACCATAGGTACATATTCTCTAGTCTGCTCAACCACCCAGTCCAGGCCCACGCTCCTACAAAGGGCTCTGGCTGGCACACTCCTTAGAGAGCTCCTAGCCCTCAATCAGGCTTCCGGCCCCCGAGTAGGAGCAGTCTATCTGCTCTCCTCCCCAGTCAGCACCCAACCGCTGGGCTTTCCTCCTTTTAAGTCCAACACCCAGCACAGGTGTTGCGGGACACAGCTAACCGAACAGGACTGACTGGTCCCAGGTCACTTATTACATCCTCCCTCCGCCCCCCCACACCCAGCCTGAGGGCAAGCTCTATAATCTAAGACATCCTGTCCTATACTTTTCAAACCTGGTTTATTTAGGTTTTCTGCCTCAGGGCTGTGGTGGGAGTCTGTGCTTCTAGACGTTCTAGCTCCCCCTCAAGCGTACTGACCGTCGAGATTAGAAAGCTCCTCTCCCTTTAGAGTATCCTGGTGCTCTTATACCAGTTGCCCCAAGGTCTACTGAAAGGGACTGAGCCAATGGCTACAATCCTCTGCTTCTCCATGAGGGACCATCTGGGGTCCCACTGTACATCACGTGGCCTCAAGCTTCTGCTCTCTAGCCTCTCATCTCCGCTGGGGGCTCACACAGTTCTGTGTCTTGACCAGGGCTGAAAGTGAGCCGGTTCAGGCTAGTACGGCAGACTGGTAAGAACCTGTACTGGCCCCTATGCAGCCCACATTAAAGTGCTGTCGCGGCCCTTTTTGCTTCCTCCATGAATGGCCCTGCTGGTAAGGGGGCACAGCAATGTTAAAGCACTGCTGTGGTAAAGCACCCTGCTGCACTTTAAAGTCCCTGCCCCTTTATCCCCCACCAAGCTGCCAAGGGGGGGAAGGGGGCAGGAAAGGGAACAGCTGTCCCAACTACAGAAATTTACTGGTATGGGGCGGGCCAGGGCCAGCTCTGCCTCCAAACCCCACCCCTTCTGCCAGAGGCCCCACCCCTTCCAGGGGCAGAGCTGGCCCCAGCCTGGCCCCGAACCGCTAAGTCTATATAGTTACTTTCAGCCCAGGACTACACTACACATTACTCCCTCTTGGGACTATGGGGCCTGTTCTGGGAATGTCACAAGGTCTTAAAACTGTCCAGTTAACAAGACCTGATCTCTAAACCCAGCCTTCTCTGGCTTCCCATTAGTTAGAGAACCCAGCTTTTGCTTTCCAGACTCCAGTAGCCTCTCCGCTTCTACAGGGGACGCTCGCCTTTGATCCCCTATTTTATAGACCCTTATGCTGCCTGGAGCATAGCCGGTTCCTGCACCTGCAAGCATTTTGTCATCTGAGTTTCAGAGCTGCTCTGTTGGGCAAAGACCTCTGTCCCATGCTCTTCAGCCACAGAAACCCTCTCCTCAGATCTTACCCAGCCCTTCATAGAAGAGTCTGTGGAGTAGCCTAGGGAGAGGCTATGGTTATCCCTGGTATGTCTGCTGCATACACCATCTCTTCAGCTGGGTTGGTTTTTGGGTCCAACGCCTCTCTCATATCTCTGGGCTGGGAGAGAACTTGCTCCTATTCTCCTCTTAAGCACCCAACAATGCTGTAGCAAGTCAGGGCTAATTGTACAGGGCTGACCCTCCTTGCCTTTAAAGGGGCAGGCTGCCCTCTTACAAAATATACTGATAAAAGTGTAATGTTGCAATTATAGCTGCATCTGCCATACAGGCTTTCACCAGTTTAGCTGCGCTGGCTTTTCCCATAACTATGCCAGCAGACGTCTGGAGTCTTAACATGGCCTAGGAGCAACAGTCTGGTCCCTGTCTGTCCTCTTGTATCTATGAGCAAGGAACGTGAGTAAACCCTGTGTCTGGTACAGATTCTTTCTTCCACCATGCTGGCTGAGCCGAGCAGGCTGGCCCACAGTGGGCAAAGTCAAGGCTTTGAGGGAGGGGAAACAGCAATCTCTTAAAAGTTGCTCTCTCCGCTATGCAGTCCCCCACAATAAACAGCCTGGCATAGGATTAAAAATTAAACACCAGCAAGGGTCACAGCCACACCTTTTGAGTTTTTACTTCTGCAGCGACTTTCAATAGAATCCTCTCTCCTCCCCGCCCCCACTTTGTTGACCATAACAAACCAGATTTATTAAAACGATTAAAGGAGTCGTTTAGACATGTAACTAGCAACATGCCATTCCCATCAGGTTCCGTGGAGCTCACATGTGCTGACATCACAGGCCAGTCTATTCTCCTGACCTTTCCCTAAAATGATAGTTTGAAGGTGGGTTAGAAAAGGAAGGAAGGAGAAGAATTTTAGGGGGAGGGGGTGTGTTTTACTGATTGATCTGAGACAATTTTGTGCGTGCTCTTATTATTATTCAGTTTCAGTAGCATCCACAGAGCGCTGTCACTTTCCACTCAGAGAAAACAATCTCTGCCTTGAACAGCTGTGATCTATTGTATAATACCACACAAAGGGCCAGTCCTGCACTGTGATCTGTAGAGAGCGAGGGCTGCCCCTGTGCTGATCACACTGCAGGATTAACACCTAATACTGTGCAAAATGTAGTACTGTGTTGGGTACGTTGCATATTGTATATATGATTTGTGCCACACCAATCTAGTAAATCTAAATTCATTGGAGTTACAGCAGAGGTGAACTGGGCCCAGTGTGTTTGAAGTGCAGATATGAACTTTGTTACTGAAGCTACTGGACCAAGTTGTCTGATTCATGAAGTTTATGCTCAGTGAACCAAGAGACCTGGTTCTCTGCTTGGCCCTGGTACACCCTGGGAGCTGCTCTAACTTGTGCATCTTGGCAATAGTCCCCAAGGGACAATCCAGCAGTTGTGCTTAGCCAGACCCCATAATGGTACAGACAACTTCCTAACATATCCCCTGTGCTGTACCTGTAAAGCAAGTGGTGTACGAGCTGGTTATAATGTTATTACATTTCTTGGGGACTCCCCCAACACCACCAGTGAAGAAATCCCCCGGGAGAAATACACTCTCAGGGCTGGGCTACACTAGGAGGGGATCGACCTAAGATACGCAACTTCAGCTATATGAATAGCGTAGCTGAAGTCAAAGTACCTTAGGTCGACTTACCTGGCTATCCCCACGGCGGCAGGTTGACCGCGGCTGCTCCTCCATCAACTCTGCTTACTCCTCCTGCCGAGGTGGAGTACAGGTGTCGATTCGGGGATCGATTTATTGCGTCAAATGAGACATGATAAATCGATTCCTGATACATTGAACACTGCCCACTGATCCGGTGGGTAGTGTAGCCATACCCTCAGTCTCTACTCCTTTGCACTGCCTGGAGAGGGAGCAGAGCAGGACAGAGAAACTGCCCCACTAAAAGACTGTTTAGAAACTCAAGTGGTACGAGTTTGTGGTTTCAGTCCAGTTCCTAGAGCAGGGGTCGTAAACCTTGCAGAAGTGCTGTGCTGAGTCTTCATTTATTCACTCTAATTTAAAGGTTTTGCGTGTCAGTAATACATTTTAACATCTTTAGAAGTCTATAATATATAATTAAACTATTATTGTATGTAAAGTAAATAAGGTTTTTAAAATGTTTAGGAAGCTTCATTTAAAATTAAATTAAAATGCAGCGCCCCTGACGACCGGTGGCCAGGACCCAGGCAGTGTGAGTGCTGCTGAATAGCAGCGTGTGTGCCACCTTTGGCACTCATGCCATAGATTGCCTATCACTGTCCTAGAGCATACATTTTCACCTCCCAAAAGCCAGGGCTATTACCACTAATTTGGTCCTGATTCTACACAAATATCCTGAAATCAATGGACTATTCACCTGCTTAAATGTTTGTAGGACTAAGGCATTTGTTCTCTCTGATGCTGACAGCTGTGCAGACAGAATGAATGGACCATGGAACAGTTAAATATTGCTGACTACATTGGGTCAGGAAAGGCATTTTTCTTTGTGTGTACATGTAAAAAAATTCTTTATAATTTCTCTAATTTTTAGTTGAACACGACAATCAAAAATTGTGTGGCTTTTCTGGCAGAAAATATTTGGGTTTGGGGTTGCCAAACCCATAATTATTTAGGTTGCCAGGTTTTCATTTTTCCAATGCCAACCTGAACATTTTTCAGACATGCTCATTTCTTGCGCACAAGAAAAAAAGCCATTTTCCCTTCTAAAAAACCTCCTTCATTGTGAAGTTTTTGAAAAGCTGTGTTTCTGACCCAAGACATGATCCCTTCAGGTCAGGTGAGGGGGCAACTCCAACATGTTCCCATCCAGCACCTTTTACCACCAACAGATTGGCATTGTCTAAATGGTATTATGAGTAACATAGCTGATCATGTTCATTCAGCCATGCAGGTCTCACTTCTTTTAGGTTACAGACAAATCTGACCAGCATTGAAGCATCCTTTAGGAAATAACATCCCTCTTGAGGCAGAGTTATTTTATTCAAATGTTAGGATAGCTCAACTTGTTTGTTCTGGATGCTATGCTTAGCAATAATTAGCTGAGAGGCTTATACAAATGTTCCACAGAGTGTGTAGTAATTATTATTGGTGTTGCTAAAATTAAACTGGAAATGAATGGCCTGCAGAATTCAGGGGCTGTTTTGTTTATCTTGTGTATTACCGAATAAAATAGATGGCTAAACCAAGCTGATTAGACTGTGTTGCTTAGCTGGGGTGTCTCCTGGAATTAGATGCACCACCCAGGCCCAGAGTTATGGATATTTATAAACAAATATTTGTTTGTGTGTGTGTCTCTCTCTCTCTGAGACACACACACACTCTGTCAAAAGACTAACTAAGGTTTGTGAACCTTACAAGCCAACATTGGGTCTATCTTGAATCAGAGCAGTGAAAGATGAATGGCTTTACTTGGTCTCAGCCCCAGACTGATTGAAATAACATTTCAGTGTTCCCCTAGAACTCAGAATGGGATCTCTCTTTTCAAAACATAATATACAGTGGTCAGCTTACTTTTGAAGAACAGAACAGAACAGAACACTTACTTCCTCATTAACTATAGTGAAACTACTTGCCCAGTTATAATATGCCCGTGTAGCTTTGTTTCTGTACCTTAATTGAAATAAGCTCATAAGACAAAGTTGGCTTCTCCCTGCCCCTGAGTAAAATAGACGCAATTATTGTCTGTTGGATGAAATTGCAAATTTGGGGACCTTAACTGAAGAATCCTTAAAACCTTCTGAAGTTAACACATCATTGTTCTTAATTGGCGATGAGCTAAGACAGGTGTCTCCAGACTTTGAAATGTGGGCCATATTAGATATTTGAAGGGGCTGTGCGGGCCAAAGCGACTGTGCAAAAATAATAATAATAATAATCAAACATATGCAAATATATGCAAAACATTAAAAAAACAACACTACTCTATTGTGTCAGTGTTGCATTAAATTGTAAATATGGTATAAAAGTAGCTGTATAATGAATGCAGGTACTATGAAATCACACAAAATATTTGTCAATACATTAAAAATCATTTCGCACTATTTTTTAATTTCATGTCCAACTTCTTTATTCCATTTATTGGAGATGTAATTAAGCATCTGGCTTGCATTTTTTACTCTAAGGCAGGGGTCCGTGCCTGCTTGGCCGCAGGAGTGACTCTCCCCTAAATTGGCACTCACGCCTCCGCACAGCTCAGCTGAGCTGCTCCCACGTGCGACCCCTCCCCCTGCCTGCTCAGCTTCAGCAGCCTTTGCCTGCTTGCTTCTCCCCTGTTGATTGTGGGGGCGGACAAATTGAAGCCACGGGCTGCATCCAGCCCTCAGGCTGTAGTTTGGAGACCCCTGAGCCAGGAGATGATGTTCAGATCTGATTTTGATTGGGATTTAGGATAGGATTTGAGGTTTGGGTTTAGGAACTAGGGTTTAATTCTGGATGCCTCACCATTAAGATCTCATTAGCTCTTCCTGTAAGATCTCTGCTACACTGAATGGGATAAGTGTTGTAAGATTGGCTGTTCTAAGATATCTGCCATTTTAGGGCATTATCTTGTGAGAAAAAACAGTTCAGCACTATCCAGTCAGACCCAGAAACTGCCAGTTTTTCATTCCAGTCCGGAACCAAATCTACAGTGACAGGTTTTTATCTTGAGATTCAAATCCCCAAGGTGACTCCATCTAAAGACTGAACGTGTTCAGGCTTGGCGTTTCAGCCATGTTTCATCTCTTCCTGGACCAGGATTTTCAGCAGAAATCTGTCAGCCCTATTACTCACAGCTCAAATTTCAGTGGACTTCTGCCCTTATTTTTTCATTGGCTTTTCCAATCGTAGAATATTAGAGTTGGAAGAGACCTCAGGAGATCATCTAATCCAATCCCCTGCAAAAAGCAGGACCAACCCCAACTAAATCAACTTTTGTTGCCATCTTCATGGGAATGTGTATATATGCTATAATTTTGGATTTTATCTAAATAGGTTCACAAAATCTACATTTCACTTTCAGGTTCAGGACAGGAACAAACTTTAGCATATTTCTCCTGTGTTTTCCCCCTCCAAAACTATGATTAACAGCAAATCTCACATGATTTCTCTACAAGCCATAAATTATTCCCGGTTAATTCAAAACTGCACCTGGGTTTGATCAAAATCTTTTGCCAACCTGGTGCCAGTTAGCTGTTCTGTTCATTCTCTCTGGACACCTGGCATTAGCCACTGTTGGAAGACAGGATGCTGGATTAGATGGACCTTTGGTCCAACCCAGTATGGCCATTTTTATGTTCTTATGATCCCCAAGCCGGTGATTCTTTTGCACAGTGATTGGTATTTTATTGCTGATATTTTCCCTAGTACTTGTAAATTTGGGCCACATTCTTTTTCCATTTATACCAATGACATTAACGTGGTAGGAAACCAAAGCAGAACTGGTCACGAGTCTAGTTAAGAAGCACTCTAGTGACAAATAAAGCCCATACATTTGATTGCAGAGTTTATCATGTTTAAGATAAGCAACCAAAAGTCTTGGCTTTGCAAACCTAGGTGGGGCATCTTAAGACAGCAGGGATTTTTGGTAGTTAACTAGGAAAATGCATTCAATTAGTGTAATGAGACAGCCACTCATAGTCCCTGTTTAACCCTTGATTGACAGTGTCCAATTTGCAGGTTAAATTCCAGTTCCTCAGTTTCTCGCTGGAGTCTGTTTTGGAAGTTTTTTTGTTTTAAAATTGACACCTTCAAGTCAATAATAGAATGGCCAGGGAGACTGAAGTGTTCTCCTACTGGTTTTTGAATATGATTATTCCTGATGTCAGATTTGTGTCCATTTATTCTTTTCCGGAGAGACTGCCTGGTTTGGACAATGTACATAGCAGAGGGGCATTGCTGGCACATGATGGCATACAACACATTGGTAGACGGGCAGGTGAATGAGCCTCTGATGGTGTGGCTGATGTGATTAGGTCCTATGATGGTGTCAGTTGAATGGATATGTGGGCAGAGTTGGCATCGGGCTTTGTTACAAGGATAAGTACCTGGGTTTTTGTTTTTGTTGTGTGGTGTGTGGCTGCCGGTGACTATTTGTTTCAGGTTGGGGGGCTGTCTGTAAGCGAGGACTGGTCTGTCTCACAAGGTGTGTCAGAGTGAGGGATCATCTTTCATGGTGGGTTGTAGGTCTAAACAGGGACTATGAGTGGCTGTGTCATTACACTAATTGAATGCATTTTCCTAGTTAAGTCTCTTTCACAGAGTCTTATCAACTGTTAGACATTTTCACAACAAAAGGTTTTTTTTCTCCTGATGATGATGGCCCATTCAAATTAAACAGCCTCTTAGAATTGGTATGGTAATTTATATTTTTGTTTGTTTGTTTCTTTCTGTGTGTATAAATGCATCTTACCTCTGTTTGTTCCATTCTATGCATCCAATGAAGTGGGCTATAGTCCACGAAAGCTTATGCTGAAATAAACTGGTTAGTCTCTAAGATGCTACAAGTATTCCAAGTTTTATTTTCGGATACAGACTAACACGGCTGTTATTCTTAAACCTTTCAAATACTGGAAATTATTAACCCTTTGAAGTTTCCTTAATTTGTGTCTGAGATTCTTCTCCCATAATCCATTTCCATTATGAATACTGCAGCATGTATATCTTTACTTTGAAACGTCACAGTGGTTGGGGAACTCTGTTTTAAAATAAATGATGCTTGCATAGACAAGGTGGAAAAAAAATGCTGCCACCTTTGGGATACTCTCGCAAAAACAAGTATTGGTTTGTTGAAAGTTACAATAGAAAGATATTTCACAGCGATCCTGCTTGCTGCAGAAATGTGAGTTGAGTAATACATGTAGTAGAACATCATAAGAAGCCCAATTGTTTGTGTTTTATGTAGCGAAAAAAACAATCATTCCTCAATATACCACTGCAAAAAACGTCACCTGCTTGGTTAGATGAATATTGTTGGGGGGATAGTCCCCTTAGATGAAGGATGCAACCCTAAAACTAAACCAAAGTTTAGTTTCCAACATATGGATATACAGAATAATATCCTTACTGATTAAAATGTAACTAACTATCTTCATCTTACCAGATAGGTTGCAAACAACACTTGACTTGTCTACAATATCAGTAGTTTAGTTTTGCAGCTTGCTTATTCTGCCTGCCCCCCGACTTGCAGGGAGGCTAGTCTGTGAAATACTGTATCCCAGCTGTATAGTCATTTCCAGCAGATTTAATTATACACTCGTTGTGGTGGGTTAAATATACTGGCTACCAAGACAGACACTGAATGTCAGCAAAGTCTTTTCTTTTCTTTTTTTAAAGATCAGGGAACGTTAGTGTCAGTGACAATAAATCAAAAGGCGATAACATCGGAGAAAAAGAAAACCTCATCTGGAGAAAAATAATAGCTTCTCTGAAGAGATGGCACCGCAGACAATATCATGTCTTGCCAGCACTGGACAGCAATATTAAAATATGCTGGGTATCAACCTTGTCAACCTGAGAGATACTCAGACATGCATCCTATAACTTTCCAGACAGGAGGTATGAGTACCACCTGCAGAGCCATAATGAAACACAGTAAAGAAGTAACTTAGAAGCCGTGTCACCCTCCTCACTTTCCACTGCAGACCTGACTTGGCCGTCGGCTTTGCAAGTGGGTCTCTCTCACATGCCTGCATGAAGGATGATTTACAGGCCCACAAGTTACTCGTATACTGCCCAATAGCGCCGGTACCCTGTAAAAAGTGCTACGGTGGCATTGCCACATGCAGAACAGAACAGTAAGCTAACACTTGCAGGCTGACTGTACCCCAATGTCTGTAAAGGAAAGAGAAGATTGGCTAAGAAAAAAATGTATAACATTTTTCTCTGCAACAAAATTAAGCTGACTCATGCCCCCAGTCATTAATTTCACATTTTTTAAAATCCAAACCATCTTCAACAGAAGGGGTGAGGAAGAAGCCTCCTCTCAAGCCATGCTTGTTCTCAGAAGTTTACACTCTGATCCACCCCTCTGCTGTTAATTAAAAAACTTACCGCTTTTGCCAACTCCCCCAGCTCCCAGCATCACCACCTTGTACTCCCTGGAGCCTGCGGAAGAATTGCTGGAGGAGCTGATCATTTCATTTTCTAGCTCCATCTTGCACAAGGGACCAGAGGAGAGTGAGAAGGAAGAAAAAGCAACTGACAGGTGCTTGCTCTGATCTTAAACAACTATAAAAGCAGCATTTAAAAAAAAGAAAGGTATGATACAAGAGGTACAATTTATCAGCCTCACACTCACGACTGTTCCTGTGGTAGCTGGAGAAGGTCTCATAGCAACCACTTTAATAGCTTCCAATAAAAATCTCTCTCTGCCCCCTCCCATCTCTGTATCATTTTCTCTCTGTATCTTTTCCTGGACAGAAGCAGTTTTGTAAGGCTCAGGAGCTCTGCTGCCTAGGGGTCTTGCGATGTCATTAGATTTTAAGCAGAGTCCGGGGGAAAAAATTGATCACATCTCTCAATTCTTAAGCTTCTCAGTGCAGAATTTATTTTATTTTAAAGAGATAATGGAGACATATCAGCCAGTTGCTTTGCCACTAGGGTGTTAGCCTGTGCTGACGGAAGTTGCCTGATTTGCACTCAGTTGAGTGATCCATTTCCAGAAAAATAAGAGACAGCTTCATACAATACTCTTTTTTGTTGTTGTTGTTTTTCCAATGGTTTCACAAATAGGGTGACCAGACAGCAGGTGTGAAAAATCGGGAAGCGGATGGAGAGTAATAGGAGCCTACATAAGAAAGACTCCAAAATCGGGACTGTCCCTGTTAAATAGGGAATCTGGGTCACCCTATTCACAAATAACTCAAACTCTCCGTTTTAGGATTTCCCATAGCATCCATTGTTTTAGTATTGTTCAGAGAGAAGTGTTGAGTTTGGTTCAATATGATTATTTGTAGAAATTTGATTTTTCTTGCCATGAAGAGATTTTTTAAAAGAACATTAACAATGGCCACTATTTGAGAAACGTCACTAATTATTTGTGAGTGTTTGGACAATGGCTGGATAAGCATGGAAATATTTGTAAATCCCAGAAGTTTCATAGATTTTTAGAAACCAGGGATTATCTGGCCAAATAGTCTTACCAGCAGTTCATTATTTATTATTCTCCTTTTTAAAATAATTCAGTCACCCACTGAGGAAGCAGGAAAAATGCCATGTGACTTATCTGACCAATTGAGCAATCTAGATAATGACTAGCAAATAGGCAAAGCACCTAGCCTGAACACAACTGAAAAGGTTTATAAAGGGAGGGGATGGGAATAGAAGAAAGACAAAGATAACTGCTGAGACCATGGGGATGATCAGGAATGTGTGTGCACATCTGGATAGCTTTGTTCCTACATCTTCACTTCGGGTAATTGTGTCACAAGATTTAACAATTGATAGAAAGTAGGCTCCAGGCTTTGAAATAAAAGAAAAAAAAGTCAGTAGTAGAACTGGTTGGAAAATAGGGATGGGAGGAGATGAGATGGGGCAAGGAATGGGGGTTGACATTTTATTAAATAATTGGAAACTTAAATTTTTCAGCAGACATTTTACATTTTGGGGACAGGAATTGCCTGAAAAGGGTCAGTTTTCAATGTTTTTGTTTTCTGATGAAAACTCAGATGGGAGGAAGATAGGCTCTTTCCATGTAAAATTTTGTTTAATCAAAAACTCTATTTTCCCTAAGCAAAAATCTTTGATGCAAAATTTTTGACCAGACCTATTCAAGAATTCCAGAGGTTCATTTCGATTAAGCACTAAAGGCCAAAGTTTATAATAGGAGTCTAAATTTAAATCTTTTTAGACTTTCAAATACAGTTACTGGACTGATTTGCAAAACTGGTGAGCACTCAAGAACTGTCATTAAAGTCCATATTCCATTTTGCTCTCTCCCCACCCCCATTGGGAGGGAAGCAGCTTTAGATAAAAGCTATGGGAAGGACTTGCATTTAAGCTCACTGTACAAGGATTTAGACAAGCAGTTCACAATAAGGTGGCAGATACAAGTGTGTGTTGAACACTTTCCGATATCGTGCATTGAACTGAGAATGTCCCCCCTCCAATATATTCTGGAGAAAACATAATCTTTGGATCAGAATAGGTTAATAATTCTCTAGTGCAGCTTTTTCATATAGATAACTGGATGGATGTAGTGGAATATGCCATTAACACTGCATCACACTGCTTTATAAAGTGAGTAACACTATAATCATTTGAAACTCCAGAGGTTATGTAAGGAGGCAGAATGTAATTACTTAAGATGGACTTTAGCCAAGACACTGACATTACCTCAGCTAGTTGTACAAAATGTGCCATGAGATCCTTAAGGAACGCAAATGGTCAGAGATCAGCTCCACCAACCCACTCAGACTGGGATCAATCCAAATCCAAGTGAAGTCAATGAGAAGATTCCCATTAGCTTCCAAAGGAATTGGATCACTCTTATTGTCCTTAGCACCATACTCGAGTGTTAATACAGTATTGACTCAGCAGGAAGAATGCTACATATCATCACCATTTCCTGAAACATTTGGGTTTTCCTGGTCATCTCTCATCCACATAACCAACCCATTCCTCGGGAGTCTTCACCTTAGAAATTAGAAGTACATCTTGGTTGACATTAAGATTTATCATGACTAGTGATAGAAGGTGGGTGACTTCAGAGAGAACTTTTGAGCAATACTCCCATCACAGCTAATACTGATCATCTACACACAAAAACTCTGGATCTCATTACCCTTTCTTCCCATGATCAAAACCCTGTTGTAGTAGTTTGTAACCACAACCTTATTTTGGATTTACAGCCTAATCTTGCTTTCATTAAATCCTGAACTATTGCAAACTCCTTAATTTCAGTAGTGCAAAATCAAACTCTTAGGCCCTAAGAAGCATATATATTTTATGGCAACACTATGTTTATCACCCAAGTAGGAGCCTGGGCTATAAAGGTCTGACGCCTTTTTCTTCAGTAAACATCAGCAGAGAGTCATTTAGATGAAATGTAAGGATGTGACATCAAAACAATGAAATATTGAGCTGTTTAAGGAGGCATTCCTGTCCTAATAGTACCCACCATCACCAGATAAAGAAACAGATTTTAAGAGGTTTAAAGAAAACTCTCTTTAATAGAATTCTGTCTCTCAAGACATCACTTACCAAGAGTTGTGACTGTAAAATCTCTGCTTCTTTATTGTTTTGCCTTTATGGTCCTCACTTCTCTAATGTTTATCAGAATGATTCCTATCTGATTTTTTGATGTCACCTAACTAATTTTGCAAGATTTAAATCAACTTGGGTGGTAGGATATGATTGGGTAATGAAGTGTTTCATGCTATTTACAGATGAGGAAGTTGACACATACAACTCTCTGGTGGCATAAGATACTGAATAGAATAGATCCAAGGTTTCCTAGAAACATACAAATTGTTATAGGTCAGACCAGTAGTCCATCTTTTACACTTACAGTGTCTTGACATGTACCTAATACTTCTGTGCATTATGGTATTCCCACTGACTTGACTTCTCATTGAAATCAGTTCCCACTGACATGAATTAGGGCCCTAATCTTGCACTATAGTAGTCAATAGGATTTTTGCCGTTGAGTTCAGTGGGAACAGCACCAAGACATAGATGAATAAGGCTATGTTCATACTTAAATTTAAGCATTTTAAAATTTATCACTTTGCAGGATTAAGCCCTGAAATGCAGCTTTTCACTGTTGGTGAATTAACTACATCATAAAATTATTGTATTTTTGTATTATTGTATTATTGCTTGCTTTGAAGATATCTCAGTCTAAAAGAAAAGCTGATATATTGATCAACTCTTGTAAGAATAGCATCTTTAAAATGATGAATATGGTAACAAGTGACATACCACAGTGTCTCCAATAGCTTCGTTAGAGATGGATCCTGAATCATGATTGAAAGTCAAGGGCAGATGATATTTTAACCACTATGGCAGGACTCCTCTTTGTTGTACTTTCTAAATTTTCTTATAAGCTCTGCACTGATATCTAAAGATTTCTTTAATAAATCTATAGTGTTGACTCTCTCACAGTAACAGAATTTCCAAAGAGAACTCAGGTTTACAAATTCTCAGAGGGATAATTCCTCCTCAGTCTTCCGGCCTTTCCTCCTTGTACCCAATAATAGCAAAGCATCTTTTTCAATTGTTTCTTTAACTTGTGTCATTTGGGACTCAACTCAATCAATGCAAATAAATCTTGATAACTACTTAGTTGGGCTTTTTAATTTGTCTAAAATTGTATTCATATTTTTCAAAATGCTTGCGGCCCTTTCTTTTTAATGATCTATATCTGCTGTGGATTATAGAGCATTAACCTCTTTTTGTTCAGTTACAAATCTACAGCAAGTTCCCACATAAGCAGACAAAAAAACCACTAAATCTATGAGGCTTTGCTAAATCTACATGTGTGATGTGTCTCTGAGCTCATTTTGCAGGGCTTAATGTGCAGACTCACTTTAAGTTTTGTAAACTGTATCAGTTTTCTGCACACACAATTCCTACTGACTTCAGTTGGTGTCTCATGGCTTTATCTGCAAGCAAAATTAGTCTTATTTGAAACTATTGAAGCAAGCAGAACAGCTAAGCATTCTATTCAATATTTAATAGACCCCACTCCAGCCAAACATTGTATTAGCTTTCTACTCTATTCCTCATATGAATTTTAAAGTATGAGGAGCACAATTAGGTGGGGATTTATATATTTATGAGAAGGGGACATTGATCAATAGGAAGTTGTGAGCACTTACAATTCTCCCTCCATACACAGAAAATTGGATCATAGCTAGTAAGTGCAATTATGCACGTGAATTACATGTGCATGGAAATAGTCTTATGTTCAGCCAAACCACATACACTTTAGTGGCATTTCTGAAAATAACTGTTTCTTTCATGTTCAGCTTTGTGTGCCATTTTCCACAACTGAACTCTGAAAACTTAGCCTGTGATGTCCAGTAGCTGCAGACACGCAGCAATATTGTTTGTTATTAGGAGATGATAATGTGCTTGGAGCTTCCCAATATACAAGCTATACAAATAGTCCCTATCTAAGAACTTACAGTCTAAGCAGGGGTGAATCACAGTAGACAGTGAAGTCCAGAGGAGGAAATAACAGTAGATAACCTAATTTGGTTGTTACCTCACTAGCTAATATTATTATGCTATTGACTCATTTCTGGTGGGTCTTCTGAGTGTATGCACAATGTGCCTCAGGTGGCATGTGACAAGGATTCATCATCGGATTTGGTCCACTGGTTAGATCATTAGTTTCCCCAGCGCAGGTGCTGATGGGGAGTGCGACGTGAATGGTGACATGTGAAAAAATGAGTTTTCAGGAAGCATTTGAATGAATGAGATTTTTAAGGGGAGGCTTGACAAAGCCCTGGCTAGGATGATTTAGTTGGGGATTGGTCCTGCTTTGAGCAGGGGATTGCACTAGACGACCTCCTGAGGTCCCTTCCAACACTGATATTCTATGTTTCTATGAACAACAGCTAGTGGCTTGGCAGATCAGAACTGAGCTGATATTCTCTGCATCAGCTGTGCAAGGTTTTCTTAATAGTGAGCTATGTTGAAACTATGTCCCTAATCGAGTAGGATACCTAAGCATGTGCCTACCTTAGGCATGTGAGTTGCTCCACTGAAACACACAGGAGTACGCACATACTTATTAAAGTGTGGCATATATGTAGATATCTTTCTGACGAGGAGTCTAAATGACATAGCATAACTATATTCCCCTATTTCCATTCTACCGTGTCCAGGACTAGTACATTCACAATCTAAACCTGGGCTAAAGACAAAAGCATCGATCTGAACTCCACCTCTGCATAAGCCGTATATTTCTCAAAACATTCAATATGTTAATTCCTAATAATAAGAGTTTGTTGAAAAAAATGGAATATTTTCATTAAAAAGCCCCTGTTTTGTCTGAAAATGTTAGTTTGAAATATTTTAATGAACTCTACTAATAATTTTACTAGAAAACTGAGTATAAACCAAATAAATAATAATGCTACTAAAAAGTTGAAAATAAAGAGCAACTATCAGTGACTTGACCCTTGAATTATTTGTAATTCTATAGAAAGTACATCTGACATTTGTCAATTAAAGGGTTAACGAATTAATATGATGTCCACTTGAGGAACAGCATCAAATGGGGTGCCACAGAGACCAATCCTTTTGTCATTGATGACCTACATGAAGGCACAAATGCAACTGTGAACAGATTTGCTAGCAATATTGCATTCAGTGGGTTAGCAAACACACTAGAAAGCAGATCCAAACAGTGGATTAACCTACAGATTTTAGAACAGTGGGCGACTTGCAATGAGATATTCATTGAATCCAAATATGAATAGGGAAAAGAAATAAATTGTAGCTCCATACAGAAGAGTCATATGGAAAGCAGCAAGTCAGAGAGACAATAATGAACTATTTAAAAATCTAGAGCCATTATGCGACTGTGTACGAGGGGGAGAAATCATTGCCCATCTTCTTGGATGCATGTCTGTATATAGGGATTTGCATATAAGTGTCTGTGTAGGTAAATATAAACACATTTTTGTGTGTGTGTATATAATATATATGTATATATTATACACACATGCACATATAATGCACACATCTGTGTATACACACAGACACGAGCACACATACACGAATGCCAATCCCTATATATAGGCATACATCCAAAAGAAGGACAGTGATTCCCCCCACACGTGGTTGTGTGTGTGCGTGCACACATAGTGCTTTGCTACATATCCCTGGTATGAAAATAAAGTGAAGACCAACCAGAAAAAAGTTTCAATACCCAGAGTATAAAATAGATGAGCAGAGATGAAGGAAACTCAGTTTATGTAGTTTAGGAGAGAAGACTCAAGGGGAAGCAAATTGTGACACAGTCAAGAAATACCTTCAAAATTACAGTATAAATGAAGGAAGCGTCTGATTCAGAAGCTGTTGGGACAAGTGACAGCCTGAGAAGAAGGAATGAAAAAATTAGCCTAAATAGCAAAATGTTCTTGAAAGTAAGAAGAATAAGGAAGTGGAAGAATCCTAATGGAGACTTTTGAGGTATTGTCACTGGGGACATTCAAGAACAGAGTGGACAAAATATCAGAGGGAAAGAAGTAGCAGCTTTCCTACACCTAGTAGGTATTTATATACTTTCCTAGTTGTGAACTGTTTCTCTCCCTAGCTCCAAATGCATTACAAAGCATGCATGAAACAATTTTAGTAAAGTGTTGAGAGAACTCCAGCAAATGTAAATCCACAGTTTGTACCAGAAGGACTCAGACATCCTACAACATCTTCTCTATCTCAAATGATATCTTCCAACTCATCTTTTGCCTCCTCAGCAGAAGCACTGGAGGATAGCTGGGTCGTGCGTATATATATAATAAGTATGTATATATTCATATATATGCAACAGATGCTGTTGCAGATCTGTCTTTAAGTTTTGCATATATTCAATGTCAATACATCACATTTAAAATATATAATTAAGTCTATCCTTGAACTTAATTAAAATTCTAGTCAATCTGCACAAATCCAGAAGTGACCTGAAATCATTAATACCTGATACCAGTCACATCATAAATCATCTGTGAGACCATACTGGAAACCGAGAGAAAATAGCATTTCTAGTGACATACACTGGGATATGACCTGCAACTTCTGTTTTCTAAGAGAAGTTGTAGATCAGTCATTTACCAATTTAAAATGCCTCTACAATAAATACACTGGAAAATGTTTTCTTCTTAGAATGGAATAAGCACATTCTAACTTGTTCCTCTTGATGCTATTTGCATTATTTTCTGAGCTGAAAATAGGGATGGGCAAACGGGGTGATAATGCCCTGGATTCCTGTGACAAACCTCCTTGTAGATAGGAGAAAGGAAACTTTATTCTAAAATTTCAAACCCCTCCATAAAAATCTAGATCTTTCAGGTAGCACAGGCTTATACTGCTGGTGTCTTCCTCTTTATTCTTATATTTAAAAATTGTTCTTTCACTCTACCTACTGAAAAGATGTTTCATATTTTCTTATTTGTGGCGAATCACGCTTTCCTAGCTTGCTAAGAACCCAATTTATAAAGTGTTGAGCATCTCCTATAATGCACCAAGATCCCTTAACAAAAGGACTTGAAGGTGCTAACATTTCCTTACAATATAAATTAAAATAACTACCCAGATCGGCGGGTAGTGTTCGATGTATCAGGGATCGATTTATCGCATTTCATCAAGACGTGATAAATTGATCCACAAATCGACACCTGTACTCCACCTCAGCAGGAGGAGTAAGAAGAGTCGATGGGGGAGCCGCCTCCGTCAACTTACCACCATGAGGACAGCCAGGCAAGTCGAACTAAGATACTTCGACTTCAGCTATGTGAATAACGCAGCTGCAGGTGTATTTCTTAGTTTGACATCCCCCCCCCACCAGTGTAACCCAGCCCTCAGACTCTGCCTAGCACTTAGTCTATTATCATGCTGGCTATATCTCACAGCATTGATTATGGTAGGTTAGTGTGTCAAACACACTGTTTCTCAGAAAAGAATCTCAAAGCTCCAGCTCTATGCAGTAATTTCACTGATGGCACTCAATTTCTTGTTCTATCAGTAATCCAGTTCATCAGCTCATGAAACTGGGCTTGAGGGCATCATCCTGAAGGTAGATTTTCCCCTCTACCCCCTGACAGAGTTCCCTCCCTACTCTGAACTCTAGGGTATAGATGTGGGGACCGACATGGAAAGACCCCCTAAGCTTATTTTACCAGCTTAGGTTAAAACTTCCAAGGCACAGGTTCCTCCTGTACCTGGGTGACAGGCTGCCACCACCAAGTGTAAAACAAAGAATCAGGGAAAAGGCCACTTGGAGTCCTATTCCCACCCCCACCCCCCCAAAAAAATCCCCCTCAAGCCTACACTCCCTCCTGGGAAAGGCTTGAGATAAACCCCTCACCAATCCTTACAGGGGAACCTGATCCAAAAACCCGGATCTAAAACAATGGGGCGGGGGGATCAGCCAGATTCTTAAAAGGAGAATTTTAATTAAAGAAAAAAAAGTTACTTCTATAAAATCAGGATGGAAATACTTGTACAGACTTACAAAATTTTTAAAAAAAACCCCACAGAGGAATCCCCTCTGCTTAGTTTTAAAGTTACAGAGAAAGCACAGGGGTATCTCCCTAAAGCATGAGAAATTCACAAGTGAGAAACAAAAATAAGCTAACACACCTTGCCTGGCTATTATTATTTGTGATGGTTAGAGACTGACATAGAATTAGATGGAGGGAAGAAAAGGTTGTCTGGCTCCTTTTAAATCCCCAGAGTAAACCAACCACAAACAAAGGCCATAGATCAAAAGCTTTCTCTCCCCCAGATTTGAAAGCATCTTTGATCCCCATTGGTCCTTTTGGTCAGTTGCCAACCAGGTTCTCTTAGCTTCTTAACCTCTTACAGGTAAGGTAAGGAGGAATTCTAGGCTACTTTATTGTTATGACGTATCAGTAATCAAGTTCATCAGCTCATGAAACTGGGCTTCAGGGCATCATCCTGAAGGTAGATTTTCCTCTCTATCCCCCTACCCAAAAGGATTGTGGTGTTGTTTATTTGTTTAAACATGTCTTCCAAATGCTATGGATAAGATGAGAACATGAGGACTGGAAGAGCAGTTAGTATCTCCTTAATGGAACAGTCTCCAATGTGCCCGTACATAATCACCTATTATTAAATAGTTAATGTGTCGTTAAACCCATCATTTAAATCCATGGAACACAAATCACTTAAGATTTATGTTTTGCTTTTGATTCAAGATTTTAAACCTCCAAGCTCTCTGCCTAGTGACCAGAATACTTATCCAGGTTAATTGATAAAGCCTTTCAAAGGTAAAATCCTGCAGGCAGCAATCACATGATTCACATGTAGCATTACCTTCAGATTATTTTATTCCACACCCCTAGAGCAAGAAGGCATCCCTGTGGGGGATAGGAGGGGAAAATACTGCTTTGCTCAATCTCTGAGACAGTCTCTTCTAGTCCTTTCCCTGGAGCAAGGTCCCTCACTCAAGGTGATGCCTAAAGGCACAATCTTGTCTATACTACAATTTACAGTATTAACAGTAGCAACATGTACTCATCTGAAACAACTGAGATTTTAAATATTGAATACATGCAATGAACTGCTTGCAAAAAATGTTCAAATTATAGAGCAAAAAATATCTTGAATGACAAATCTGACAGTCTGGTTATCTAATCATGAGCAATCTTTGGACTGCAAAAGAGACAAACCATTTTTTAAAAAAATAGTCATTTTAGATTATTTGCCCATCTATTTCCCACCTTTGCAGATGCTATTCTTTGACCAGGGATATTTTTTCCTATTGATTTACATCCTGACAAATGTAGCTTTGAAACTGAACAAATAGAGAGATTTTTTTAATGCAAACTTTGAATTTGCAGATTATCATATTATGCAGCAAAAATTGTAAAGGCCCAAAAATCACAGCATCAGATATAGATCTACAATTTCCTCCTATTATTGTTAAGGTAGTGTGACGGAGTCAGACCAGAAGGATATAGGAGAGTGTTGGAAGGCAGGTATATCAGCCTCAGGATGTACAGGTCCTTGTTCCCTGGATAGCCAAACAAAGGCTACTCCAGACCAATCAAGACACCTGGGGCCAATTAAGAACCTTCTAGAAAGGAGTAGAAACAGCTAGCCTAACTGGGACACCTGAAGCCAATCAGGGACTGGCTGAAACCAGATAAAAACCTCCCAGTTAGTCAGGTGGGCTGTGGGTGTCAGGAGCTGTGGAAGGAAGTTATGCTGTTGGTGAGACTGAGTGGTGGACAACATATCATACAGAAGGACGGAGGCCCTGAGGTAAGGGTGAAGTGGAGTTTGAAGAAGCGGGGACTGCTGTGGGGAAGTAGCCCAGGGAATTGTATTGTGTTTTGTGGATAAAAGGTCAGCCGTCTTAGCTGATACTATTAGGGTCCCTGGGCTGGAGTCCGGAGTAGAGGGTGGGCCCGGGCCCCCCCTTTTTCCACCTTCCATACTGGCCTGTGATGAAGGTAACTCACTAGGCGGTGACTCTTGCCAATTATACTGAGAAAGGGAGGTCACTCTGGGGCCTAGATGAGTTTCTGAGGCCCCTAAATCTGCCAGAAAGCACAGGACCCACAAGTACAGACTTGGAGCTGTGTCACAGTAGTTACACTGGAGGTTTTTATTACAATATGTGGATTACAATGAGTAGTTTCATAACACCACCCTTGTGAAAATTCTCTCAGAAGCAGCCTGATAGCAAAAGTCCCTGTTCTTGCCCTGTTACCCTCACGCTCAAGGGCACCCTACCTTTACCCTTCCATGGGCTAATGACATAGCCCAGTTAATTTAGGAACCCCACCCTTTCCAAGTTCCTAGGGCTCTGGGCGAAAGGCACCTACCCTTACTCGGTTCCTAGGGCTCAGGGCATAATCTTCTGCAGGTTTGTGGGGCCTTTAACACATTAATATCCTTAACAGTTACCAAAGCAGAATACATATGCAAAGCACACAATGTTCAGCACTCCCAATAAGACAGAAGAACTTTTCCTGGTGGCCAGTCAAGTCAGATCATCCAAGGCTCCAGCTTCTGTATGATAACATCCTCCCAATCATGAGGTCTGGCAGCTCTGATCTTGGGCTTTGTCCTGGAATTAGGCTCCAAAGGACTTCCTTTTGGACCTCAGTTGATATAGTTAAACTTGGGTCCTGCTTAGCTATACTTAAACAATCATTTTAAATTAAAGTTCGACAAAACAGCATTTTCACCAATCCTAGCCCATAATACTACTCTCCTTTCTTAAACAGCTAATGTTTATAAAGCAGTTTCAGAAACTATGGAGGGAGGTGTCCTACACATGAAAATTATTATTAAGAAAGATGCTATCTGGAATTCGGAGGAAGAGGAAAGAGAAAGACTAATAATCAGACTGCAAACCAGAAGCTAGAGCTGGTAGATATTTTTTTCAAATAAATGTGTTGATGATAGAAAATGGCTATTTTTCAAACATGAAAGATTTCACAAAGCGATGGCTGACTTTCTGACAAAGCTTTATTGACTTTAATGCAATCATTGTTGATATTTCCAGTCTCCAGATATCAGGTGTATAAAAATAACTGTAGTAACCTAAACATATAACAATAATACAAAAAGGATTATTAATCTGTATCAATATTGAGGTATATTTGCCCCCAAGATGCTAGCGGTATATTTCCCCAAAGCATAAAACAGGTTATTTTGGCACTCCTGGAAAAGGAAAATACTGGGAGAAGCTATGAATGTATTGGTGAAGAGTTTCATTCCCCCACCCCCCACAACAAGCTCTACCAAATCCTAGGGAAGTTTTATCTGTGAGTCAAGTTTTGTAAGATCTGTTCATATTTAGCCCCAATGCAACTTTGCTCAATATTGTGAAGCACTTTGCTTATACCCAGTTAACTTTAAAGGCACAGTGTTCAAAATATATCCTCTAACACAATATCACTTGGGTGTACACCTTTTGCACACCCTCAGTTGTGTGTACAAATGACAGAACTTCCATGTTTAAGGTTTGCATGTGTCTACACATTCTGTTTATGCATGCAATTGTTAGTGAGCAAAAATTCCGTGCACAAGAGATTTTTATATTCAAGATGGAAGGTGAAACAATGGAGACCAAAAAGAAAGCTCTTCTGAAAAGTTCACTCCATGCTTTCTGGTACTCAAAGCCCTTAGGATTGGAATACTGAATCTGCCAGTCTACGGCTCTCCATATATAGCTATATCTAAATCGATATGGCTATATAAATAGTGATTCTGCTGGCCATGGACATTCTAAACAATCTTCCAACTGAAGCAGAAGTTCATTCTGAGTCCCATAAAAATCACCTAGTCTGAATATTAAAATCAAGATTCAGGAGTCTGGAAAGCCCAGGGGTACATTACCAAGCATTTACTGAAAGGCCTGTAAACTATTTTTGGCCTGCTGTAATTTGCGCACCATCACAATGTAATTGTGGATTATCTTTATGAGATAAGTTTGAGTACAATCAGTTAACTTTAATAGACAATCTGCTGGAATTTTAGAAAATCAAATCTCCTTGAGTTCTGAATCTATGGAAGCCTCAAATTAAACCTCAGACAATTAACATTAATTGAACAAGATTTGAAGGGATCAGTCACAATGCATTTCCCAATGTCTTTATGCCACAGCATCTACCAAGTAGCATACTGCATCAAAGAAAAAACAAGACAAAGTACATGAATTATTTTGCTCTTAATTTTCAGTACAGCAGTATTTTTTATTCCTCAAATCTGTGATATTGTGGATGATTCCTCCTGGCTTGCTCCCTGTTGTTGTTTTTTTTTTAAAAAAAAAATCATTTATGGGTAAATCTTCAATAGTAAAATTTTGTTCCAATGTACTTGTAAATGAATTTAACACCCAAACCATCTGTACCATCTGTAACACAGACATAAAATTACTACATGTAGTCTTCTTCCCATTATGTATCAATGGAAAACCAGATTGTTATTTAAAGCATGAGCAAACTAGGATGCAAGCTACTACTTTGCAACCCTTTTGCATTAGGTTTTCTTTTAGCACTACGGTGAGCAAGATTTACCATCTTCTGGGTCCCCTGCAGGTGCTCTGACAAGGAAAGTTTGGAGGTCCTTGAAGGCCTGGGGTCCCAAGATCTGTAGTTCCCTGGCAACCTGCCATCTGGAGCATCCCAGAGCCAAGGAACTGAGGGCTTCCAGGAGGTCTGCGGCTCCAGGGTAGCTTGTCAGGTAGCCTGCTCTAGAAACAGGGCTCAATTCCATTACATGGAGAACTGAGAAATGTTTGTTGTATTGAAATCTTCCATTAAATAAAATGATTTTTCTCTGCACAGTGACACTAGTAAGTATCTCTTCCTCAGGCAAGCTCATCACTGCGTAGACAACATGCACAGAAATGACTGAAGACAATCAGTCACAGACACTCAGTCCCGGGAAGAATTGGCTAGTAGCCTTGTCCAATTAGTAAGGAGGACAAAACTTTCAAAGGAACTAGAGTCAGTCTCTGGAGCCCACATCTCCAGTATGAATATGAATGCCCATGATCCTCACTGCTTTAAGAATTAAATGCAAAGCCATTTCTTTGAATTAGCTTTCCCACAATAGTGTCCCAATCTACTCACACACATTGAGGATGTCCTTGTGGGAGGTGGAGGTGAAAGAGAGAAAAAAAAAGAAGAACTCCTACTTGTCTAGATATGCTTGGAGGAATAATGTGACAGATCTTTGGCTGGTGTAAGTCTGCATAGCTGCAATAATACAATTATTTTCTGGAATTAAAGTTAATCATGTGCATAGCGTTAGCAGGATCAGGGACTTAGATAAAAAGGACTTATTTTGTAAAGGAATATCTATTTATAGCTTTAATAACTAGTCACTCTGAGAAAGAGAAGGCTGAAAGCAGACATTGATAGCTAGGTCCCGGGGGGGGGGGGGCAAGAAGATCATAGGGTCTGTTCAATCTTATGGAACAAATCTAAGAATAGCTGAGTGTTGTGTTAGAGATGGCTGTTGACATAAGCTACCCATGATCTGAATGCATATGTTGCACATTCACTAGCACTCTATTGCAACCTTGGCACAGAGCCTGATCCAAAGCCCACTGAAATCACTGGAAGTTTTTCCATTGATATTAATGAGCTTTGGATTCATTCCCATAACAAATTACGTTTATGTAATAGATTAAGAAACAGATGAGGTTACCCCTGTATGCTTGTATGACTTGACATTGGGCTGCCCTTTTAATGCCCTGAAGAAATATTTACTTGTTTTTGTCCTACTTCTGCAATCGATTCTTCTATACTGGGGCTGGACACAATATAACTGCACCAGGAACAGTAGCATCACAATAGAACCCCTTTATCTCCCTCCTGGTAGTTACATTCATAACCATAATAGTGTAACAACGGCAGAACTGGAGTGATGCAATTTATGATTGCTTATGCCTCCCCCAAAGTTCCTTATAAAAAAAAGTCAAGTCAATAAGGTTGGAATTTTCAAAGCACTTGCCATTGGCCCTGCTCTTCTCACACTGAAGTCAAGAGTAAAGTCCCATTTATTTCAATGGGAGCAGAATCAAGCTCGGGGGAGTGTTTTTGAAAATCTCACCCTAACGATTTGATCCTGCTCCCACTTAAATCTATGGTAAGATTCCCATTTCCTTCAGTGGAAGCAGAACCAGGTCTCAAACGCATGAGTCTATTCTCCCTAGGAACACATGCCTAACTACTGAAATGTGGATTAAGCAAAACCAGACATATACCATTAAAAAGGAAAGGATGTTTAGACTGGAATTATAATACATCTCAGACCATTAGGTGTGAAGCTCTTTTTATACTTCTATACTTAAGGGATTTTCATATTTACAGAAGAGATCGTAAAAGTTTTTTCCAATCCCTGTGATATGAGTCTTGTGTGTCATTTTTATGCAGTGAGAAGCACAGAAAAGGAAGGTGGTGAAAATGCATGACTTTCACTAAAGCAACTGTCTAATAACCCCCTTTTCCAAACTCTGGATCATCTAATTAGTTCATGAATTTCAAGCATCTAGCAGTTCCATGTGCAAGGATACACTCAACCTGGCAGAGGTGAGGACGTGAAACTGCAGCTCTGTGCAGAGTGGAGAGGGAGGGAAGTCTGGATTGGAGACAGCTTCAGAAAGTGTATGAAATCTTGATAGGGTATTCATTTTAATTGTAACGGCAGAGAGGATGGGGGGCTTTGAGTCCTTGCCAGAAATAGGCAAAATATAATTATAGAAAAATGGAAGTGACACTTTGTGGGATATTAGCTCAGAACTCGTAGGAGGAAACCAGTTAAGACAGAGCTCTTATTTCTGATTAAATATAGCGATTGACAAAAGTGTTGACTAACTGCTTCTGGGAAAAGTTGTCATGTGAGTTTATTACAGCCATTCTCTTGCACCTGGCATGGGGACTGCACTGTAAAGGAAGACAAATGGTCTTGTGGTTAAAGCTTATCTGGGAGCTAGAAGAACCGATTTGGTTTCTATTCCCACCTCTACCACAGGCTTCCTCAGTGAGATCTCTGAACTGAAGGCTAAGGTTGCTGCCCACCTCACAAGTGTATGGTGAGGCTTGAGTCAATATTTTGAGGGGGCCATTTTAGATTAGTCTTCAGGCTGCTGTAGCCTGCCCCAGGCGACCAGCCCAGCGCTGAGGGATCTGAGGTAACATGGTCTCCCACCACCCCCTCTGATCTCATGCTATAACCCAGGGGTGGCCAACCTGAGCCAGAGAAGGAGCCAGAATTTACCAAAGTACATTGCCAAAAAGACACAGTAATACCTCAGCAGCCCCCGCCATCAGCTTCCCTCCCCTCCTCCACTCCCAGCGCTTCCCATCCACTGGCAGCCCTGCCAAACAGTGCCTCTCCCTTCCTCCCCACACCTCCAGATCAGCTGTTTCCTGGCGTGCAGGAGACTCTGGGAGGGAGGGGAAGGAGTGAGGGCATGCTGGGCTATGGGGAGGGGTCGAGTAGGCAGTGCCTGTGGCAGAGCCTGGGGCTGAGCAGTGAGCACCCCCGGGTACATTGGAAAGTTGGCACCTGCAGCTCCAGACCCAGAGTCGGTGTCTATACAAGGAGCTGCATATTAACATCTGAAGAGCCACATGTGGCTCTGGAGCCACAGGTTGGCCACCTCTGCTATAGCACATCTGTACCAGAAAATATAGCCCCTCACCACCAAGATGAAAATAAGCAAAGGAGACAGCTTAAATGTTAAGACTGCTTTCAGTCATCTCCTCCAGTGCAGTCACATACACCTCAACAGCCTCATGAATACTCCCAATACCCTCACACAACATTAGTCCAAAACTTATAGGAAACTTACATGGATTTTTTTTTTTTTAAAAAAAAAACATCCTAGCAAGGCTGGAGTCAGAAATGTCCATAAATCACAAACCGATATGGTGAATTTCTAGCAGACAGGTGTCCCTGGAATTACCTGAAATGCTCAGGGACTCAAATACATGAAAACATGACAGGTATGGATTTCAAATTGGAATTTTATTTTACATCTGACACTGGAGGCTGTACTCCAGTGCAGAATAACAGCACTGACAACTTCTAAAGCATATGGTCCAACGTAATATAAGTCCCGCTTTTAAAATAACATCCCCAGCGGGGTGAAAAAAAAATACAGCATACTAGATCACCTATACTGTTTTATTGCAGCTCTGGTATTGTTTCATAAGAGTCCATACATTTACCTCTTCATCATCATCATCTTAATAATGATAACTTTAATTTGCAAAGCACTTTGGGACCTCATTGTGTGAGAGGCCTCATAGAATGGCAAGATACCAAATTACTAATGTTAATTATCATGTGTTTCCAGAGGTTATTGTGATGGGAGTGGCAGCCTTCAGTATAATTAAGATTTCTTATACAGAACAGTGCCAACCCTACTCTAAATAGATTTTTTAAAGGTATTTAGGTATTGCTTTTCTCAGAATTACAAGGCCTAAGTGACTTACATGGCTAAACCCCATTTTAAAAAGTGACCTAGGCACTTAGCAGAAGCTACCTCAAAGTGGTGGAGCCACAAGTGCCCGAACAGTGGCCAAGGTCCCCATGCCACCCCTCTCCCCGAGCTCCTGCCCCCACACCACTCCTTCCCCCTCAGATTCCACCCTGCCCTTGCACCACCTTTTCCCCTAATGCCCCTCTCCTCTCTACCCACCATTGTTTGCCCTTATGGGTCGGTAAAAAGTGGTGGGACCATGACCCCATTGTTTCAGCACCCTTGGTACTTAGGGCTAGATTCACAAGGAAGTCAGACACCTAAGTCCAATATTTAGGACCCCCTGTCATTAAAAAAAAACAAAAACCCTTTGATCAGCTGTCACCTACCTCTGGAAGCACCTAATATCTCAAGGCACCTACATTTCCACAGTTAATGTCCTCAAGGGTGCCTCAAATTCAGCAGCTGAGCAGGACGTCGTTCAAGTGCCAGAAGGATTCACAAACTAGTCATTCCTCCTCCTACCTGTCCTTTGGGGCTAGTCTGGGAGGTGTGCTCTGAGTATGCCTACCCACACCAAAAAGCCTGGAGGTAGGGGGAGTAGAGCAGGCAGCATGCTTATTATAACCTTTAGCCCAGTGGTTAGAGCACTCACGCAAGATGTGGGAGACTAGTTCAATTCCTCCTTCCTTCATGAACTTTAGCTTGATATAGATTTTCTTACAAACGTTGACAGCTTCCCACACCCTGAAGAAAGGACCTTAGGCAAGCTAACCCTTTATTTTAACATAAGCACCTGGAGTGTGAGATTCAATGCTGAATTATTTGTGAACTCTGGTTAGGAGAACCCCAAGAGTTTTGAATTCATGTTGGACAGCAGACATAAAACACTATATTTCCTCTGAACTTATTTTCTAAGCATTATTACAAATCAAAGTGAATCATAGATCTGTATTTGTTTCTTGTTTACAAGTTTCTCTTGAAAAAAGTTTTTTTTTATTGATATGTAGTCAGGGAAAACTCTTCTCTATATGTGCTAGATTTGGTATTGACATTTATTCAAATCTTGATCTCATAAGGGTGCTCTCTTCCACACAAATGCTAAAAATTTATCCTATACACAAACAGCAAAGAAAAGTGGTAATTAAGGTTGCAATAGGACACACTCCATCAATAAAAATGAACATAAGAGGCTAAAGGCACATTTTTGTGAATTCCTTTCCACTTTCTTATTCCCTACAACCTTATCAATAATACTCTCCAGTACTCATAAAGCTTTCACCTTCATCTCCAGATAGCCAAAAGCAATATGTACCCTGCAACTTCATCCCATTGCTCACTAATGTAAAACCTTAATAGTGACCTCAGATGCTTTTATAACAGTTATATCAACAGATCAGCACACCTGTCTATCAATCACCCTCTAGGCATTTGGGAAGTAAGTTTCCTTTAACATTGCTGGAGTCACTGTTAAAGTTTTGCATTAGAGCATGAATAGACCTTTTAGGAACCATGGTGAACTGGTATTACATACTAATTACACAATTTTAAAAAGGCCACTTTTAACAACAATTGCATTTGTACATAGGCAGCAAAATTAACCCCTGGAATATCTCCATTGATTAGAATGGATTTATACCAGTGAGTAATTTGCCCTAATCTACAAAGCTAGTCACAATAAGTAGTATAAAGGCTGTTTCCACTACTTCAAACCAAACTCCAATAGTTGTTTCCATCATCAATCGTCATCCATTCACAACAAAGTGACTGAAATGCTAAATTGAATTATATACAAATATTTTGTGGCCTTAAGATTATTAGTCCTGGACTCAGGCAGATCATCAAAAGGGACAAATTCCAAAGATGAAGGCCTCCAACTCAAATCCAGCGCAGCTGGGTTAATCTCTAGGTTCAGCAACCTAGTGCTTGAGTACTGTAAAGTAAATTAACACAGTGCTCACTGTGGCCCACCTTGCTTACAAAGCAGATAACTTTTCCTAGGCAGTCTGTTCCATTGTTCTACTGCTTCATCTGAACAGTAGGAACAGACTGCATAGAGAGACTATGGAAGCTCCTTCACTGGAGGTTTTCATAAGGAGGCTGGATAGCCATCTGTTTTGGATGGTTTAGACACAACAAGCCCTGAACCTTGGTAGGGGGTTACACTAGATGACCCTGGTGGTCTCTTCTAACCCTATGGTTCTATGATTTGCTAACTACATTAAGTGACGAGTCCTGCTGTCATTGGAGTCAATGGCAAAAGTCCCATTGACTTCAGTCAGGCTGTATCAAGACCCAAGCTACAGGTAAATGTCAGTGATAGCTCTAAATAGATTACGGTCCAGTAGCATTGTGTGGCAATGACAATGAATAAGGACCACATTGTTAGAATAACTGTAACAAAAATATATATTTAAATTATTTCAAAAGAATAATAAAAGTTATCTGCTCAAAACCATTTTTCACTTGTGTGTTTGCCAGTTGGATGAATTTGAAGCTATCTAAATAGCAGATAAGATTACCTGTGGAAAGAGTTCCACACCCCAGTGTATCTCCAATAGTTAGAAGTTTCCCTAGTGGATATTGATGGCTATTAACTTGTAACTTGAGAGTAGGATGAATGTTATTCTAAGTAACAGCAGGAGAATTGGCAAATTATTATCTACCATAAATAGAGTAACCTTGGAAAGTTGGAGAGCCATAAAAGGCACATCAAAGACAACTCTTTGGATGAAAAAAGACTTGGTATTAACTAGCAACAGGGATTCATCAGTCTTCCTGATAGATGGATGTAGATTAATCTGCTGTTCACTGGTTCGTAGCAAATCATGGAACATCTACCTTCCCCCACACTAAAAGTGCTACTCCCTTTAAGTCAGCATTTTCTCTCAAACATAAATTAAACTCTTCTCTCCTTTGGTGATAAACTCCTACTCTCTATCTTAGTTCAGCTCTAGTAACTACAGCTCATTTTTATTCTGTCATGTTTTGCACCAGCAGCTTTCAGAAACTTGGACAGGGAAAAACATTTAGTTCATTTTTTTAGTTTATTACCCTAAGAAAACATTTGACCAAATCATTTCCTCCATGGTGGGTTTGAACCTTGATCCATAGACTCACTCAAAATATTTTCCCCTTTTACTGTAGATTGTCAGGTTATCAGTCAAGTCAATTAACTTAGATTTACCATGTCAGACACAGTCTAGCCACTAAATGTACAACACTAGGATTGTGAGGCGGAACCCTGAATTCAACTGGAGGTTTCTAACTGGCTTTTACTAATATGATTCCAGTATGTATACGAGGTACTGAAGCTCCAAGGATCCTAATGATTCCTTCCTTTCTGACTCTCCCACTATCAACTAAATTTGGTCCCGAGAATGTATCATCACCCGTAATAAAATTCCCACATGCCAAATCCAACCCTTATATGTATATACACACACACACACAACTACATTGTTTTCCAGATAATGTCAAGTGACATTTGTGCAACCCCTTTTGAGGTAACAAAAATAATACAAAACAATAATCCAATGCCGCAAACCAGGTCTTTGGCCTGATTCTGGGTTCAGTGATCATTACAGTCTTTATATCAAGGTGCTTTCACATCAACTTCCTCAGTAGCTGGTAAGGGAATTGAAGCCCTCCGTCTGCTCTGTGTTCCAGCCCAGGGACCCAATGACAAGCAACTAAGGTCTGCTTCCTCAGAGTCCTTGCTGCTTCCCTGGACTTCTTCCTATCTCAGTCTGCCTCTAGGCTCTTTCCCTGAGCCTCTTCCCCCTTCCTGAGTTCTGCAGAGTTTTCTGGCTCTCCTGTTGGCCTGTCTCAAGGCTCTCTGTGTATCTGTGTCACTTTTCTCAGAAACCTGATCCCCAGTCTGCTTGTCTGGGGTATTGCACGTTTGTCCAGGCTCACCCCAGGAGCTTGCAATGTTCCTGTGGCATCCCTGTTACTTCTCTAGCCCTTTGCCAGAGATCCATTCTTGGGAGAGAAACTCAAGGCCTACTTTCACCTGGCAACCTAGGAGACAGTACCAAGACTCCTAACCCCTCATTTCGCCCCATCCCCATCTTCCCTGAAGTTCTTCTTTTATATTAGCCACCCAGCTCCTCCACAGATGGCTCTCATCCTTAACTGATGCCCTGTAGTTGCTACCAGGTACTTTAATTTTGCTCTCCAGCTCCCTTCAATCCTTTCGGTAACAATAGGGGGTTTATATACAGCATCACAAGCAGTATGGATTCAGTGACCCAGAAGCTCCTTCCAGTTCTACAGCTTGCTGTATTATTAGAGCTGGTCAAAAATCGGTAACTGTTTTTCCCCAGGAAGTGATGCTTTTTTTCCTGTAGCAAAATATCAAAATAGAAAACTTTGGATTTTTGCCCTCCCTTTTTTTCCAGTGGCAAAAGGATGAAGGAGAGGTCTACTATTTGTAGGAAGAAAACACCCCCCCCAAAAAAAAATTGTGAATGAAATGGAAATTTCCACTTATATACATTTTTTCTAAGAGGACATACAATTCTTTGAAACTGGATCTTCCTCACATTCCTCACTAACCAAGCATTCTTTAAAAAAAACAAAAAACACACACACCTTTCCTGCCATTTTCTTATCAATGGTATTTCCAATCAGAAATTCGTACCTTGGTGGCCTTATGGTAAGACCCGTGTGTTTGAGTTTACTTCTCACACAAACCTCTGCTAAACTTTTATTGCTTCCTACATTCCGTTCAGTTTGATGGACTGCTAACCCAGTCATTTTAAAGCATTCATGTAAGTAATTCCTCAAAACACCAGAACAACAAAAAATCCTGATAAAATATTTATAAAACTTTATTGCCACAGAGTTAATACAGCAGCAGATTTAATAGTCCAAGTTCTCAATTTAGAGTCCTCTAATGCTTCTCCCAATAGTTTAGAATGTCTTTCTTCTTTTTTTATAGTCTGAAAGTAAAATATGCTTCATGCTATTGGCACAATTAGAGCGGTATCAGCTAAACATTTTACCAGCAA
Source organism: Dermatemys mawii (assembly GCA_007922305.1). Taxonomy (NCBI): domain Eukaryota; kingdom Metazoa; phylum Chordata; order Testudines; family Dermatemydidae; genus Dermatemys; species Dermatemys mawii. Next base: position 41,480,377 of record ML677342.1, on the reverse strand, counting down.
TCCAAATACCAACGAACAATGCCCTTTCAGGGCATGTTGCAAAAGTTCATGAGTACACTGTTTGCCTGTTTGGCTGACAATCATGTTGCATCTTCAAGTCACTACTCAGAGGCATCATTTGGGTAGCTAGTAAGCTCTCTCTGCTTGTTAAGGATGCTATAATGTCTAGGCAGCTGGTGTGCTGAGATCACATGTTTTTAAAGTTCTGTAATAACACCAAGCATGTTATTGGTGTAAGTTATAACACCAATAATATGCTTGGTGTTATTAAAAAGAAAAAACTAATTTGAAAATTGGAACCTAAGTAAGTTTGGTGCCTCCATCCCCTTGAAATTCATTGGATCCTTTCAAAAATCTCAGCCTTATTTACTATTTATTTTCATACATCCCTTTGCTGCTGGTATGGTGGAAACAGTAAACGCCAGAATGCTGTAAAAATATTCTCTTGCAAAATTCCCAGCACACAGGGAGGCAGGATGTAGCAGAACACGATATCACACCTTGTTTTCATTCAGATTTCCAGCCAACAATTTGCAGATTTAAGAAGCTCCCTCTTGAACTGGCACTCAGTACTTAATTATGTTCTCAATCTTTATTCAGGACTCATCTGATGGTGTCGAGTTTGCAAATGAATTCCAGCTTCGCAGTTTCTCATTGAAGTCTGGTTTTGAAGTTATTTTGTTGAAGAATTGCCACGTTTATGTCTGAAATTGAGTGTCCAGGGAGGTTCAAATGCTCTCCCACTGGGTTTTGAAGGTTATCATTCTTGAGAAATTTGCAGAGCGGGAATTCATTTGCAGACTTGACACCATCAAAGGAATGGGAATAGCTGGGTCACTACAAGAAGTAATCTCCCATCAACTGTTGGGAATGGGCCATCCACTCTGAAGGAATTGGCCTCATTAGCACTACAAAAAGTAATTTTCACTCTGTTGACATTCACATCTTCTTGTCAACTGTTGGGAACAGGACACATCCACCCTCATTGAATCATCGATCCCCCACTTGGTAAGACAGCTCCCATCTTTTCTTATGCTGTATATTTATGCCTGTCCACTGTAATTTTCACACCATACACCACAAGACTCCTTGTTGTTGATAGGTTCTTCTCTGAACCATCTACAAACTTTATAGTTCTATCACTATCCTTATAGTGACAGACTCATGGATCCCAATCTATTTAAGGCTAAGGGGTGACTTGATTAGTCTAGAAGTAACAGAGAACAAAGATAACGGGTCTTCAATCCATCAGAGAAAGATGTAACATGATCCAATAGCTGGAAGTTGAAGTTAGATAAATTCACACTGGAAATAAGGGGTGCATTTTGACAGTGAGAGTAATGAACCACTGAAACAACTTATGAAGCGTAATGGTGAATTCTTCATCACTGGCAATTTTTAAATGCAGATTGGATATTTTGACAAAAGATCTGCTCTAGGAATTATTCCGGGGAAGTTCTATGCCCTGTGTTATAGAGCAGGGGTCCCCAAACTTTTCTGGCCACGGCCCCTTATCGTGGTCCAGCAGCCACTCGTGGCTCTCAAGTGTATGTCAGCTTTCCGCAGCGGCATTTTGGTGGGACAAAAATAGCCCGTGTGGGAGTTCGGCGGTCTCCTGTGTGGGATCAGTGGTGGCACCAGGGTCTCGCGCACCCCCTGGGGTGGGCTTGCACACCCCCAGGGGTGCGCGCACCCCAGTTTGAAGACCACTGTTATAGAGGAGGTCAGATTATATGATCACAGTGGTCACTTCTGGTACTGAAATCTATGAATATACACACAAAATTTTACACATTTACACATACACATTTTCATAGCATGAAAATTACTGGAGAATGACGTGCACTAAACCATGGCTGGACAAGGAATGGGTTAGAGAACAGGATTCTGAGACAAACTGGAATGTTTTTCTGACACATCATGTTGTGAGGTTTCACATTTTTCTGCATTAGTCACTGCACAATATCACACACAGGGTGGCATGTTTGACACAGTATAATGTGACATGTCCAAAGTAATATGTGAAAAGAAAAAGAAACGAGACACTTTCTGATAATGCAGTTTATTTCCATTTCATTTTAAAAGACCTACTTTTGTGGATTCTGACCCTCCCCTCTGCCTTCATCCATCACAAAACACTGCTATCTATTTGCCCTTCAAACTAATAAAAGTTAAGCAGATCTCTGTGAAAACATATCCAATGGCAGTAACAAAAAAGCTCCCCCACCCAACCAATTTTGTGATAACTCTGTCTTTAACAATTGTAATAATTTGGCCTCCAGTACTGTCTCTGATCTTCAGATCCAAGAGCATTTTAACACACCTCTGTAAATTGGTAACATTTGATGTTTATCAGTTTTACTGATGGATAAACTAATACTGAAAGAATATAAGACTGCTATTTGCAAAAGTGGGCTCTCACTCTACATGATTAAAATAGGCATCTGCCTTAAATTGGCAACTGAAATCTGAGGCCACTTATGAAGATGAGGTCCAAAGTGGCAGACCTAAATGACTTACCAGAAGTAACACGGCAAGTGAATGGCAGAGAGAAATTAGAACTTAGAAAGCCCAGTGGATATTGGACAGTCTTGTGCCTCCAAACATTCATTCCTTTTTTCCAGTTTTAACTCAGCTTCATGACTGGTGTGATCAAAACAGAAAGCAGAGTTCTCAGATGAAAAGGTGCCATTGTGTTTCTCAAAAAACAACCTTTTCTGCCACAAAAATAGAAAATGAGAGGAAGTTCATATTTTGCCAGTATCACATTCACCACAACATTAGTCATTCATAACCTAGATCAAATTCATGATATTCTTACAAACTATAGGCCTGTTTCCTTAGCTGCCATTAATTCCATTCATGACATCAGTGGCTTCCTTCTTAATGTTAAGAAAATGATTGTTAGGAAAATGTAACTTAGAATGTTGTAGCATGATTTTAAAATAACCTTAGACTTATAATCTCACTCCCTGTATATGTACTATTGACCCCTAATTTAACATGCATTTTAAACTTGCATTCACCCTGTCACAGATGTGCAGACATCATAGTGTCTAAGTACCCCTAAGTGTTTTGAACCTCCTGCTTACCAGACAGGTAAATGAAATAGATTAATACCAACAATGGATGTAATAGCCATTAAGTGTTCCTACTTGTGTAAGTGGATTGAAAGTCCCCCTCCCTTATCAACACAGGGGTATAAAATATCTTCACACATGTATTGAGGTGAGCCAGTTGTTTGGGTGATAACCCCTTCTGACTCCTTATTGCTTGCAATAAATCTTGTTTTTCCAGAAGTCTACTGAGTTATGCCTGTCCTTTGAGGTATATTGGATTGAACTCCAAAGGAAATAAGCAGTTTTTGCAACATTAATGATGACTATCAAAGGATGACTATGAGCCGTTAATGTAATTTGGCTGTGAAAAAGGCTAATGTAGTGCTAGGATGCACCAGGCGAGGTATTCCTAGTAGAGAAAGGGAAGTGCTAGTACCATTATACAAGGCACTGGTGAGACATCCTCTTCTGGTCTCCCATGTCTGAGAAAGATAAATTCAAACTGGAACAGGTACAAAGAAGTGCTACCAGGATCCAAGGAATGGAAAACCTTCCTCTCATAAGGTGACTCAAAGAGCTCAGCTTGTTTAGCCTGACCAAATTTAGGATGAGTTACCACAGAGAATACTTTCCCAGGTGTCTGGCTGGTGAGTCTTGCCCACATGCTCAGGGTCTAACTGATTACCATATTTGGGGTTTGGAAGGAATTTTCCCTTGGGTCAGATTGGAAGAGACCCTGATTTTTATTTATTTATTTTACTTCTTCTGCAGTATGGGACACAGATTACTTGCAGGTTTAAACTAGTATAAATGGTGAATTCCCTGTAACTTGAAATCTTTAAACCATGATTTGGTGACTTCAGTATCTCACCACAAGTTAGGGATTTATTATAGGAGTGTGTGGGTGAGGTTCTGTGGCCTGCAATGGCAGATGCTCAGACTAGATTACCAGAATGGTCCCTTCTAACCTTAAAATTTATGTCTATCAGAATTTCCTTTCCCCATTTCATAGATATTTTACACAGATATTTTTAAAGAAAATGCAAGGCAAGGCAAGATAGGGACAGTATATTCTGTTGCAATAATTCTAAATCTCTCTAAACTTATAAACTTCAAGGGAAAATAAAAACTGAAGACAAGAAGACAGGAAGCAGAGGACAAGGAAGGGGAAACCCTCTCAGGAAAAACATCTCAATGTTATAGAAAGTGGACATACAACTGATTTTTTTAAAAAACCACATTTTTTTTAAACCACATGTAAAATTAAATTGGTTGGTTAAATTTAATGGAGTTACTCCAGATTTATATGAATATAAAACCAGAACCAGGACTAACAAGTTGGTTGTTATTGTACAATCATTAAAATCAGAACATACTCATCTCTTCTTTTCCATGCCCCAAAGCACGTGTGTGTGTGTGTGTGTGTGGCATTAACAGACACAGAAAACATGGTTCTGTATTGCACAGTGTGATTAATTCTTACTGAACATAGGCTAGGCTCACTTCACTTAGCCTGATAATATTGCATTCCTGGATAGCTAGGAGGGAAAAAAAAACCCAACTGCATTAAAACAAGCAAACTCCAGGCTTCGTAACTCAAGGCACGGTCCCACTTTATGAGATTACACTGACATCCTCTTCTCCAATAAAGAAAAACAATGCCTTTTCCAATCCATGTAATGAAATTGATCTTTCCCCCCTTTTATGAGAAGCTGGCTCTTCAAAATAACGGCTGCCCTGAGTATTACTCATCTCTACTAGCTACAGAGCTAATGATTTGGAATGGGCCCAAATCATATAAAACAAATCCAGTTTATTCACTTACGCCAACAGGTAGCCCTGTAGCATCTTGAACAAAACATATACAGCAGCACCAAATAAATCCCTGAACAATAGTCAGAGTATTAGGAACTCTACAGCCACTGGGCTTACTTCCAAGATAGGGTTTCAACCTAGCATTCCCTTAATACCCTCTCAAATCCATACCACCTTAGCTTCTTGCTGCCCCTTCAACCCCTATCCTGCCCACTGTCACTATTTCTAACCTTTTCCTAGCATTTCTATGGAGTTTTCTAGGTGCTTAACTTTCTGTCTCGGGATATTCACAGTGCTGCATCAGGCAGATACCCAGATTCTTATGTCACATCTAAACCAGAGTGTAATCCTCAAACCAGGTAAAAATAGGTGTCACCTTACCTATCTCACCCTATGGATCCTGATCTGAGAGGGAGTTCAGAGCCAACAGCTGGGATAGGAGGAAATGGCAGATATGACTTTCCTATATCCTAATGGTTAAGGATCTCTGTTGGGTGTAGGAGATCCTAGTTCAGTTCCCTGAGGAGAAAACAAGATTTCAGGAGGGGTTTCTTTTCTCTTAGGTGAGTGCCCTAACCACAAGACAACACAATCTTCAATATAGGTCTGTAATAGGGTCCACTCACCACTCTGATGCCTCCTCAGCCTGTCTCAGGAATTAGCTCTGCAGTTGAGTGCGCCCCCTTTGGGTGGCGCATTGCTGCCATGACTCCTGCTCCTGGACCCATGTCTCTCCAAGGACCATGGCATCCTCCTTAATGACACAGCACTCTGGACGTGCCATAAACTGTTCTCCCCACTTCCAGGAGACATATAATCCGCTGTGCAGCCACTTCCCATCTGTGACAAACTTCAGTCTATGATCTAGCCACTTCCCAGGTGGCTCCAGCACACTCTTTACCCTCGTATCAGGACCTCAGTCTGCAACCCATGAGGACTTGTCTCTGACTCCCTCACCCCTGTTTGAAGCACTGTTCTGTCCAGGGTGACGGCAGTTCTCTTGGCCCTTCAGGGACACAACTATTCCTCCCTGGACTCCCATCAGAGAACCACCTTCCTCTGCCTTGCAGCTCCCTTTTAATATGGGCCTACTTGCCCCTGATTGGCTGCTCCCTTCAGCCCTCCTCTGATTGGATGCCTCTGATACAGACTCCCTAGGACTGCTTTTAACCCGCTTTCTGCCAGTGAGGGGGAGCTGACCCAGCCCAAGGCCCTTCTCAGTCTGTCTGTTGAATTTATTCCACTTAACATAAAATAATTAAATATCCGTCAAGACAGCAAGTAAGTAAGAAAGACTCTGTAATCTAGTGGTCAGGCTCTCAGGTAGGAAACCCTATTTAAATCCCTTTCCTTCATCGGGAAGAGCAGGGGATTGAACCGCATCCAGCATGAACTCTCCAATCACTGCACCCCCAGAGAAAAAATAGTGGGTGCTGAATACCCTCTGGCAACCCACTTACCAGTACCTCCCCCACCCTCCTCTGCCTCCTGCCTGCTAGCAGCCTCCAATGATCAGCACATCCCCCTTCCTGCCGACCACAATCAGCTGTTTTGCAGAATGAAGGAGCCGGGGGCGGGGGAGATACAGGAGGAGCAAGGATGTGGTGCTCTCAGGGGAAGGGGCGGAACAGGGTGAGAAGGGATGGGGGTGGAGCAGGGGTGGGAAAGGATAGGGTAGGGTGTGGCCTTGTGGAAAGGGGTGGAATGCGGGGTGGGGCCTGGGGCAGTGCCGGGGTTGAGCACCCCTCAGCACAATGGAAAGACAGTGCCTGTGCGGGAGGCTGCTGCTAGGTGAGACCTGCTGCCATTTTGGCAAGAAAAGACTTAGGCACTTTACTCCAGGAGAGAGTTCCCAGCTATGGAACTCAAGCAGTGATAGGCCCCTCCTTCCAGCCTGACTGGACTGAGGCATCTCCCTCAGTGAAAGGGGTGAGGGCGGGGGGCTAGGATACACCTGTTCACTGCATCTGCCATTGGCTAGGTTAGGCAGCTCCTCACTCAGCATGCAGTTTTTTGTGGGTTCCACTTTCAGGTAGCTATCTCCTCCCATGTATTTTACCGGGTGTAAAGGTGCTTAATCCAGTGTTTGTGGACTCCCCTGGGTGCCTAAGCAGCTAAAAAATAGGAGTTGGAATGCTCAGTGTTGCAATGCCTGTGTTCTTTTGTGAATCTGGATCCATGGGAGCAACCCAAATCTCTTAACCCATTTCAGGTGTCAGTGTCTTTACCTGATCACAGCTGATTTTCACCCAGTGAGAGATGGTTGTTTCAGGGCATGAAATCTCCCAGAGATGAGATATAGAAACTAATGTATATATTTTGCTCTTCAACAAGTGATAGTTACATATATTTATTATTGGGGGAGGGATAGCTTAGTGGTTTGAACATTGGCCTACTCAACACAAGTTTGTGAGCTTAATCCTTGAGGGGGCCATTTAGGGATCTGGGGCAGAAATCTGCTTGGGACATGTCAGTGGGAATGCTCTTAATTGAAATAACACTGTCTGGTCTCTGTGCTGCACATAAGTGAGCAACTCCTGTTGTGTCTGTCTGCTTATTTTTTGCAACAAAGTAAAGAGAGAAAATTGTAAGGACTGCTTTTCTTGGCACATCAAATTTGACATTTCCCTTTTAATACACTGTGAGTATGCATGCAATAATAATCAGATTGATTTTTGTGTTCCAAGATGTATATCAAAATCTTTTAGTTATATGAACAAAATTTTATCAACATATAAGGGTATTATTATTTTCCATCTTACAGACTCCTTTGAAACTGGTTCAATGTTACCACTTTGATGGGGTTTTGTGCTATGTAGCTGCCACGGGAAGAAGATATAGATAAGGTAAAAAATACCACAGCTGGTCTGCTTTATGCTGTAGCAGGTACTGAAAACATATATTGATGAAATGTGAGGACAGCAAATTTATCATTCAGTTATTATTACTACTTTTTAGCATAATTATGTAAAATTCCCCACATTTTGCTTCATCACTTTTCCTGACAATGTAAAAGTATTTTGCAAAATTTCAAAAAATGCTCCGATTTTTTTTCCAATGTGAAATCACTGTCCATTTGTAAATTCACCGTTATTCTGTAGTCACTTTAAGGGTATGTGCTACAGATCTCATGCTACAGGTTCACTGAAACTTGTCTGTAGGCCTTAAGGGTAATTGTACGCTACAACACTGTATAAAAAAGCCTGAATCCATTGACTTGGCTCACAGGGTCTTGGACTACAGTGCTAAAATAGCAGTGTAGCGGTTCCTACTCAGGCTGGAGCCAGGTCCTGGGACCTGCTGGGTTTCAGAGTTTGGGCTCCAGCCCATGCCCAAACATCTACATTGCTGTGTTTTGCCTTGTAGTACAGGCCAAGCAAGCCCGAGCCGGTTGACTTGGGCTCAGATTCAGTGCTGTAGGTTTTTCTTTGCTTGTAGACATAGCAGGCGATGCCATACTTTTTCCTTTTAAGCATGCTTAGTATTAGCCATCTCCTTTTTTTTTCTTAAGACTTGGACCAAGGCCCATTAAAGTCTATGGACAGGCAAGCAGAAGATTGGCACAGAGACTATGGGTGTGTCTACACTGGTATCAGAGGTGAGAGTGCATCACATGTGGACACACACCAGCTAGCTTTGATCTAACTATCTTGAATAACCGTAAGACTGACGCCATCGCAACAAAGGATGTACAAGTCTGCCCAGAACCTTTAATACGTATTTGAGAGCCCCGCCCCCATGCTTCTGTGGTGTCACGGCTATTGTTATTTGAGCTAGTTAGATCAAAGTTAGCTTGGGTATGTCTACACACACCGCAGTCACACCTTTGATTTCGGGGTAGACATACCCTAAGCAATTTGCCCAAAGTCAAGCAGGAAGTCCGTGGCACAGATCAGAGTTAAACCAACACCTCTAGAGTCCCAAGCTAGTGCTTTAATCAGAAGACCACCCCTCTTCCCCAACAAAAAGATCATTCTTCTTCCAAACACCGATCCCTCCATTTTCTCTTTTCCTCAGTCTCTCTGTGGAAATGAGATGAGTGCATATGAGTCAGAAGCAAATGTCTGAATTGGAGCCACAACATTCAACATCAATGCTAGAAACAACGCTTCAATGAATCCTTGCACTTTCCAGATCAGAACTACAGTTCTTTCCAAGCAATATAAGTGTGTAGTCGTTTGGAAAGAAGACATTTGGACCAAAACCAAACAAACAACTAATAAGCTGGGTAAGTGGAGAAATGAGTTAAAACAAGAAAATGGAGAGACTCTCATTATCCCAACTCTCTGAGAGTCGATTAGAATCATTCCCACTGACTTCACAGACACCTAGCTTATTAAAGAAGAGCTGATGAGTTGAAGGCTTTCCAGCTGCTAAGCTCAGCCAGCAAGCCACTGATGACTTCAGCAGATGGTCCTGCTTTTAGTCCATTGAGAACTTTATGAGCCATGCATCCTCCTTCAGGCAACTCATTGTTTGAAATAAGGAACAGAATGATGAACTAATGTGTTGTGTTATATAATGCTCCAGGACATATCTTTCCTGAGCAGCATCCAGACATCCTCAACTTGAATATCAGTGTTATAGTCTGAAAATTAATGATGTTTTAAAAAAACCCCATTAACTGAAAAAAAAAAAATCAACAGTGATGTAGAAACCTTAAGAGCTGTGAAGTCCATGAGGGCAATAAGATTGCATATAGATTTAGTTAAGAAAGGAACGTGGTTGCATTTGTGAGGTTGTCATTCAGATTAGTCCACTTTATGAGTAGATTCTAATCCCCAGTTTACTCACACTGAATAGTGCCTTATTTCAGAACTAACTCCATTGATTTCAATAGGATTATTCACACCGGCTGGCACTTTACTTCAGAAATAGCCATTAGAACTATGAGCAAAGTATCGTGACTCTCAGGCTGAGTTTTTGGATCAGAATCTGGCCCTATGTCAACAGGGAACTTCTGATGTCCTTTTTCACAACATCAGTTATTGCTGCAAAAGAATCATCACGAGTAAAAAGGAAGGAAATCTTTGTCACTGGCAAGACTCTATTGTCCTAGTTGCTCTCATATGACAGACTTTTTTTTCCCCATGTGAATTCTCATTAAAACCCACATATCTTGAGTGGACTGCTTTTTGAAGTGTACTATAGGAGAAACATATCTATTTGATGTCTGTATTACAAGAATGAACCCCCCACAAATAAGAAGTATTTTAGCAAGGGGCTAAATCCTTCTCTCAGTTACAGCTGTGTCAATCAAGAGTAACCCCAACAAATTGAGTGGAATAATTTAGATTAGAGTGTGGTCGTAGGTGGTCGTCTTCGAAGAAGGAAATGGAGGTCAGTCTTATATTTTAGAACTTCAGCTTCTGGTTCCAGCCATAACTAGGAAGTTAAAAGACACAAAGGAAATGCTTTCAGCTGGATGACTGAAGGGATAAGATACTTCTCAACATGACTGAGGGTGGCAGAATCTTATTTTTTATACATTTCTATTTATTATTATCATCATTATTTATTTATTAACTGTATTGCAATAGGGCCTAGGAATCCTAGCCCTGGATGCAGACCCCATTGTGAAAGACTGGTCCCTGCCTGCAAAGAGTTTAAGATTATTTTTAGGATTAGATAAATTCTTATGTTATTCTTCCTCTGCTTTTTTAAGATCCTCGGCAAACTAGCTGCTATGAATTCTAAAAGAACCCCGACCACAGAGTCTGCATTGTTTTATGGCTGCTGTGCTTCCCGAATACTAGGCAACTCTTTTCATTTTCATATTTAAGTTGGCAGTCTCATAGGAGTCATGTTACAATAAATACATATTGTAAATATACGTTATGTGGGACTCAGTCTGACTCCCATTGGCATTCACAGCAAAACTTCTCTTGGCTTCAATTCCATCAGGATAGGGGGAATTGTGATGGTTTGTAGCAAAGCGAAGACTCACTGGTGCAGCGCCTTCTGTTGGTCATCTGGGAATTAGCTCTTTTCCAATTTATGGAGCACCCTCTGCAGACCGGTGTCTTGCCTTCTGATAGCCCCATGTCCCTTCCAGACCCTGGTGCCCCTTTTCCTTGGGGTGCTGCCCCCTGCACTACCACCACACTCTGGGTCTCCCATCCCAGGGGACCCCCCAACCCTCTAAATCCACCTTGCCTCAGTTTCTACTGCCAGGCATCATCTAGCCTCCACTCGCTGGGGCACACTTCAGTCTGTAATGGCCACTCATCATTGGCAGGGGGTTAGGACCTGCTGCCTTTGCCTATCCCCAGGCTGCCCATCTGCAGCCCCAGTACATTTTGGGCCTGTAACAAGCCATGCAGCCTGGGGGTTTGCCAGGCTGGAGCTACCCAGTTCCTCTTACCTCCCCCACAGCTGTGCTCTCCTTCAGGTACCTTCCTCTCATGCAGCCAGCCCTTTCCTCTCCAGGGCTAGAGTGAGATTCCTCCAGGTTCTGGCTCACAGTCCTCTTATCAGGGCCAGCTGGGCCCTAACTGAGCCGGCCACAGCTGCGGTCAGCTGCTCCCTCAGCTGTTTTCACTGTTTCCCAGCCGCAGCCCTCTCCAGGTCTGCTTCTATCCCCTGTTCTGCCGGAGCAGAACAGGGGACAATCATAGTGAAACTTGTTGTTTTTTAAGGCTGCATTGAAGCTTCAGGTCAGTATTTCAGGTATCTATTTTTAAAATAAACAATTCTTTCTATATTATTGAGCATATACAAAACCAAAACCCAAAGAAATCAGTCAGGGACTTCAATGTGTTCTTACAGTGCATAAAGAATTCCCAAAGGTTATTCTGTCTCTTGTGTAGGTATGTAAGAATGTAAGCCTAATCAAACATATTACAATGTTTCGGACAAGCTATTCATTGCTTAATTCTTTTTTTCCCTGCACCAATAAAAATGTTATTCAAAACATTCACAATTGAATAATAAAAGCCTGCTGTGAAATCATTCTTACTGATTGAAGGCTGATTATTTTCATATTGCAGCTGTTGCTAGATATTCCATATTCCTAAACTTGGTCATTACAGCGGCATCACGGATATATTTCTGATTTCAGATCATGCCATTCTGGGGGCTGCGATCTGTTTTTTCTAGAGAATGAAAATGTGAACTTTGCTTAGCAAATAATGAACTGGACCAAGTTCTAACACGCACACCATAGGAAGAGATAGGAACACATTTTGTGGGAGCAAATTGCACCCATTATAAGGTAGTTAATTCTTTAGAATAATTGGCTTTCAAGAATTTGCCACTTTCCTTTCCTGTAAAATAGTGTAATGCTTCAGCATGATAAGCTGGTGTTGCTATTCTCATTTTACAAATAATGGAACTAAGCACAGGGGAATATGCTACAGGGGTGTTATTGCCTTCTACACTGCAGACATATCAGCTGCTTAATAAATGTTATTTGGGAGGTTCATTATTTCCAATAGGTATTTTATTCATCCAGACCCAATAAAACATAATGTAAAGGATTATAAATACCATACCCGTTACTAAAAGGAATGTCAGACTTGCCCAAATGGTTACATATAGGTCTCTGTAACAGGTCATGACTCACCCTGTGGTGCCTCCTGCTGGCCTTCTGGGAATTAGCTCTGTTTCCAGTTTTGGAGCACCCTCTGTCGGCCGGTGTCTCACCTGTTGCTGGCTCCCGTGTCCCTCCCAGACTTTGGTGCCCCTTTCCCTGGGGTTCTGCCCCCTTGCAGTACCCCGCAGTCTCGCTGCGTCTCCCGTTCCTGGGGACCCCCTAACCTGCTATCTCCGCCTTGCCTCAGTATAGGGCGATTGCCAGTCACCACCTAGCCCCCATTCACTGGGATGGACTGCAGTATAATTGCCACTCATAAACGGCCCGGTGGGGGGACGGGTGAGAGGGGTTGGACTGGCTGCCTCCCGCCTTCCCTTGGGCTGCCTCCTGTAACCCACGTACCTATTTGGCGTTATGCTAGGCCCACAGCCTGGGCGAGTTCACGGCTGGAGCTCCTCAGCTCCTCTGGCTTTCCCCAGCCCTGCTCCAGTCTAGGTACCCTGCTCAGCTCCAGCAGCCTGGTCCCTCCCTCTCAGAAGGCTAGAGACAGACTGGCTGTGCTCCTAGCCCACTGCCCTCTTATAAGGACCAGCTGGGCCCTGATTGGGGCATGTGCCTTTTTTCCCTATCAGCCTGGGCTGCTTGCCTCAGAAACAGCCCTCCCCTGGCTTTTTTAAGCCATTCAGGGCAGGAGTGGGTAACCACCCCGCTACAGGCTCAAATAAAGCCTGACTCACACAAGTGACAATCCTTCAATTTTCTCAGGGCAGGCCTATGTTGGCACAACTAAAGTATTTACATTTTCTTATCTTTAGCCACTTGGTTGGGTTTCAAGTGTAATCTCTATGGATGGGTGCAGCCAGAGATCATTCTAGATTTTCCTCATACCAGGCTGTGACATTCTATAGCTTGGTAGGTGAGGGGAATGCTGTAACCCCACCCCACCATCCCCATTTTCATATAATCGTGATCTTGCATATAAAGCATTCCTTGTAAGGTATCCAGGGAAAGGTTATGATCTGCTGAAAGTCATTTCTCTATCCACATATGTATATCATTAATGCATGTGAAGTTATGAGAAGTGTGTAGTATGGCTGTCACTAAAATGTGCTGTACATTGGGGAAATCAGCCAGATATTAGCTCCCCAGAGGTAACAACAAGGAAAGTAACCAACACCCAGGCAGCGCGTCAAACAACCCATCAACAGCCACTGTCCAGCAAGGGAGCTACAATTCAATGACTCACCTGCATGAGGCCACACCAGGGGAATAGCTCAACATTGCTTGGAGAGACTCAGTAATGCTCACCTGACTCCGAACGGGGGAGGGGGCAAAGTGAAGAGAGAGGAAAGGACATGATAAAAGGAAGGACGCTCTTCTTCTCTCTTCCACCTTCATCTACAGACATCATTACACCAAGTGACTGAAGCATTGATCAAAGGGGAGAGCCCGGCTGAAAAGCAACTAGCTTTTCAGAAGCATCTAAGTTTGTAAGGGCATTGAAAGTGTTAAGATCAGCTTAAAATGCATTTTGCTTTTATTTCATTTGCCCAAATCTGACTTGTTATGCTTTGACTTATAATCACTTAAAATCTTTCTTTACAGGTGATAAATCTGTTTGTTTATTCTACCTGAAGCAGTGCATTTGGTTTGAAGCATGTCAGAGACTCCCCTTGGGAGAAAAAGCTCAATACCTATTAATTTCTTTGTTAAATTGACAAACTCATATAAGCTTGCAGCGTCCAGTGGGCATAACTAAACACTGCAAGATGAAGGTTCCTAGAGTTATGTGTGGGACCGGAGATATTGGCTAGTGTCATTTGCTTGCAAGTAGCTGGGAACACCTTACATACCAGAGGCTGTGCATGAACAGCCCAGGAGTGGGGGTTCTCACAGCAGAGCAGGGTAAGGCTGGCTCCCAGAGTCAAGTATTGGAGTGACCAGATCATCAGTCCAGATAACACCAGAGGGGAACATCACACAGGCCCTATAACATTTTATATCAACAATAAACTAGGACAGTCAACGAAAAAAAATAATTGTGATTAATTGTGCTATTAAACAGTAATAGAATACCATTTATATAAATATTTGTGTATGTTTTCCACATTTCCAAATATATTGATTTCAGTTGCAACACAGTATACAAAATATACAGTACTCACTTAATATTTTTTTTATAAATATTTACACCGTAAAAATAAAAAAAAGTATTTTTCAATTCACTTAATACAAGTACATCTCTTTGTCATGAAAGTTGAACCTATAAATGTATAGTTATATACAAAAAATAGTTGCTTTAAAAATAAAACAGTGTTAAACTTTGGAACCTACAAGTCTACTCAGTCCTACTTCTTCTTCAGTTAATCGTTCAGACAAACAAGTTTGTTTACATTTTCAGGAGATAATGCTGCCTGCCTCTTCTTTATAATGTCACCTGAAAGTGAAAACAGACATTCACATGGCACTGTTGTAGCCAGTGTTGCAAGATATTTACATGTCAGATGTGCTAAAGAGTCATATGTCCCTTCATGCTTCAACCACTATTCAAGGAGACATACACCCATGCTAATGACGGGTTCTCCTTGATAATGATCCAGTGCAGATCAACACATTTTCATTTTCATCATCTGAGTTAGTTGTCACCAGAAGAAGGTTCATTTTCTTTTTGGGTGGTTCAGGTTCTATAGTTTCTACATCAGAATGTTGCTTTTTTTAAGATTTCTGAAAGTATGCTCTACACCCTGTGCCTCTCAGATTTTAGAAAGCACTTCTGATTCTTAAATCATGGGCTGCGTTCTGAAGCTATCTTTAGAACTTTCACATTGGTACTTTCTTTGTGTTTTGTGAAATCTGCAGTGAAAGCGTTCTTAGAATGAGCATGCTGGGTAATCATCTGAGACTGCTGTAACATGAAATATATGGCAGAATGCGGGTAAAATACAAAACAGGAGACATACAATTCTCCCACAAGGAGTTCAGTCACAAATTAAATTAGCACATTGTTTTTTTTTAACAAGCATCATCCACATGGAAGCATATCCTCTGGAATGGTGGCCAAAGCATGAAGGGGCGTACAAATGTTTAGTATATGTAGCATGAAAAAACCTTGTAATGCCAGCTATTAAAGTCCCATGAAAACTTATGTTCCCTCTTTCAGGTGACATTGTAAATAAGATATTGGTAGCATTAGCTCCCATAAATGCAAACAATTTTTTTTCTTAGTGATTGGTTACGTAGAAACTAGGACTGAGTGGACTTGCAGACTCTAAAGTTTAATGTTGTTTTGTTTTTGAGTGCAGTTATGTAACAAAGAAAATCTACATTTGTAAATTGCACTTTCATGATAAAGAGATTACACTATGGTACTTGTATGAGGTGAACTGAAAAATACTATTTATTTTATAATTTTTACAGTACAAATATTTGTAATTAAAATAATATAAAGTGAGCACTGTACACTTTGTATTCTCTGTTGTAGTTTAAATCAATATATTTGAAAATATAGAAAACCATCCAAAATATTTAATACATTTCAATTGGTATTCTATTGTTTAACAGTGTGATTAGTCATGATTAATGTTTTTAATCATGATTAATTTTTTTGAGTGAATCGTGTGAGTTAAGTACAATTAATCAACAGCCCTACCATAAACATAGCTCTGGTCCCAACTATACGTGTGTTCTCAGTGTGCTAAGTGTCCAAGTAATGTCTGGGGTTTGGAAGTTAGAATAGAGTTTTGTTTTATTGCATTCAGTGTTGGCCAGATCCAAGTCTATACAATTATTGCCTGAAGGTTGAAAGTTTTAGAAATTTATGAGCAAGTACATAGAGCTATAATGGAAATGTCTGCAGACCCTTAACGGTAACTGTTGCTATTGCTCCAGCTTTAATACCTAAGTGCAGTAATATGTTGGTTTGTATTTCTTCCTTTTTAGAGGTTACCATAGACACTGACAGCACATAGGCAATTAATGGGTAAAAATAAAGTATAAATGGATATGAATTATGGCAAAAGAAATGTAATTATCAAAGTGCAGCTACAGTAGATTTTTTAATATGTAATAGTATAATTTCACTCAAGGATAATATTGAATTACCATGTACTCAGCAGATGCTACATAGTGTTGTGAGGTTTTTTCATCACCAAACCCTGCCTGAAAGCCTTTCTGACTAAGTATAAAACTATATTGTAAAATAAAACTCTCTTTTTATTATTTATGTTGCTGCAGCACCTAGGACTGCCAGTCCTGGAACAAGACCCCATTGTGCTAGGTCAGTGGTTCTCAACTCATTTCAGTCAATGACCACCAGGCCAGCAAAAAAAAAAAAAATTGTGGACCACCGCCTTTTTTCACGTGGACCACCAAAAAAGTCACTATGTGCCACCAGAAGTCCATGGACCATCAGTTGAGAACAACTGTGCTAGGTGCTATATACATGGTTGTGAAGTAGGTAGGTTTGCTACACACATAACATAACTGACCTAAACGTAAGATAAAAAAAAGTTAAGACAACTTAAGATATGTCTATACCTCTGAGTCTATACTGGCATATCTATGCTGGAATAACCCTGTAATATAGATACAGCCTACACCAATGAAAGGGTCATTCCATAAGTTCATGAATATTACCTCTCTGAATGACAGTAGCTATGTCTACACTGCAAAGTACATTGGCATAGTTATGTCTGGTTTTTCACACCTCTGTCCAACATATCTATGTCTACCTAACTTAAGTATAGATCAAGCCTTAGAGTACATACCCTCTTCTTCACCCACAGATCTTATTGCAGTCACAGATTCTGTTCTACAACCTTACCTCTGCTCTGTCTGTCCTCACTTCTCTACCAAAATACCCCCTTCCAACACTATTAGTTATGAACATTTGGCATGTTAGTCGTCTAGGTAATTAATCTGCGGATCATGTCAAATACTAAGAGCAATAAATTGACATCATGTGCATCCCAAAGTAAGAAAAGGTCAAGAACTGCAGTCACAAGATTGCAGGCATTGAACGTGGTGATTTGATTAAGGTCCAGTCTGTTTATACTATAATCAACTCATAATTAAATCATGAATATATCAGCCCTTAAAATATGTATGACAAAGTATTCACGTAGATTTAGATTTTTGACTAATTTAAATTGTCTCTTGAAAAGTCCTGTTGAAAGAGAATACACAGTGGACTTGCAAATAGCACATTGGACTTGGATTCACAAGAGCTAGGCACCCGCTCTATATTTTCCAATCACCTTTCGGTGGCTCTTTTCCTCTCTCACACCCTCTCTATTTAGAAAGCAAACTTCTCAGGAAAGAGGCTGTTGTCCAATATGTGTTCATACAGTACCTACCACAATGGAAAGCCACAAAGAAAGGCAGTAAATAGGAGAGTTTTGGAGGGAATGTGAGAAGCTTTACTTCCAGATTCAGCTCTATGTGTTATTCAGTGGTGGCCAGCGATTGAACAGTACTGGGGACCTACAATGGATATGCCATATTTTTTTTTTCCTGCCTGAAAATAGATGGGACTTCCTGTGCATTAAGTACAAGTTGATGACTGTGTTGGAGGAAAAGGTTCTTGGATTGGAGAAGCAAGTAGAGAGACTACTCAGAATCAGAGAAACTGAGGAATTCTTAAGAATCAGAGGGGTAGCCGTGTTAGTCTGGAATTGTAGAAGTGACAAAGAGTCCTGTGGCACCTTAAAGACTAACTAAAGTTTTAGAGCATAAGCTTTCGTGGGCTAATAAGTTGCATCCGACAAAGTGGATATTAGCCCATGAAAGCTTATGCTCCAAAACTTTAGTTAGTCTTTAAGGTGCCACAGGACTCTTTGTCACTTGAGGAATTCTTAGGCAACCATGTTCAGGTAACATCAGTATCCCTGGTTCAAGAAAGAAAGGAGCTGAGCACCAAAGAGTCAGAGAGAGAGAGAGAGAGAAAGCCTGGCAGTTTAAAACCACTAGGGCAGATGGTCAGAGCAGCATTTTACATGTCTGGAGATAAATAGGAATGGGCAGGCAGAGAGAAGAGGACCACAAGGAATTCCACGCAGTTAGCAATTTCCAATCAATACCAGATCCTCAACCTGGGAACTGTGGAAGATACCTCTTAAGGTACAGCTGGTCCAAGAGGACCAAGATGTATGGGACACACGTCTGGATGGTAGCTCATCCCAGCCTGTAAAAAAAAAAAAAAAAGAAAAAGAAAAAACAGGCTTTCCCACAAAGAGTTCTTCAACCACACAAGGAAGACAGAATACTCTTGTTGGGATTCAGTATTCAGAAGAATCAAGAGAACATTCTGCAAGGCACAGGCAGACAACAGGATGGTGTTCTGCCTTCCTGGAAATAAGATATGAGACATTACTGCACGATTGGCTAAGCTTCTGAAGTTGACAGGTCAGGATACATTGGTGATGGTTCATATCAGAATAATGACACTGCATCAAGGGATAGCTTGTCGATAACAGACAGCTTTAGGAAACCCAGAAGCATACTGCAGAACAAGAATGTCCAAGCAATCTTCTTTCAGACCCTTCCCATGTCATAAGGAAAGGAAGGCAGAAGACTCTAAAAGTTAACAGATGACTAGGTAGTGGTGTATGGTATAAGGTTTTGGATTTTTGTTCCACTCTCTATGAGCAAGGGGAAGTATAGGTTGGATGGCCTCCAACTCAGTAGAAGGGGATCTAGTTTCCACAGGTACAAGTTGGCTAGAGTATTCAGGAGAGCATTGAACTAATAACAACAAAAGGGGATGGTAAAAAAAAAGATCTGGCCAATCATTTAGCACAAAATCAAGATATTGAGAAGAAAAGTAATGAAAGAACCAAAGGACAGGAACAGAAGAAATTCTTGAATTACCTGTGTACCAATGCTAGGAGCATGGGTAACAAAAAAGGGGAATTGGGATTGCTCATTTAGGAGCATAAATTAGTTCTAGTTAGTATTACTGAAACCTGGTGGGATAATTCATATGATTGGAATATTGAAACCAAAAGTTAAAACCTATTCAGGAAGGAATGGGCAAAAGGGGAGGGAGAGTGGTACTCCATGTCAAAAAATTAATTACTAGTTTTCAAGCCACTGATAAGTTAGAAGAAAATTATCTTGAATGCTTATAGAGGTAGATGTGAATAGATATAGCACAACAATGGAAATTAGTTGTTGTCTGCTATAGCTACCGTATCACATAAAGACAGGATCCTAATGCACCTATCTTAATGTATAGGGGTTACTTCAATATGAGTGACATATCTGGAGATCTCATGATGCCAATACTGAACATTTTTGGAATTTCATGGTAGATGAAAATTCCCTAACCCAAAAAGTGTTGCATCCAATATGGGGGAATTCTATATTACACCTTGCTTTGCCAGATAAAAAGGAACTGATCACAAAATTAAAAATTAATGGTAGCTTAAATACAAGTAATCATGACTTGATCAAATTTATAATGTGCAAACAGAATAAAGTCCAGACCAGAAATACATATACTTGGTGCTTTAAAAGGGCCAGTTTCACAAAGCTGAAAACAATAATGAGCTGTATCAGCTGGAAAGAAGAATTTAATCAGAAAAATATGAACGATAATTTGGACTCATTTAAGGAAACTACCAGATGCCCAAAAAGCCACAAACCCCAAATCAACCTGTATTAGAGGGGAAGTGAAGACCGCTATTAAAAATAAAAAATAATATATAACAAATTGGAGTAAAGGGAAGTCAATAGTAATGAATATAAATCAGAAGCTAGCAATTGTAGAAAAGATAAGGGAAGCAAAGGAACACAGGGAGAATTATATGGCAAACAAAGTTAAAGACAATAAGAAGGTTTTTTAAAAAAGAATATTAGGAACAAAAAGAATCCTAACAATGGTATTGGTCCATTACTAGAAGGAAATGGTAGAATTATCAATAATAATGCAGAAAAGTCAGAAATGTTCTATAAATATTTCTGTACTGTGTTTGGGCAAAAAATTCTGTAGTCATATCATGTTATAGCTCTTTCCATTCCATTAGTACTTCAGGAGGATGTTATACAGAAGCTACAAACATTAGATGTTTTAAAATCAGCCGGCCTGGACAACTTGCATCTAAGAGTTTTAAAAGACTTGGCTGAGAAGTTCTCTGGACTATTAATATTTATTTTCAATAACATTTGGTATATTGGAGAAGTCCCAGAAGACTGATTTTGTGCTGATATTAATAACAGATAAGCAAGATGATACAGGTTATTATAGTCTTTTCAATCTAACATTTATCCTGGGCAATATAATATAATGGCTAGTGCTGTCAAGCGACTAATCACACTGTTGAACAATAAAATATCATTTATTTAAATATTTTTGGATATTTTCTACATTTTCAAATATATTGATTTCAGTTACAACACAGAATACAAAGTGTGCAGTGCTCACTTTATATTATTATTTTTATTTAAAATATTTGCACTATAAAAACAAAAGAAATAGTATTTTTCAATTCACCTAATACAAGTACAGTAGTGCAATATCTTTATCACGCAATTTAAACTTACAAATGTAGAACTATGTACAAAAAATAACTGCACTCAGAAACAAAACATGTAAAACTTTAGAGCCCACAATCCACTCAGTCCTACTTCTTCAGCCAATCATTCAAACAAGTTTGTTTACATCTGCAGGAGATAATGCTGTCCATTTCTTGTTTGCATGGCACTATTGTAGCTAGCATCACAAGATATTTACATGCCAGATGCAGTAAAGATTCATATGTCCCTTCACGCTTCAACCATCATTCCTGAGGACAATACGTCCATGCTAATAACGGCTTCTACTCAATAATTATCCAAAGCAGTGTGAACCGACACACATTCGTTTTCATTATCTGAGTCAGATGCCACCTGCAGAAGATTGATTTTCTCTTTTGGTGGTTCGGGTTCTGAAGTTTCCGCATTGGTGTCTGCTCTTTTAACTCTTCTGAAAGTGTGTTCCACATTTCCTGCCTCTCAGATTTTGGAAGGAACTTCAGATTCTTCAACTTGTATCAAGTACTGTAGCTATCTTTAGAAATCTCACATTGGTACTTTCCTTGTATTTTGTCAAATCTGCAGTTAAAGTGTTGTTAAAATGAACAACATATTCTGGGTCATCATCTGAGACTGCTATAACATTAAATATATGGCAGCATGCAGGTAAAAAAGAGCAGAAGACAGGCAATTCTCCCCCGAAGGAGTTCAGTCACAAATTTAATTAACACATTTTTTTAACAAGCATAAGGAGCATGGAAGCATGCCCTCTTGAATGGTGACTGAAGCATAAAGGGTCATACAAATGTTTAGCATATGTGGCATGCATATATCTTGCAATGCTGGCTACAAAAGTGATCGCCTGTTCTCACTTTAAGGTGACGTAAATAATAAGCGGGCAGAATTATCTCCTATGAATGTAAATAAACTAATTCTTTCTGAGTGATTGACTGAACAAGAAGTAGGACAGTGTGGATTTGTAAGCTCTAAAGTTTTATATAGTTTTGGTTTTGAGTGTAGTTATGTAACAAAAAAATCGACGTTTGTAAAATGCACTTTCATGATAAAGAGATTTCACTACAGTACTTGTATGAATTGAATTGAATTGAAAAATACAATTTCTTTTGTTTATTTTTACAGTGCAAATATGTCTAATAATATAGTATAAAGTGAGCACTGTGCACTTTTCATTCTGTGTTGTAATAGAAATTAATATATTTGATAATGTAGAAAACCATCCAAAATATTTAATACATTTCAATTGGTATTCCGTTGTTTAACAGTGATTAAAAGTGCAATTAATCGTGATTACTTTTTAATCATGATTTTTTTTTGTAGATAATTGCATGAGTTAACTGCAATTAATCAACAGCCCTAGTAATGCCCAGTACAGGACTCAATTAGTAATTTAAAAAAAAAAGAACGAAAGGAAGTTAATATAATTAATGCCAATCAACATGGGTTTATGGAAAATAGATTCTGACAAAATAACTTGATATCTCATTGGGAGCACAAGTTTAATAAAATAATAAATAATAAAATACTAAAAACAATAACATATTCTTTCATGTCAGGTCACAAGCACTGGACTTGACACATTTAATGCATTTTCAGTCAAGTTCATTTCAGAGCACACTTAAAAAAGCACCACCACCTCGGCAAATAATTAGATGTGTGCCACAATGCAACTAATGCTTCTTTAGGAAACATTAGGTCTCCATAAATTATCCCAGCTGATGTATAAAATCATTAAAGAGACTTGTTCATTTATGTAAATGGATGTAAAAAATGTATCAGTGCTCTGCTTGGGATGCTTTGGTTCATCTTTTAAAAGACTTCCAGTGAAACAAAAAGCTACTCTTGGAGCTTCTGTACTGGCCAGGTAGGACAATGCTACTGGAACACAAACATCAGACAGTTTATTTAATATAAACATAAATACAAAGCTTTGTTCAGAAAGATGGGACCTGAGTTGGGAGCTCTTAACTCTTTCCTGGACAATTCCAGCTACACAGAAGACTCGAGGACTCTATTTCTGCTCTCTCTGTATGAAGGATCCCCCTGAAGAACAAAAATAATGAGTGAAGTAGATGGGATGGGGCCACGAAGGGAAACATTCTGAGAGTTCTCTTCAGAGTATGAGTCACTGTATTCAATCAGGACTCAGCCCACTTTTGGGGTAGATCTGCCTTAGCCAAAAGGCAGTTCTACCCAAAATAAGACCTTTTGGGAGGATGGAGGAAATAGGGAATCACTGAAATATTGTAAGGTTCACTAACACAGCATCATTCAGCCAAGGGCAATCGATCATGTGACACAAGACAGTAATACCACTCCATACAACAGATAGCTAAACTGAGGCATTGTGAGGTGTTAAATGGCTTGCCCTAGGCCACTCATTGAATCAGTGAAAAACCTAAAATAACAAGAGATGTCCTGACTACCAAACACTGTTTTACCTATAAGACTATACTCTCCTTCTAGCACCTCACCCACACAAAGTATTATAAAGTTTCAATGGACTTGTTGGCAAATCATATGGTAATAGTGGAGCATTTCACTGCAAAGGACACATTTGTGTATTTTTTCCCTACGCCACCCATCTGAACCATCATTTTCACAGGAATTTCTTTATTTGCAAACATTAATACAGTTCCTGTGAAAAAAAAATCTCCCCTGAAAACCCTTTTGTTTTTGTTAATCTACCCAAGTACAGAAAGTGGCATAAGGCCAAATACATTAGCCATAATGTGTTAGTTTAGTGCCAGGTACAATTTAAGTCATTTTATGGCTTGGTTTAGTTGGAGTTTAATGTAAACATAGTGACTCTTTGCAGTTTTGATGATATACTCAACTGTTACAGAAAAGGACATCAGGGCTTCATGATGGATAAAAACCCAAGGAATGTAAATGTACTATAAATAGTCATTTCTCTTCAAGCATTTTGTAAATTCTCTATTTATCCTTTCCATAAAAAGGATGCAAAGCTGGTTGTTGTTGTTTTTTCATTTAGTCATAGCCAGAATAAGTTACATTTTCAAAAGCATGCCCAGAGTGTGCGATTATAGGGACAATAAACTACCAGGAAATTGTGAACCCTGCTTGGAATTAAGTATTGCATGCACAGAACTACATGCTTTGTCTGTCCCATTTATATACACCTTAAGAACATTCTCAACTTCTAAAGTTCCACAATCTGATCACTTTGAATGACCTATTTTCCTCTTTGCAGTGTAGTTGTAGCCATGTCGGTCTCGGGATAGCAGAGAGACAAGGTGGGAGAGGTAATATCTTTTATTGGACCAACTTTTGTTGGTGAGAGAGACAAGCTCTGGAGACACAGAGAGCTCTTCTTCAGATCATTCATCTTCGGAGTACCTTTCCTGGACCTGAAGAAGAGCTCTGTGTGGCTCAAAAGTTTGTCTTTCTCAGCAGCAGATATTGGTCCAATAAAAGATGTTACTTCATCCATCTTGTCTCTCTAATATTTTCCTCTGGTACTCTCCTACAAACCAGCTTATTTTTTAAAGGATTATGCGTATAGGCTCATTTTGTTTTCCAAATATGGTGAAACTAGTTGCACTCACCACCGTCAAGGCATGATGTTGCTGGAGCTTCCACGTGTAGCGCTTCCCGTTGACCTTCACTATGACTCTACAATGACCTGGTTCTGTCATGATTTAGCCCCCTGGTTTTGTACTGTCATGTCTGGACACTTTCTAAATTGACAAGAGTATAATAAAATCTCACAAATGTTCCAGCGTAAAAGATCTTTTTACCTCCACTTGGATTGTTCCTGGGCACATCTTTGAAGTTTAGTCTTCAGGTACACCCTGGGCCCAATAGTCCTTATATCAGGCTCATACGCCTCTTCCTCTAAGCTGGTAGGGGAACCCAAAGCCCAACCCCTGGATTTTGTACTGGGCATCAAGGTCTGCTCCCTCAGACATGCTGCTGTTTCCATGGGCCACTCCCTTGGGCTGCTTCTCTGCAGCCTATGCTAAACATAGCTTCCCTCTAGTTTTCAGGCCTCTGGCTTCTCTCTAGGTCCTCCCAGTTCCTTCTTCCTCTGCTGGAATTCTAGACTGCCTCTCTGTGTCTTGCCTCCTTTCCAGGGCTCACCACAGGGATTAATTCCATCCCCCTGACCTTCTTCAATTTGCTTTCCCTAGGCTCTTCCCATAGTGAGGGAACTTCCTACCATCTCTGTCCTGAGTCCTTCTAACTGGGTTTTCCTCCCTGTTAGTTGTCTTTCCTGACCTTTTCAGATCTAGGATCACTAATTACATTGCCAGATCAGAACCTGCTGAGGAATATCTTCTAGGTCATAGGCAAGGCTGCACCTCATTGCCCTTAAAGGACTACCCAGCCTATGATATATGGGTAAGTAATTAAAGTGTTTATATGCACACTAGCCTGTTTGGCTATACAAATATTGAATATTTTCATCATATTTAGAATCCCAGCTTTGGAAATTTAGCTCAGTCCTTTTTCTAACAGAGTGAGACTGATGGAAGATGGAAGCCTTACAATCCATCTAGCTCATCCACTTGTCAGTCTAGCACCTGTACGGTGTGTATTTCTCCCTGTAAGGGCCCACGGGCACAGGAACTAAAAGTGCAGGGGCTGTTGTAGCAACCCCAGGTTTTGGGTGGGGTCCCAGCTGCTGTCCCCACGCCCAGGGTTCCAACCACTTTGCAGGGTCCCAGCACGGCGCCCAGGGGCTCCGCTGCCCGTCCCAGCCACAGGCCCCTCACCTGGGGTCCTGGTTCCGCTGCCAGCCCCAGTCCCTAGCCCGTGGTCCCAGCCACTGGCCCAGTGTCCTGGCTCAGGGTCCCAGATGCTGGCCCCACATCCGGGGCTCTGCTCCCTGTGGCACCAGTCTCAGCCATCTTATCCCTCTCTGTGCCCCTGCTGCTCCTGGCCCCAGCACTAGGGGGCGGCGAGGGGCACGGATGCAGTATGGAGGGGTGCAGCTCAGCATCCCCACTCTAAAAAATGTTCCAGCGCCACTGTAAGGGTCAGTTTAACTCTTTTTCAGATTATGGTCATATTTATCTCTTTTGTTGCTGTCTGGGGGTCACTGTGAGTGTGGAAAGGTAAAGCCTGAACTCCTGTCTGGATCTGAGTTTTGTTAATGGGGCCTCTCTACAGTATTAAGGTCAAGAACCAGCATCTTTATTAAAACGTATAATTGCTTCTTGGCTACCACCCCAATAATAAATGTTTGGCAGGCCAAATTATTCTCACAGTCATTTCTCATCTGCCAGACCATTTTAAAATGTGTTTACATAGGTGCAGCTGATTGTGTAAACAGATCTATTAATGATGCATAAAAGGATCAGAAACCAACTCACTCATTTTAAGCTGTGTTGCCTTTGCAAAGTTAACAGGAGTAACAAGCAGTAACAACTTGCCTTAAGGCCGGTCTACAGTATGCAATTATTTCAGTATTAGCAGAGTTCAATCAAATTAAAACTGATTGCATCCACACAACCAATCCGGTTTTGTCGATTTAAAGGGCTCTTAAAGCCGGTTTCTGTACTACACCTCAGCAAGGGGAGTAGCGCTAAAATTGCTAAAATAGCTCTAAAATCGACATCGCAGAGGTACTGTGGATGTAATTCGATATTATTGGCCTCCAGAAGCTATCCCAGAATGCTCCATTGTGACCGCTCTGGACAACACTCTCAACTTCAATGCACTAGCCAGGTAAGCAGGAAAAGTCCCGGAAACTTTTGAATTTCATTTCCTGTTCAGCCAGCATGGCAAGCTCATCAGCACAGGAGACCACGCAGTCCCAGATTTGCAGATGAGCTCCAGCATGGTCTGAATGGGAGGTACTGGATCTCATCGCAGTATGGGGACACAAATCTGTTATGGCAGAACTATGTTAAAAAAAGATAAATGCAAATACATACGCAAAAGTCTCCAGGGGCATGATGGAAAGATGCTACTCCAGGGACACACAGCAGGGTCGTGTGAAAATCAAGGAGCTCAGGCAAGCCTACCAAAAAGCCAGGGAGGCAAACGGGCACTCTGGGAAATAGCCCCATACATGCCGCTTTGCCATGAGCTGCATGCAATTATGGGGGTTGATGCCCCCACTACCCTAGCACTCTCCGTGGACACCTGCAAGTGGGAAATCTCATGGAGTGAGGATGATGATTTTTTGGAGGACGAAGAGGAGAAGCAGGACAGCGCACAAGTGGCAAGTGTTGAATCTGTTCTCCCAGGCAGCCAGGAACTGTTCGTCACCCTTGAGCCAATTCCCTGGATCCCATCCCAAAGCGGGCTTCCAGACCATGATGCTGGAGAAGGCACTTCTAGTGCGTGTACATTTTAAGTACAATGCAGGGTTTAAAAAGAAGGGTGTTTAATGATTCATTTGCCCTGAAGACTTGGGATGCATCTGCCTCCAGCACAGCTACTGGAAAAGTCTGTTAACATGTCTGGGGATTGAGCAGCCATCCTCCAACGACAAGTCCATGAAGCTCTCCTGGAGGTACTCTGCAAGCCTTTGCAGTAGGTTTCTGGGTAGGACTGCCTTATTCTATCCTCCACGGTAGGACACTTTACCCCTCCAGACGAGTAGCAAGTAGTCGGGAATCACTGCTTCACAGATCAAGGCAGTGAAAGCAGTGGTGTATGGGAGATGATAGCTTTCAGGCCTACTGCATGATTCGTAGGCCAGCAGAGCAGGAGAGCGGATTTGCAGTGGAAGCGGTGGTGTACAGGTGGCGATAGCTTTCAGGCATGTTTCACCATCTTCTGACAATAGCTTTCAAGCTTATTGCATGAGTCGTGGGACAACAGAGTTCTGCAAGCCTACTGCACAGTCTGCTGCAGGAAAAATGGCGCAAAACGATTGTCTGCCATACCTTGCATGGAGGGAGGGGCGACTGATGAGATGAACCCAGGAAAACCTGTGAGAATGTTTTTGCCCCATCATGCACTGGGAGCTAAACCGAGAATTCCAGTTGGTGTCAGGAACTGTGGGATAGCTACCTAAGGTGCACCACTCCGAGAGTCGATGCTAACCTAGGTACTGTGAACGCACTCCGACAACTTAGCATGTTTAGTCTGTATCAAATTTGTTCTGAAAAATCAACTTCTATAAATTCAATATAATTTCATACTGTAGACGTACCCTTAGTCTGTGCTGTTGTTACCTAGTCATTCCTGATAGACAAAATGCACTTTACTCTTTTTTTTTTGGTCCACTTCTGTACTTTTCCCACTTCTTCAATATCCTGTCTGTAATATATTAACCAGAACAAAACACAAAGCTTGAGCTGTGACCTGATTGACCCTTTTTTCATGGCGTAAAGATCTATTGTAATTGACTCTGGTTTTCTCTATTCAACTCAGTGCTCTGCCTACATCTGAAACTCTTGCCAGACATTGGGAGAATGGTTTAAAAATTATATCCATTCTTAACTCACATGCAAAGTTGCTTTTTTCATACTATAATTTGGGACCACTGAAGGCAGAATTCTTTTTCTTCCTTTTGGGCACGATTCTGCTTAGAGCTCATATATCTGCAGATTTTCACACCACGCCACTTAGTCCTCTATTTTAGATCACTGATGTATCATTTGAACAAGATGCAGAACAATCACTTAACTTATCAACTCCCTGCCACTGATGGCTAACCAACTGCAGTCACAGAACTGAGACCATGCCCAGCTAGAAACATCCTTATAGGAATGGTGAGTCCCATACTCATGCACTGATGAGCAGTTGAAATCAGTGGGACTACTTGTGTGAGTAACTGCTCAGATATGTGAATAAGGGGCTAAAAAATTGGCCCTTTACCTGAATGCCCCAAACCAATATGGTTTTAATAATATATAAACTAGATCAAAACTAGCCCTGATTTTTTTTGTTCACCTCCCTAACTCAGCAGATGATGTGTTGCTAATAAGTAGGGCCCTACCAAATTCACGGCCATGAAAAACATGTCACGGATTGTGAAAACTGGTCTTTTGTGTGCTTTTACCCTATATTACACAGATTTCATTGGGGGAGGATTTCTCAGATTAGGGGTCCAGACCCAAAAGGCAGTTTCAGGGGAGCGACAAGGTTATTTTAAGGAGAGCCACAGTATTGCCACCCTTACTACTGTGCTGCCTTCAGAGCTGGTCAGCTGGAGAGTGGTGACTGTTGGCTGGATGACCAGCTCTGAAGACAGCACCCTGCCAGCAGCAATGCAGAAGCAAGGGTAGCAATACCATACCATGCCATCCTTCATTCTGTGCTGCTGCTGGCGGCAGCTCCGCCTTCCAGCTCTGAAGCAGCACAGAAGTAAGGGAAGCAGCACTGCAATCCCTCTACAATAATCTTGAACCCCTTTCCCAAAAAACCTTCCTTTTTGAGTCATAACCCCTACACTTACAACACCGTGAAATATCAGATTTAAAAAGCTAAAATCAAGAAATTTACAATTTTTAAATTCCTATGACCGTGAAATTGACCAAAATGGACCATGAATTTGGTAGGGCTCTACTAATGAGGCACAGGATGAAGTTACACTGATGGTTTCCATTTTGTTCCATCTCTACACAAATGTAAATTGGAGATTAAGGGACAAATTGTTGCCATTATCACTGGCTTCAATAGTGGGCAGTGCAGAACCGCACTATCCAATGGGAATCTCCTGGCGGGGACTGTGCAAAGGAAGGCACAATCTATGTTCTCATTCCCACACCCCAAGCAGCCTGGTATGGAGGGTGATACGTCATCTTTGGAAAGGCGCAAACTGCTCCCCCATGTACTTCCAACAGGCTCGGGGGCTGGAGCGAAGGGGTAAGGTACCACAGCTCCTCCTTCTCTCTGTCCGCTTTGCAATGTCATGTTTCCTTATTGGTATTGGCTGCTCCTGGGAAATACTTTTGCCTGGGATGTCCAAACAGGATAGGCTTTTTCAACACTTCCCCCAGTCACTCAAGTATGGCCATAAAAGCCAGGTGCAATCTAAGCCCAGAAAAAAACAACAACAACTATGTTTTATCCAATTAATTTTAAATCACCTAAACAAAGAAACTTTGAGAAGACTAGTTAATACCATCACTCCATTACGGGGCCAGTTTTTAATCCCACAGATTATCATCAATATTGCTATTGCTAACATAAGACATTCATCTTCTTTGTGATTCTGTAAGAAATGGTTTCTTCAAGCCAAAGTAAATCAAAGGCATTGCTTCATCCCTCTCTGCTCTCTCTGTCACTTCCTCTGGGAAGTTAATCAGTACTCATTAATCATGCCCATTAAGCATGACCTTCCATTTTGTAAATCTTAGCTGACTGCTCTAATCTAACTAAACCTGTCCAAAAGCCTTAAAAGGCCTCAAAAGTCAATGAAAAATCTCCCCGGATGAGGACAAAACCCTAGGAATTGTCCCACTTTGTCTTTGCCTGGGATGTGGAGATGCATTTCTGGAAGCTATATCTATTGCCTGGTTTTCCTCTGCAGTGTTATTTTTTAATGTTTCTCATATCTCTTTATTGTCTTTTGTACTCATTTCAAGATGCAAACCCTCATGCTTCCAAGAATAAACCAATAACTAATTGATACCTTCCCCCATGGACAGATTATACTATAATTGGACAATATAGGATTTATTGCACCTCGTTCTGAAACACATAATACTGGCCATAATCAGAGACAGGAGAGCAGATGGATCACTGGTCTGATTTGATGTGGCACTTCCTATGGAATTACCAAGTACGATACAACTTGGGGGGTTCATTGTGAAGGATTCACACAGCTCTAATAATGACTCTTCCCAAGGCTACTTTTACCTTTTCAACTATCTCTTCTTCATTACTCTGAATAACAGTGATGCTTTCCTACTTTCCTCCCTATCTTGAGGCGTGAGAGATGTGGAATCTCCATTTTGAACCATGGTAAATTTTGATTTTTTTTCTACCTCATCTCAGGTTAACAGTCATTTGTAGTGTCAACATTGATTGTGCTTCCAAATACATTAACACAGAAATTAAAGCCCCTTGTAAAATATTGTTTGTAGTACGAAGAGCCTGCGGCATATGCCCTTGTGTCAGAGGCCTGGTATGAGGCAGGATCTGCTCACAGAATCTGGCAAGAACAGGGCTGATATTTCAGAAACATACAGTCCTATGAAGTGATAGTCATAGAGTACTCACGCAACCACATCCCAATATCAAGTGGTACCAAAACATGCAGCTATCAGGGATGGTAGAAAAAACATTCCCCAAGAATAACAGGAACACATGGACCTCTCCTAAAAGATAAGGTCAGAATAACATTACGCAATAAAGATGTTTTAATCGAACCAGCATGTACCACATAATGGGCAATAACTAGGCATGTCAGGGGGCTGTAACTAACTATGTCAGAGGTAGTACTGACTTGTTTGTATTGGAGTATAAAAATGTAACTCAGAGGATGTATCTTTGTCTGGCCTAGGGAGGAATGGAAAGTCCCGCTGTTCACTGAGCTGGTCCATTGTTACAGGCATCCATGTATTAGTGGTCCGGTGAAGTCTGTGGGATACTACTACCCTGCTTCATTGACAATAAACCTGGCTGGGTCCTTTAATGGATCTTGTGGACAGTGGATGGTTCACTCAAGGTCTTCTTTGCCAGTTATCTGCACAGGGCTGAGGCGGCACACATTAAACCCACACACATGCAACCAAACATCTACCGACATCTAACCACACCATGAATGGCTATTTATAGAGATCTGAAAAAAAAATTCCACTTAATTCACAGGACCAAGTGTTGTTTCTCCTTCTGAATAGAACACAGGGAAATGGCTGTCCAGAATCCCAGAAAGTGAGTGAGAACCTTCACCCAAGAGGTGGAAGTAATGTGTAAAATGAAAACAATTTATTTTACCTATTCCAATGTTGGGTCTAGACTACTGGTGTGGCGGATGGCTAATAGTTGAATGCCCTCTCAGTGCATGGGTACGCAGTGAATATGCTTCCAGAGAGATACCACCATCTCAAAACTGGTCTTGGCAGATCCCCAGTAATTATTGGGACCCTTCCTGGATATGGAGTACTGCAAACTCAGTCCCTGAGCGAGCCAAGGAAGCTGAGTAGTTTGTAGTTCATGCTCACCCTATGTTAGTGTTTAAGTGATGCAGAAAGGTGGGTAAAGAAGAAACCTATGATTGATACCACCTATATTTCCTCTTTCTTTAGAAGTCTCTGGGAAGGCAGCTCATAGAAAAGGTGGATTTTCTCTACCCTCCCTCATCTCCAGTTCTCTGACAGTAGCAGGCACATAATTGGCTAATGCACCTATTATTCTTTTTAAGGATCTGTCATGATGATTTTAAGGCAGAGCAATGGTTATATATCTGTGGTAAACTTTAAGGAAATTGCTGTTTTAGAGGGATGGACACTATAAAAGGTTTAAGTTATGGCAGACAGAGAGACCCATAGAAATTTCTATTGTTTATGTTCCTTATTTCTCCCTGCAACATATTTCCTTACTTCTATTTAGCCCTGTTATCAAATCCATCACCACAGCAATTCCACCTATCCATTCCCAGGGGGTTTTTTTTTGCTCCTTTTATCTCTGGCAAATAGACAAATTCTGTCTATCATGTCATCAGCTTGGAAAACATTTGGAGTCTGCAGCATTGCCAGAAAGAACCACTAAAACAACCCTATAAATGGCATTTCCTTTTGATGGTCCATTTATGGCATGTGCCAGTACTGACTATGCAGCACTGGTCTAGAGAACAAAGATCCTTCTCTCTGCACTTTAAATAAATACAAAATATGGCTGAAAGTCCAATAGCATCACCTACAATTCCACAATAATATTATAGGGCCAGATCCTGGTGTCATACACACCATAGCTCCATTTGAATTCTGCACATTTGGCCCCTCCACAAGTGAAGAGAACCTTGGGCAGGGTTCACTAGTGTAGAGAACCTTGGGCAGGCCCCCTTCTTGCCACTTTCCTTCCCAACTGCCTTGAGGTCCCAGTTGTAGGTTTACCTTCCTTCAGGGAGTCTCTGTCTGCCAGCAGCCCAATTCAGCTCTCTGGTTCCAGCTGGGCTGAACAAAAGATCTTCCCTCCTTCCCTTTCAGGCCCATTTGAGCCAGGTTCAGCCCTTTTAATCCTTTTTTCCAAATCTGACGCCTACTGCAGGTGACATGGAGCAAGGCAGATTGAGCCCACGGGTCTAATTAACCCTTTCTGGGTCAGTGTGGGATTGGCACACTCCATAACAGTAAGAAAGTATTGAATAAGAATGGTTTGGATCTTTCCTGTTTTCTGGATCTCTGAACATGGTGATGATAAGATGTTTGTCTCATGAAGAAATGGTCAATTGGAGAAGTTCCACAGGGATCAGTCCTGTCACTCCTCTTGACAATGTAAGTGTTCAGTGCTGGATGAGGTTGTTAAGCAATTTGGGTAGAGATGGTCAGAACACAAAAGTTCTCTTCCACTGGAAATTCTAATATTTTGGAATTTGTTGTTACAACAAATCAGAGAAAGGCAAAATTTCAAAAATTCTCACAGAATAATTTTAAAAAATGGATTTGGAACAATCAAAACAATTCATTTTCATAATAATGTGTTTCAATGTCAAAATGTCAGAACATGAAATATTAAATGCAATATAAAAATCAAAGCAAAATTAATTGAAACACTAATAGAACCAAAACATGTTCACCTCACATTAAGGACACTTTCTGAAACTATTGAAACAAAATGAGAAAGCTGAAATGAATAATTTCAACATTTCATAGAATCATAGAATCATAGAATATCAGGGTTGGAAGGGACCTCAGGAGGTCATCTAGTCCAACCCTCTGCTCAAAGCAGGACCAGTCCTCATCTAAATCATTCCAGCCAAGGGCTTTCTCAAGCCTGACCTCAAAAAAAACAAAGGAAGAAGATTCCATCACCTTCTTAGGTAACCCATTCCAGTGCTTCACCACCCTCCTAGTGAAAAAGTTTTTCCTAATACCCTACCTAAACCTTGCCATCTGCAACTTGAGACCATTACTCCTTGTTCTGTCATCTGTTACCACTGAGAACAGTCTAGATCCATCCTCTTTGGAACCCCTTTTCAGGGAGTTGAAAGCAGCTATCAAATCCCCCCTTAGTCTTCTCTTCTGCAGACTAAACAATCCCAGTTCCCTCAACCTCTCCTCATAAGCCAAGTGCCCCAGCTCTGTAATCATTTTTGTTGCCCTCCGCTGGACTCTTTCCATTTCTTCCACATCTTCACCCCTCTAAAATGAACAAATTCCCACAAAACATTTCAAAATGTTTCAACATTGTTTTGAAATATTTCAAAATATTTCAATGTCAATGAAACTGCATTTTCTACCTGAAAACTGGTCAGTCAAAAAAATTGCAACCAGCTCTAAATATGGGCTATTGTGTAGTTATAATACTTCTCAGATCCATGCCTTCTTATACACTGCACA
The DNA here is from genome assembly GCA_007922305.1 of Dermatemys mawii. Classification (NCBI taxonomy): domain Eukaryota; kingdom Metazoa; phylum Chordata; order Testudines; family Dermatemydidae; genus Dermatemys; species Dermatemys mawii. The sequence goes on along the minus strand of ML677342.1, from coordinate 41,446,010 downwards.
CCTCCCTTTATAGCACAGGTATAAATAATGTAGATGGTGAGGCATTGTTAGGTGAACAGATGTAAAGACATACTTGATCCCTATGGGAACGTACCCTGTATGCTTTCAGCACATTTAGGTTCAACCTGGCCAAGAGAGATATGGTAGAGGGAAGTATACCCATCTCATTATTAGCCTGTTACTTTTGCTCCCAGTATGGCTGCGAGACCAGACAGTATATAAGTGCATGCCCTTTCCCAAAGTTCTTCTGCTTGCTAAGGCAATTGCTGTCTTGTTATGTAAATAGGGATTGGGAGTTCATGCTATTCAATATGGTTCAGAGAAGGTTGTGAGACATCATTTCTTAGAAACTTTGATTGCAAGGTTCGGGAGCACACAAATGATGAGTATGAAGTACAGCAAGGTAGTATAGCATGAAAATTATAGGAGAGCATGTTTGTTTTCAGCTCAGATAGCAGCTACCTATTCAGATCATGCATATTTCATTTAAATTTATTATGTAGAATAAAAATAGTGCCACTGCTGTGCACGGTAGCACAAGTCTCCATCTCATTCATTACAATAAAGCAGTTTTGGCATTTCTCTAATACAAAAAGTACAGAAAAAAAATAAAATAAATTGATATTATGGGCCTAAATGACTTACTGTAAGTAGTTTGGTAACATTTCCTTTGTGTATGTTTTGAAGCACCATTAGGGTCCATGTTTCAAAGGAGATTCATGGTGAACATTATTGGCTTTTCTTAGGCAGCATTTATTTTAGATTTGAGCAAAGTCAATTTCAATTATGGGTATGTGGATTAATGATATTTTCCAGTGCCATGCACTGCATGATAAGTACATAATCAAAGGAATTCTACACCAGTCCATACTATCAAATGCAGTTTTTAGTTCACTAATTTCAAATGTTGACAGTGGACAACAATATTATCCTTTCAAAAATATTGCTTAGCTTGGTGGAGCTCCGTTCTTTAGAAATTAAGAAGAAAGGGATATTTCCATACACTGCCTCACCATGTAGAGAGAAGAATATAAGACTAGCCATACTGGGTCAGACCAATGGTCCATCTAACCTGTCTTCCAACGGTGGCCAATGCCAGGTGCTTCAAACGGAATCAACAGAACAGGTAATCATCAAATGATTTATCCCCAGTCACCCATTCCCAGCTTCTGGCAAACAGAGGCTAGAGACACACAGAATAATTACATTTAATACTAATTCTTAGCACTTTTAATATACCAAGTATTTTAACAATGTTATTTAATTGACCCTCACAATAGTTCTCAGAGATTGGTCAGTATATATTCTGTACCCATCTTACAGCTGTGATTGAGTGACTTCCCACTCATTACAGAATGGATTAGTTGTCAGAACCAAGGTTATAATTCAGGAATACCTGGGTCCAAACTTATTCTCAGGCCTGTAAATGCCTGACTCTCAAATTCGGGCGTTTAGCCTTTCTTGCAGCATTTACAATTTTCGTACCAAGTTTCCATAGCGTCCCTTGTGGTAGAGAAGTGACAGTATAATGGGTATATAAAAGGGGATTCTTCAGTAAGGCTCCAGGACCATGTAACTGTCTCTCTCTCTAGCTTCTAGGGATTGTGCTTTCTAATGACATCACATGATCTCATTGTTTTCGTCTTCCCCATTGAAAGGAACCCAAATTATTTTGAAGTTTTTCTTGGAAAAGCAGCATGACTCCCACTCACCCTGTGCTTGGGCACACACCTGAGATGTAGGAGATCCAGGCTCAAGTCCTTGTTCTGCCTGATTCAGGGCAGGTACTTGACCTGGTGTTTCTCCCATAGTTGCTGAGTGACCCAAGCACCACGTTATTGGTTAATCTGGGGTGAGTGTGGGAGCTCTCTCTTGGTGCTGCTGTACTTTGCATGAATAATCAAATATTAATTGAGCCAGCAAAAAAAAAGACTAGCTCTGTAGGCTGGTGGTTAGAGCACCCACATGGGATGTGGGAGACACAAGAATTTACACCATTCTATTTAAAAATTCCTGACCATTTCTTCTATGGACTATGTTTTTGTGACATACCCTGAGTACATTCTAGATTACTGGGTTGCTGTGTCATTCCTGCCTTCTAAGTTGCGGGGTGGGGGCACTTTACACTGCTTTCCTGCTATGGCTCCAGACAAGAGTGTTCATAAGCATGTCTGTCACACCCAGCTATGTCTGTGTGCCCTTGCAACCTGCTAGTCACACCCAGGTTCTTATCAGCCTAAACTATACTGCAGGCCCAGCACACTCCCAGTGCCAGATTCCTTCCTCTCCCCCGCAAAAAAATTATATATTATATTGCCCAGCTCTTCCCTGGACAATACAAGCTCATATAATTCCATCATTTTATTAATAGAAGTTATATGCACAAATCATGTTTGGATTTTTCCAAACATTTCAATTCAAACACACTGAGTCAGATCAAGCAGTAAAATAAGTTCATTAACTACAAAAAGACAGATTGTAAGGGAATACAAGTAATGATGCCTAAAAGTCAGAAATGGTTACTAGAAAAATAAGGATAAACTCCAACTAATGCCTAACTTAAGAAACTATGATAAATTCAAAGCAAAGTTTTTCAGTCTTACTAGGATCCCTTCTTCTGTGTAATGGCTGCTTCTTTTGCTCTTCAGTTGCAGTGAATCAAGGGACAGAGAGAGAGAGAAGGAGTGGTGCTCTTGGAGTGGTGTTCCTTTATTTTTATAGTCCTCTCCCTTCTTTGAGAAGTGTTTCATCTGGGAGCATGGCAACAAGCAGGCTGTGTGGATGGGAACTCCATGCTGTTTCTTTTCTGACATGTAGATTTTTCACCTATGACCCTTTCCCTTTTCCTATAGCCACTTAGCCACCCATTGACTGAATAGCCCCATAGCCACTTGACTGAGGTGTCAGCTTGCCCTTCGTCCCTGAGGAACTAGTTTGCTCCTTCCCAGACTTGGAACATTAGTCAGTAACACCATATAGTGCAATCTTATAACTTTACATATAATGTTGCCCCACATATTTTACCAGGACAGTAATGACCAGCAAATTATGAGTTTTCAAATGATACCTCATAAGGCACACTTTGTACAAGATTATTACAATAGTATACAAGGGAAGAATACAGGGGTCCATTCTGTCACAATAGTAGTACATTTTCTGGGATTTATTATAGTTATGCTAAGAGCTTGTCTATACTATCGCACAGGGTCGATCTAAGACACGCAACTTCAGCCACATGAATAGAGTAGCTGAAGTCGACATACTTACCATGGTGTCTTCACTGCAGTAAGTTGACGGCTGACACTCTCCCATCGACTCTGCTTGCGCTCCTCATTCTGGTGGAGTACCGGAGTCGACGGGAGAGAGCCCAGCGATAAATAGACCCCTGCTGGATCTGGCGAGTAGTGTAGACAAACCCTGAGAGTTCTCACTCTATTCAAAGAGCTTCCTCTATTAGAATGCATTGTGAAGTACATCTCCATGGATTGCAAACAGTTCTCCTGGGATGGGAGGACACCTAGGAGTCTGGCCTTTAAATTACATGGTTTTCTATTGCAAAGGAATGTGAACTTGAAAAGTTTCCCTTGGTACTCTTCACCCTCTGAGAGTTTGGGTGGGCAAAATTCTGTTTCTTCTCAGTAGAGAGTACTTTCATAGAATTATTTATTACGGGGATTGTCATTTGGCCACTGAAAGCTGCCAGCCTCTGAGACCCAGCACAAGTTTGTTTTGGGCTTAGATGCATTTTTACAGTTTTAATCAGAGATGGGTGAAATTTTGTGTGTGACATTTCAGATCTGCCCTAGTTTTGTGATCTGGAAGTTTCCACTGCTTGTCTAAGGACCAGTTGTGCATTGAGCTTTTCTACTACTGTCAGAAGAGCGTTGGCTTTACCTTTAAGCACATTAAATTACATTCCTTCCCCACCTCTCCACTTGTAGATTAGAATTAGTAGATTAGAATGCATTGGATAAATGGCATGAGAAAGTAGTAGAAAAGCAACCACAATGCAGCAAGGAGGAGCAGCTTTAGGATGTAGGAAGCAAAAGGTTTGAATGCCAGTCTCTGTCCCACAAAGAGACTGGCATGTCAGGAACAGAAGCCAATGATATTTTGGTACCTATTAAAAGACACATCACTTAACACCTTGGGGACTTGTGTAGACCTTTAGAGTTTATTCAAAGTAGATGTAGGGCCATATTCAGAAGCAACACAGTGAGAGTCTCACGTCAGAGTAAATCACCATCAGTTGTGATAAATCAGAATAAGTTGATGTGAGGACGTGTTTAATGCACTCGCTGTGGAGTCAGTAGGGGTCATGGTGTAGCAAGAAGAGCAAGAAATAGGGGGTGTATTACAGCAGTAGCAGCTTTAACTTACTTCATTTTACACAATCCTGTTGATGACTTCTCCTGCTGCTGCTTCACACTTCCATCCCTTCCCTGAGAACATTATAGTGACACACACTCACCCCATGCTGATTTACTACTCTATAACTTTCACCATCGCTTAATATCACCTCTTGATTTTAGCCTGGAATATCTCTCTCTTGTCATACACTGATGCCTGCTTCACACTTCTTTTCTTCTCCATGTATATCCATTGACCTGTACAATTCTAAGCAATTCATTAGAGGAAAGTGTGGTCCCCAAAGTAGCTTTACTGCCCTGGAGACTGGGGGAAAATAACAATTAATAGAAAAAAAAATGTAGGTACTCCCCTAGCCTTTAAATCTTGTCCTGTGCATCTGAAAGGAAAATTGAGTGTAAAATACTGCATATCTGCCCTACACACACACACACACACACACACACACACTTTAAATGCAGACTTATACAGGCTCCTCTGTCTATTCATTAATGTCCACCTTGGAAACTTCATTCACACCCTCCTAGAAGCAATCTCATTCGAAAGGCATCACAGAGAAGGAATCAATAACGCTATTGATATCTGTGAAATACTTCTTATTTGTTTCCTTAAAACCAATTGTGTTTTCAGAATCATGCTAAAATATTTACAGCGTCTGGCAGAGAAAATAGATGGCTATATCCGTGATTGTCTTTGGGACTACATTAAATCTTACAGCCAGTCTGCAGCATGCTCGGTTGGCTAGAAAACAACTGAACTGCAGACACCATTCTATTAATGTTGGAATGAATAAGTGTGCCTGATTCTGAACTGGTTTAATTCACTTTGGAAATGGATTAGGCTCATTTGGAATAAAGCACTCTTATTCTGGAATAGGAGCATCCACACATGGAATTAATCAAGAAGAGTTAATCTTCTTTAAATTTGCACCCTAACTTAATCTGGATTAATTTTTATGTGTAGACAAGTCCCAGGAATGCCCTTCCTTGCACAGTAAACACAAAAAGGAAAATTATAAGCAAACTGTAGCAGTGCACCAGGACATGTGACTATTTGAGCAGCTGGAATAAAACCAAGGATGCATTCTCAATCAAGAGCAAGTATGACTTTTGAAGGTTTTGAGAAATGAGGCAGTAGATGCTGTGTTGATTGGTAATGGAGTGAAGACCTTTAATCATTTAATTACTATTTTGAACCTAGCACAAATCGCTAATGATTGAGAGCTATTTTCATCTGACAGGTTGGTATCTTCAGTTCAGTTCCTAGTGGATTGGCCTCAGCATTGGACAGTAATAAGCCTCTTTATTGGCAATATTAGAAGAGAGCAAGTGTGTGTGTGTGTGTGTGTGTGTGTGTGAGAGAGAGAGAGAGAGAGAGAGAGAGAGAAGTGGATGATCATAAAAACTCAACTATTCTCTCATCTCCCAACAGAGCTCTTTACAGGGCAGTTAATGAACATTTGCAAGAAGCAGTGCAGGGAATCTTGCATTAGCATTGACTCTGCTTGATCTGTATCTTTTCTGTGGCTAAATGGAAAGGGAAAGTTTAATCAGCACTAGAGATTCCATCCCAGAATATCGCTGGCAGATATCGTGACTCAGAGATGTACAGAGCTTACCAAAGGGTAATCATTTACTTCTGGCAAGTTAGGAGGGAGAATAGACCAAGATTCCACTTATTCCTCAATATTCCCTTTCCACCTTCTGTAGGTAAGGAGTAAAGGGTATGCATCCCTGTTTACTTCTGTACCTCTAGACCTAAAGTCCTGGTAGTCCACATAGGTGGCTAACCAGGCTCTTATTACCTAGTGTGGAGTCCAGCTCAGAATCTAGCACCAAATACCTAATCCTCTTTAAAAACAAAATGGGGCAGAAAGATATTGTGGATTAGCAGCATGGAATAAGGATCTAGGTTGGAAGAGTATGGTATATACCAGGGGTCAGCAACCTTTCAGAAGTGGTGTGCTGAGTCTTCATTTATTCACTCTAATTTAAGGTTTCGCGTGCCAGTAATATATTTTAACATTTTTAGAAGGCTCCTTTCTAGAAGTCTATAATATATAACTAAACTATTGTTGTATGTAAGGTAAATAAGGTTTTTAAAATGTTTAAGAAGCTTAATTTAAAATTAAATTAAAATGCAGAGTCCCTCAAACTGGTGGCCAGGACCTGGGCAGTGTGAGTGCCACTGAAAATCAGCTCGCATGTCGCCTTCGGCACCCATGCCATAGGTTTCCTACCCTTGGTATATACAAACAGCCTTTGGTAAAACAAATCTACCCCAGTGTTATTTTGAGGGTGGGGATTTGGGAGAGGGAATATTTGTTATCTGGTGAAGGTGTAAAAACAAAGACCAAGAGCAAAACAATTGAGTCTATTGAAAACATACAGTGGTAGAATATTTGCGTTGGGATGGGATGAATGAAAGCAGCTGTTTATTCTTGTCTTACATACATGGCACAACATACAGAGCTGGCACAAAAAACTTACAAAACCTCATACACCATGCTTCCTCCCAAATAACTTCTATCAAGTTACAACAGCATAAGAAATCAGTTATTTAGTTACAACAGATCTTCAAACATGGATAACCTCCCATTCAATTTATTTTTTGTAAGCTACTTAGACAAACATTATTTTACATATTTAATACAGTGCAGTATCCTTACCAGAGTTCAAGATATTCACATTGGGAATTGAATATTTTATAAAATGGCATTTTTTTTCATTTCAGGGCAGCACCAATTTTACTCCTGCCGTGTCTGGTTTACAAATGGGTCACAAGTCATTTTTACTCAACACTCCAAGCTAATCATTGCTTTAAATTAAAAACAAAAATCCTATTTACAATTTTTCCAGTGTACTAAAAAGGTCTTTGCTCCCCACCTCCCTATCTTCCCTCCCCCGCAACAGCTGTCATTTATCTGGTAGAAATATTAACCCTTAGGCTGCTATAGAAACTTTAAAACACCCTCCTGACACCATCACGTTGGATGGAAAAATGAAAGAGGGCACAGCCATTGCTAATTTTTTTTCTAAAAAAAAAGAAAAGAAAAATACTTTATTTATTTATTTTACTGAATGAAAGGCTTTGTATTCACTAGGAACTTATGCTAAATCTCATCAGTTGATCACATTAACAGAGATGATGCGCTACCTATGAGCCAGATTGTAATAACTTTGCCCTTGTTTTAGTGGTACCTTATCTTACATAACACCACCTTGACTTCAGTGGAATTACTTGTGTGACATTCTTTTTGGACATTAGTAAGGCTATTGCAGTCTGGCTCTATAATGCTACTATCTTTGAGCTAGATTCTATCCCTTAATTATACTGATTAGTTACTTACTCCACAAACAGTCCTATTGATGGGACTATTCATGATTAAGATACTACTGCATGGTCCTGATCCAAAACTCATTAAATCAATGGGATTTTTTTTCTTTTGAATTAATAGGGCTTTGGGTCAGGCCCTGTTTGTATAAGGTTAGCAAACTTGAGCCCTGAAATAGATAATGTCTAAACAACCCAAAAGTTTCTACTCTGTTCTATAAACAATATGCAATTTTTTTTACAATAAGTGTTGTCATAAAAAACAGATATCAGTTGTTTTGAAAATGCATTTTTATAGAACTTCATAAACGTGATATCAAACACATTCTCAAAGCTGGATAAAATACTGACAGAAAACCTGAAAGGACCTAAATAGAATTCTTCCAGTAGTATTTCCTTACTTCCTTACATATTTAACATTCCAGCCTCCTCCATTTGTTATTTTATGGCCAGATTATGGTCCCGGTGAAGCCAATAACAAAACTCCAACAGACTTCAAGGATTTGGCCTTCACTGAGAGCTGAGAGTCTAATACAATATGAATTGTTAAAATGTTTTCATCATCGGCCTCATTTTGCCACCCTTCTTCACACTGAAGAACACCTTAACTCACCGGCAGTCTTTTTCATTTCAGTGGGATTACTTGTGAAGGAAGTGCTTAGTCTGAGCAAGGGTATCAGTAACTGACCCTGCATTTTTTAATCCTTCTTATTTCCACCACTAACACTTTAAAAAATACTCTTCGTTACAAAGCTCGTCATTCAAAAGGAACATAGGACAAATATTTGCAGACAACACCGTATAAGAAGTTGGTGGACCCAGTGTAAACATAAATAGGTATAAAAGGGCACAAATATTTATTTATATGCTTGTTTACTTCGTGTTATTCTTATTCCCCCAATCTGGCATTGTGATCACAGTTTAAATCACTTGATACGTACTTGTGGCATACCGCAGTGAAATCATGTTACTGCCCTCCCTCTCCCATTTTTTAATACAATCAGCCATGGACACATGAAAATGGTTGAAATGAAGTGCTACTTTAAAGTTGTTCATCTAAGATGATTTTGCATGTCTTATAATGCTAGTTTGGGCCTCAGTCCCGTAAATATCTGTTTCATTTTGTACACTGTAAGTAGTCTTACTGATTTCAGTGAGACTGCTCACAGTGCATAAAGTTAAACACACATGTATGTTTTAATGGGATTGAGGCTTTGATTTCTGCCCTATAATAAAATGTGTGTTTTATTTTTATTTTTTAGTTATTTTTTATTTTAGTAAAGCAAATAGAAAAAAGAAGGTAGACAAGTTTACTTTAGATATTTGCAACCTATTTAAAATATAACAAGTGAAAGACCATTCATTGTAATATTCTTCACATTTCATTACCTTGGTAAAAATGTTTTACCTTCATTAGAAATGCTCTGTGTGTCACCTGGGCATGGGTGATGGGGAAGAATGGCAGGTCAGACTTAAAGCACAAATCTTAACCGTATTCTAACATGTGCATTCACCTATATCTGAGCCCTTTTTATAAAACTATTAGTTTAAATCTGTTAACTACTTTTAAAACATACTTATTTCATCCATTGTAATAATAATAATAAAAAACCCAAACGTAAAAGACTATACAATATTTCACACACATAACAACTATTTGCACTTGATGTGAAATGCAAAGCAAGTTGTTGAAAATGTCTTGTACTTGGGTTGATCAAAGTAGAAGTACCCTAAACTTATGAAAATTGGTTGAATTTCCATAAGAGAAGGTTTCTGATACAATGGTAAACCAAATAAAATACTCTTCCTGACCCTCACGCATTCCCAATTTTTAGACTTAAAAAAAAAAGTCTGTCCCTAGATCTAGCAATATATATTAATGAGGTTATCATTTCTGCATGGAGTAGTAATCAACAGTTTCCAGTGATTTATTCATAACAGATAGACTGCTCTTATTGAAATTTGCACTGCTTCACAAGTCTATTACTATGTAAACTCCAGCAGAATATGAATATCATATGAAATTGTGTCAAGTTTCTATGGATTAGAAAGACCTTTTGTTTAATGTGAAAATTTAGTTACCTTCTGTTCTGATAGTTCACTCCAGTGTTAACAAAAAGATGTCTTGTTGTTACAAGCCTGTAATTATGCATCATTCAGAAAGAAAATTGTTCCCTGCCTATGGAAATATTTGTTAAGTTCCAACCCATTTCTAGGCTGCTAACCATCACACAGCATATGCCACTTGGCAATTTGTCTCCTAGGATATTCACAAATTTCCTTCCAGTGCTCTCCACTTGTTCCTTCTGCTGAAGCTCCCAGGGTTAACCGGCCAATAATCTCATTCCTGGACCCCCTATCTGAATCCAAAACCAAAAATTCAATGCTGATATCTTCAAGGCCCTCACAAGGAATGTCAAAGACAAACAATTCATTGAATACTGCATTGGGGGTGCATTTCTTCACATGGGTTTTCTTTTTAGAAATTCTCTTCTTAGCATGGTAGAGGTTCACTTTGACATAAGGATCTGAAATGACAAGCAAAAAAGCCCCACAAGACTATTGACTGTTGTCCAACAGCAATTCATGGATCATGTGAATGGTAAAATATATTCTACCAACATAACGACAATATGATGAGGGGTTGCCAAAAACAAAAAGATGTTGGAAAAAGGTCCTAATTTTGAATTTTACCCTAAGTGATAACAACAAGCTTAGTTGTCTATTTTTTAAAAATTAAACTATGAATCTTGAATTTATCAGCATAACTGATAAATATTAGATCTGGTTCTTTATTACAACATGAAAGAAAAAAATTCTATTTGCCTATTGGCAGAAATGTAAAAACTCTATATTTATGTTTAATATGAATTAGTTATTCACACTTATTTGCACAGGATACGCCACATCTTAATGAGAACTGTGCAAAAAAATGCATAGAAGAAAATAAAAACAAAAAAATCTACTTTAAGGAATGGTTGAATGGACAAAATTTATTCCTAGAGTAACTCCAGTGATTTTAATGGACTTGATTAACTTGACCCCACAAATTTTAATTTGATTATTTTGAATCAGCAACTCCAAATGTGGAGTTGGATTTGTTGGTATGCTATATATGCCCAGGCTTAAGCAAGTTCATGACTGCCTTGCATCATTGGAGAAGCACAAAGTAGCCAATTCAAAAGGTTAAATTTTATTAGTCCTGTTAATTAACCCAACGTGGGTTTTTTAAACAGTTTTCAGTTTCTCTTGACTCTTCTTCCATTGAATTCATTGAGAGTCCTACCATTGATCAGAACTAAACACAAATCCCATTTAGAATTGCTGGGCCAAAGATATCAAATTGGAATAGCTGGATGATGACAAAGTTACTTGTCCATTTGACCTGATAGTATATTTTGCATAAATACAGAAACAAAGTTTGTATTGCACATATTCAAGTGCAGTATGACAGTGACAAAATGTATTTCCACTTTCATACTATACTTTCATAGTTAACCAATACTTCAGGAATAAACCTCAAATAAGTAAATAATTAGCTGGCCTTTTGAAGCACAAACACCACCCCAGCATTCTGTATATCAAAATCAATACCCATCAAAGTGCCACATAATGCTCTCAATCTCTGGCCAAATAAACATTGCTGGTTAACATCTCTCAACCACAGATATATCTAAAGTGACCCAGTTTGCTTCTCCAATATCTATCAGCAGCCTTTTATACCACTGACCAGGAGGTTTTGTTGAGGTGCTGGGGCATCATATAAGTTGATTATAGAGTCTCCTGAGTGAATCACTTCCTATCTTGCTGAGAAGGTAAAGAGGAGCAGTAACAGTGAGAGGGGTGCTCTTGTACAGGGAATCACAAGGGTCTATTTTGTCATGACTGGCATCTAATTATCTGGGAGACCTCTTCTCTCCTTGGCCCATGTTGACACAACAGAAATCAGAAGAGGTGCTAAAGGTAGAGATCCCTTTCTGAAGCATCTTCAGCTTTGTAGGATGTGTCACTCTACTGAGTACACTTCAAGGCCCATCTTTTTCTCTTGGGCATTCAGGAGAAGTGTGTTGATGGTTGAAGAGGATTTTATTTTATGGTCAGAAGAACAGTCCATTGCATTTTATTGTGAAATTAAATTATGTCAGGGTGCCCAATAGTTGGATATTCCCTTACTCATGACTCCTTAAAATAAATTGAATAAATATATTATGGTGTCTATGTGTATCTACCATTGGCTTCAATGAATGTTACGTAAAAAGAAACAGGAGCATAACAGAGCCATGAAAACAGATTACAAAACTTGTATCCCAAGGACACTGCATTACAATGCACAAATATCATGTTACAAGTGACTTATCTTAAATTGCAAATACCATGTAATGAGCCAGATTGAGTGCTGATGTGACTTCACTGGAGCTATGCTGAATTACACTAGCTGAGGGGCTGTCTCGGTAATAACCCCCCATAGATTACTTCTTTACAATAAAACTATAATTCTGCAGTATTTCCCCAAAAAATAGCCTCTGGATATCAGAGGAGTCCTACAGAAGAAAAGGGCAAAACTCATTGACTTCATTGAGAAGAGGATTTCTTCCATATTAACTGCTAGGCCACTTAATTTCTTGGCAATTACTATATAGGAACAAGCTCATAACATTTGTGTCTTGGAATGTAAAATTTTACTTGTCTCTGTGAATAAAGTAAGAGTGAACAGCAGATCATACAGCCCATGAATATATGGGTGGTAGCACAGGCACTATCTTTAATCTGTAAACTCCCAGCTTAGTATGTTTTTACAATTCTGCCTATTCCACAGTCATCGATAAAGACATTACCTGATAATCCTGAAACGTCAGCTTTGGGTAGGTGCCTGGCTTTTAAAACAACCACGGTTAGAGTATTTGTTGTAGACTGGTAACAGAGAGAGATCAGTAATTCTCCACGCCCAGATGACTTCTGAGGAAATGAAAAGAACCTTTGTGAACAAATATCTTGGTCAATATCTTGGCTGTGAATTGGAGTCATTAGTACACTTTTTGAAAATATCATAGAAGACCAGATGTTGGAACACATTGGAGTAACTCTAAAGGAGCTATTTATTATAAATTAATTTATTATTAGTAAGAGTAGAATTATTAGTATTATTTATTATGATAGTTCTATGCTGTTTTATGTTACCAGACTTGATCCAATGTATTCTGATTACAAAACTGTTAGTGGCTTATTAATAAACTGATTGGAAAAACAAGGTGAAAGCATAGATTGTCATGGAAGAGACTGATTAGTTCACTCCATCTATAGTAAGATAAAGATTTAAACTGATTTTGAAACAACTACATCATAGGAAATAAATCTCAGTGAAAATAAAAGATTATAAGCAGAGCTAAAATAGAAAAGGTATATCAAACACATGTCATTCACCCAAATCTACAATGAAATCTTTTGACAAATATAAACTCAAAATGTTATTAAAATGTTGTCCCTAATACTCTCTGGAGGACTATAATTTCAATGGAAGGAAGAAGAAATCAGGGTTCTGCCGTATAATTATTTAAGTTGAATTTGCAAGAACAATGGATTTACTTCAAAGTAAAGCAAAGAAAAGAAACAGGGACCTAAAACCTCTCTGGAATGTACAGTATCAATGAGATGATTACAGAGCTGTTGTGTTGCAGCATTAGGACTATAAAAATGATATCTCTTATAGGAATATTGGCTGGCGGACATTAATTCAATTTGATGTAATGCTTGATCTTTTGAAAGCAATTACATTAACGTCAATACACATGCCAAATCCTCAAGAAGAGTTGGTGGGTACAATTCAATTGTAATGGTTTTGAAATATCTTTTCATTCTGAACCTGGATAAGAAATACAGAGTGAATTATGGCCCCACTGAAGCCACCAGGAGTTTTGACAGATTTCAATGGGGCCAGGATTTTGCCTATAGTGTCTTCCTTTTATTAGTAGAGCTGCAGCCTGTGTTATAATACTTAAGATACAGGAAAATAATACAAGGGTCAAATAATATCTTTTAATTCAAACAATGTAATCAACAATGCAATTTTGTGACTGGTTTCAAGTAACATATTTTTGATCTTTAAGGGCTTGATCCAAAGCTTGCTGCAGCCAACTAAACGATTCCCATTGACTTCAATGAGCTTTGAGTCAAGTCGTAATTGCCCATCTTCAATACAGAATTGGGAAAAGAAGCTGTGCATTCTGTTCTTTCCAGCCTGATTAATTTGGGTCAGAGCCTGCTGACCTAACATAAGTGGTCTCTTTGAAGTAAATTGGGCCAATTGCATAAGAAAATAGGATTTGGTCCATTAGCAATTTCTTATCACAAGCTCACTGCAGTGATTATTGATTGCACTTGTACGCTTGTCTCCCCATAATGTCACCATGTAAAGCTTCTTAATGGTTGTTCTGATGAACTCTTTCCCTAGTTTTCTAAGATACTAATAAAATAATAACATAATAATAACTAATAAAAGCACAGTACTTTTTAAAGATATTTAAAAGAGATTACCCTAACATTTCTTTTGATGATCTCTCTGTTCATTAGCATCCTTCCATCAGACAATTCAATTCCTTCAAGTGGAATGAGGACTTCTCCAATGATGTCATCTCTGGAAAACCTGTCAAAGCTCAAGATCATAAAGTGAAGGGTTAAATCTTGGACTTGGCTATAGGGGATCCCATAAAATGTGAAGGTTTCATCGAAAACTGGATCTAAGGTTTTTCTCAGCACTCTGGTTTTCACCTTGTGCTTCTTCTCGGGTAAGATTGTCATTTTGATGTAGGGATCAGAAGTCATTGACTGTTCATCCATTGCTGGCAATCCACGTGCTTCTTTGATGTTCACCACAAATGCCTTCTTCTCAAAGTTGTACTCTAAGGAGAAAAAAAGAGTTCCTAGCTTCTCTTGTTTCTCTTCGGAAGACAGTGAAGTGTTGGACTTTATGCTCTCAGGGGATATTGAATCTTTCTCTCTTTCTGCAAAGTGCTTTGGAGTCAAGTTCTCAAGATCTGGAGAGCTCTGGATTTTGGGGGTTGTTTTGGGGAAGTTGCCATTCAAATCTCTCTTTTCCAGGTCTAGGTGGAGAGAATTCTTTGGCATTACTGATTTGCTTTTTGCTTCACTTTTGTCATCTGCTCCAAATTTCTTCTTACTGTTAAGGTTCTCGGGATAAATGTCAACCCCCTTCAGGACATGGACAAATTTGTAGGGAGGGGTCTTGTTGGATTTGGAAGATTTACGCTGACAGCAGATCCAGGCAAAGAGGGAGACTGTGAAGACAAGGCCAAAAGCACTAAAGATCCCAACCACTGTAGGAATTTCATCTGCAAACCAAATTAATAGTAACAAATATGTAAACAGCCATGCTTGAGATAATAATGTGATATGTTAGAAAATACACTCAAAAGAGATGGCGCTAGCAGCAACCTAGGCAGACTGAAATGCTTTTTCATTATACACTTTGCAAAGGATCTGTGTATTTTTCACGCCACCTGCAGGTATAAATGTATAGACACACAACAAGAGGGACTCTTCATGTGAGTACTTTTCCATCTACAGTGTAGCCAATTATTTTAATGTATTGTTCATTTCTTGTTAACACCAGTGATTGGGAGGAAAACAGTAGTACAATATAATATCATTAATAATTATTCTGAAATGACTCCTATGTATATGCAGTTTTTTGGTTCACCTAGAATAATTAAATCATATGAACTCATGAGGCAAATACATTTTCATCTCACTCCTGCAGCTTCTGCATTGAGTCTCCAGGATTTTGTTGCTTAAACATACTCTGAAATATGCATTACTTATATATGCCATCTACATTTTATATTGCTCCCTGGACTGCTCTGTGCATTGAATGAGGTAAATGTTCTGTGTACTGATCCCATGAAGGATTAGAGGTATCTTATGAAGATGCTGAGTTTAATAGATGGGGGTGGTATTCAACACTTTCTTAGGAGGCACTCACCTTGCAGGATTGAGCCCTTGAAACACTAGGGGGAGGGGAGGAGAGAGAGAGAGAGAGAGAGAGAGAGAGAGAGGCTTTTTCCTGCTACCTGGACATTATGCATTCATGTTCAACTCTAAAAACAAGAAACCCACTGTGATGCTATCCATTAAGTATTGAACCCATCTGACTATTAACCAGAGTTGTGGAGAATTTAAAAGCAATAGAAGGAGAGTTTTGTTTATTTTACAATATTTCATTAGATTGTATATTATGACAAAAATTAGAGCTAGATTCATCTCCCATGTTCACATGAATCATGCATTTGAAAATCACATTTCAAAGGGGAAAACAGTGCAAGTGCTACAATCTCACTTGAAATGTGGATAAAGTGGCTGCATATAGATTATATCATTAGAATTCCATAAGCATGCAATGAAGGGCCACATGAGCACAACTAAGTGGAAATCCAATTTGCCCTATAAGTAACAATTTTTAACATACCACAGTGTACCAGTCAGAGCTAAATCCAGTATCACTGTAAGAGTGAGGGCTTAGTAGAATATTAATGTGATGACATGTTGTATGAATAAGGGTAATTACGGTCTTTATGTAAGAGTGCTGGTTCTTTAACACATGATTAGCAGAACTTTCTGGTTGAGAAAGAGAACAGATGTCGTATATGAATGAGTCTGTTACATGTAGTTAAAAGCTAGGCACATGGAACTAATATTCACTTACTGTCATATCTCTATTTTTTATTGGAGTGACTGAAAAAATAGCACTATAAAGAGATATTAGAAGAGAAACTTCCAGCAGCTAAAGGGTTAATCCTGGCTCTACATTTCTTCCAACAGTTGAGTCATTTTCCCTTCTACCCTTATTCTGTATCATTCATTATAATTAAATGTAAGAACTCAATAAAATGACATATATGATCAATAAGTGAATTCATATTTTTAAAGTAAGCACATGGCACTGAGTTTAAACAATTCCTCAGGGTTCAGAAATGGAAAATGTATAAGATAAAATAGGGGAGAACAAGATATGATTTCATAATCAGTAGCACAACTTAAACAGGTTTTAAGGATTAGTTTGCATTTTTGTAGCACTTATCATTAGATCACATTTAGACAGACTGTTTATAAATGTGTGAATAATATTACATATTACAGCTACAACTTCTGGTAGAATTGATAGAACATTGGTGCTTAAAATTAATTATCTTAATTAAATCAGTCATCAGGTGAGCAAGATGTCACAAATGTAGCTAGAAACACCCAGGTAATGGGTCGGGGGAGCAGGAGCAGGGAGATTAAATGGTAAATAGCATTGCTATACATTTACTTCAATTAGATAACAACCTGTATTTGTTCTATTTTCACATGTCAAATCAATTGTCCAGCCATTTAGAAAAGACAGATTTCTTTGAAATGCTATTTATTAATACTAGATCAGATTCTGATCTCAATAACACAGATGTCTATCTGGATTCACTCTACTTAAATCAAAGGAGTGATTTCATATTTACACTCTTGCTAGAGTAAATATTTTGTAAAGGATAGTTCAGAAACATTTTCTTTTATAAACTCTAAGTAAAGATATATAGATATAAATATAGATATAGATATAACACACCTACTATGTGGATGTTTCTGCAAATCCCTTTTGGTAATAAAGTTAATCCAATATTCAGCAGAAAAATGTTGAATTGTAAACTATTAATTTATTATTAATTATTAATTATTATTATTATCATCATTTTATACTAACATCCATTGCATCTAGATTCATCTAAGGAGTAAGATGTTCATTTAAAATAAGTGAGGCTATCACACATTCACTCAGATAGCAACATCAATTAAAAGGATAGATAGATAGATAGATAGATAGATAGATAGATAGATAGATAGAT
>ML677342.1:41411925-41428409 GCA_007922305.1 Dermatemys mawii | reverse complement strand
GATAGATAGATAGATAGATAGATAGATAGATAGATAGATAGATAGATAGATAGATAAAGATTTTATATTCCTTCATTTTAAGAAGACAGGGATAAAAATTATTCCAAAAGCATTTTGAACAAGGATTTGATCTTTGGCATGGAATATACTTGAACAACTCTCCCCTGGGCTATGCTATCTTTCCTGGAGATAGAGGAAATAATCGAGGCGTCAGTGATACACAAAAAAGTCATAATGCTGGGCTTCAAAAAACAAAAAAGAAAACTACACATCTATGAACTTCAGAGACATAAATAAAAAGATTCAAGTGCTCAAAGGATTCCTCTGAAATAGATAAAAGGAAGCTGCGGAGCTAGGTTAAACAGGATGACATGCATACTGTTAGCTCTTCCAAGACCATGAAAGGGAACGTTGATATAAATGCCCAGCCAGCTCTCAGGCTTAAGGATGGAAATTGCCTGGCATTTTAAGTTTGGGATGGAACTTGCTTACCAAATTCTTCTCTGGTCGCTGAAATCGGAGCCATTTTTGCTGCGTGCTCTGTCCAAGGTACTGAAAAGCAATTCCTCTCCTTCGCCCAGCACCCTGCTTGCACAAACCCAACGGAGCCCTATTTTCCAGCGTGATGAAAACACAAACATGAAAGATCGGGAAGGTTTGGGAGGAGGAGGAGGCTGTGAGGGGAGGAGTGGAGGGAGCTTTTAGACCTTCCCTCTTCACAGTGATTTGCAACCCCCTTCCTGTTTTGGCTCTTCTGAGTAGCTCGGCTCCGAGACTGAAGACGTGGTTGAAACCCAAATTGACGCAATCCTGACGCTACAGGGCGGAAATCAGCACCGTCCCCCCTTCCCTCCACCCCACCCCTCTTGGGGGATTCAGCACACACTCATCAATTATTGTAACTGCTTTGCTGCAGAAGACTCGCTCACATTCTCAGCCTGACACAGACAGAGATGCTAATTCCTACAGTCAAACACGTCCTTGAATAAGCCACAGTCCTGTTATGGTTGATTAAGTATTATTTATTAATTTGATATCCAGGTTGCAGTGATGCAGTGGGCTATGCAAAGTCCTAGGGATCAAACGACCTAGCTCCAATTTCAGAGATGTGTTTTCACTGTATTTGATACCATACACATAATGGATCAGAATAACTAAATGTCCTGTGTCTACCGCCCCATCCCCCTTGGAAGTGCAAGAACATCGTGTTCTCTTCTCCCGACCTGCCTTCGGGTCCGGGTAAAAGCTGGATCTGCCTGTCAATTTGGAACCTAAGGCTCCCGGATTATACTGTGAAAAAAGAAAGTCGGATGCTAAAACACTAAAACTCCCCCTGAATCTGCAACAATGCTGCAAAACCTGGCACTTGAATCCTGCTGGATCCAGCCTAGTTTTGGCTCCCGTCCCAAATTCTGCTGCATAAATGGAGACTTAGTGAAGGTACTCCTGTTACAACACCACTGTCCAGAGACAGATGGATAGTGCTCCAGATTCCTGAATCGGGATCCCGACATTTATAACCCCTCACCCAGCAAATGCTGCTGCTTAACAACAGAGCAAATGTAGCTGTTTCTAACTCCACCAAAATCAATCCATCTAAGAGGCTGCACCGAGTCAGTCTATGGTGATGATAGTCCCAGTTCCACTTTCTAAACAAAGATCATGTTTAGCTTCTTTTGCTGCACTTTCACAATCCTGCCCCTACCTCTGTCACCGTCCCTACTCCCTACTTCCTACCCCACCCAACACGCTGCAGCTGTTCCACAGAAACTCAAATCCAGGATGGGGACTCTACTGGACCTTACCAAGTTTTGGCCATAAACACATACGATAATATAAAAATAGATGATAGTGATCAACTATGCCACCTACAAAAATCTGGACACCCACACATGCTGGTATAAGAATGTGGCAAAAACTATCACTTGACTCCTCTATTTAATTTGACCCTACAATCTGGGTGTTCAAAGACAGGCAGGATCCAGGCACATCCAGATTTTGACTTTCCTCCCTTCCTTTTGCTAATGGCAACTTTTTTAAAATATTATTTTGGCCATCCAAAATTTAAACTTGTTCAAATGTAAGTACATGAGAAGTATTACATTTGATTTTGCACTCCAGCACCAACTGACAGGCTTCCAACCATGATCAAAATATGCTGGATCTTTAAACAAATCGAACTGGAGAACATATGGATGCTATCCCTGAACCAGTATCAACAGGGCATTTTTTTTTCCTCTGATGAAATCTGGAAGAATCTCTGTTGATATACACAGGGATTACCAAGCACATGGAACTGCCAATTACTAACTGTCAAAGGCTTCCTTTCCTTCAGGTTTCTCAAAAACCATGGAAAAAGGGAGACCTCATGTAAAAGGCTGTTGTAGTAAGTTTTGCTGTTACTTGGACCACTTTCTTTCAGCACTGATTCTCTTTCCCAGAATGGAAACTCTGGTAATATTGGAGGGGGGAGGAGGAGTGAGTTGTTTTTTACAAAGTACAAATAGTTCAGCCATTTTCCTCCCTGCTCCCTCCCATGTTATAAATTAAAATGTGTCCATTTTATGGATTATCAATATTATTATTTGACATTAATATTCTGGGAATGCCTAGAGACCAATCAGGTTGAGGCCCTATTGTGCTGAACATTATACACAAATATAGTCAATTACAGTTTCTACCCTTACTTTTATCTCAGGTTTGTAAATATATGGCACATTCACACATTACTGAAGGTGTTTCTTTCACTGCCCTGAGTCTCATCCTTTAGGAATTGCTAATTTTCAAGGAGATTATGAAAATTATATAGACTGCTATTTTACATATATAGAGCATCAACTCTTTATTCCCATACTATACTACTTCAATGACATGGCAAAAAAAGCATCACTTGACATCAGTCATGAACCTTTTATAGTTAACTATATGGCTACACTTAGTACAGAATATGAGTCACAGAAAAAAATACCTAAGAAGCAGGTTGAGCATTGGGATGCTGGCAAACTTTAAGGCAGATGTGCTATTTATTCTCTGTGTTGTGCAAGCACCATCTAGTGTACAGTGCCTTAGATCCATCAGTGCCTGAGGAATAGCACTCATATACACACTTATGCAAACATACATAGAACTATGCAGATAGATAATGAGCCTGTTATTTCCAGGTTATAAATAAGTCAAATGGCAGTAAAATGATCACTCCTTCTCTTTGTTAACTAGCTACATTTCAGCTGAGTCCCACCCAAGCAATGGGTACTTTTTCTCTCTTTGTGGTTGCAGATTCTTAGGAATGCCTTCCTGGCCTGAGAAAACATATTGAAGGTTTCAGCAGAGATTCACATTCTTAGAATACCCTTTTGGAAAAACTAGAGAGAAAGCTCATTGCTCAGTCTACATTCCCCTCCATTAATTTGATAAGCACAGATGATCATGATCTGAGGGCATCAACTCCAGACACATTCAGCACAAAGTCAGGGAGAGTTGCTGGAGACTTGGCCACTGTGCTAAGTTAAAGCCTTTTCCTGTGAAAAACAGTCCAGCTGACTGCATCACAATGAGCCTTTCTGTGGGTCTGGAAAACAGATTATCAACACACAGGCATGCGCAGAACATCCTTCAGCTGCTGAGCGAGTAGGGAGTGTGGTTACTAAGCAACAGAGACGATACAGTTCCCAAAACAGATAGGCCTCAAATAAGCATTTGGGGCTGGAAAATAATGGTTTCCCCTTCCCCTCCCCACTTGTGAACAAACAGTTACTATGTTTGGGATTCAAAGGAGCTTGTGTGGGGGAGAAAAAGGCCTGGCTTCCTACTGTAAAAACCAAAAACAACTATTATTTTAAAATATAAAGTAAAGCTCCATGATTTATATGTAGGAGGTAAAAAAAGAAAAACAGCCCTTTTCCATCCCAACAAAATCCCCTGGAGCTACATGCTGACACTATGTCTACACTTGGAGGATAATTCTCAGCTTGCATAGGCATAGACATGAGGTTCTGGGTGGGTTTGTACTCATACTGGCTAGCCTATGACACTACTTAACATTCACTGTACTTCCGCAGCTATAATATTTGTAGAATATTTCTATATTTCTAGCTCTCTTATGTCTACGCAACCAAACACCACAGGTTCAAGTGCAGACATAGCCAGAGGTTCACATGTTCAAATGCAGCCCCTAATTGTGTAAGCCTTGATTTTTGGATTCCAGACTTGAGACATTGACTTGATTTGGACCTGAAAGTGCTTGTTCAGCACATCTGAAAATCAGGCCAAAAAGCCAAAATTTGTAAAAGTAGGAACCTATGATAGATCACATAAATAAGTGGCCACATTTTCACACCCAGGAATATTCTGAGGATACATACATTAAAAAGTGGGAGGTGGTCAGATACTATGAGGATGGAGGCTACACAAGTACCTAAGTTAGATAGACAGCATGGATTTAGGAGCCAATCACTATGTTCCTGTCTCTGAAACAATCAGCCTTGGTGTAAATTTGAAGCTCTATTTGTGGAAAAATATGGCCCTAGATGATTTCCCAGCATCAAGATTCTGTAGATATAATGACTTCGTGCCTACCAGCTATTTCAGGAAAAAGACACATTTATGCAACTTACATGCAAATACCATATAAGTAACGTATACTATGATGTTGACTTTGTCTGAGACATTTTGATGAGAATAGGTTGGAAAATGTTTTGTTTTGTGTTTCTGTGGAAAATGTTGCTTTTTTAGCAAAAGTTTAAAACTTTTTTTTTGGACAAATACTGAAGATTTTTGACTGAAAACCAAACAAACAAAATCTTAATTCGGAAACGTCACTGCAATGCTTCCTGGAACCTATAGCTTAGATGCATCCATTCTGTTCTTTGTGCTGGGCTTCCTGATTGAACTATATCTCCCATGATGCAGTATGGTCACCTCTCTCACTAAGCCATTTTGGTGTATCTTCAGTGTCCTTGCTAACAGTACATGTGGAAAAATGTAGTCTGGCTAGGGAAGCTTTAGAGGAGAATGGAGAAATGAAGCAATCAAACTACAACTTCCAGGAGGCATTGTGGTGGCATTCCCAAACTTAAATTTTTAGGCTTTTCACCAATTTTTTTCAGTCTTCTGTCAAAAACCAAAAAAGTTTCAGTTTTACAGTGTTAGTTTTTCATTAAAACATTTAAATTTTGCACTAACAGCAGACACATTTTGTGAAAAAAATCTGCATAAAAAACAACTTTCCACTGATAGTTTTGACAGAAATTATTTGACCAGTCCTCATTTTGACCTATATGCAAGTTGCTTTTTCATGTACTATGCTCATACACATAAGTAACTTATGAAAACATATAACAGTTTTTTTTCTGTAGATGGGAGACATGCAGATGTGTGATTTTTCATATACAATATACTATTTGTCAGAAACATAGGAACTTAAATATCAGTGCCAGGTTCACAAAAGCAGAGCTGGGCACAGCCGGGGAGGAAGGTGGTACAACAGGTGTCTTTCACCATCTTTCTCCCCCGAATCCTGCAGCCTTGGAGGCTGCTGGAAATTGAACCATCCTTTGGTGCAAGTTAGAGCAGTCTTAGCACTGCTATAAGTAACACCAGTGAGCAATGGCTTCCCAGGCAGTCATATGCTACCAACTACGATTATCAGAGTGCATTCATTCTCTAGTTCCGCCCCTTCTCACAGCTGACGTACCCTTTCCCTTCTCCTAGCCTACACCATAACACCCACCATACCAGGGGACCAGAAGCCCACCCTACCTCAAATGAGAATTATCCTATAGGAACCCTCATGTGCTCGCTCAGGGCAGCTATGAATCCCCTTTGCATTGGAAGATTTAGTGGACACTCAGGATCTGAATCGCAATCTTGTGCTTCAAACTCACAAGCTCCTATCATTCAGGCTACAAGAGACGGGTCTATCGTTTTGTGTCTTGAGTTCCCGCTGACGTCAATGAATTCTTGAGTGGCTGCAGCATCCTGACACTGGAAGTGTCTCTCTTCCTCTTCTTTCTATTTTGGGTATTTTGCACAATCATTTGCTAAATATATTATGATGTGTTCTTTACCTCCCTCTTGAGCTTTTAGACCTTAATGTCATTTCATGCTGTGGAGGCAGGGAAGAGAAGAGAAAAAAGAAAGCTGGCTATGGTGAATAAGGCATTTCCAACAATTGATTCTAAAGTGGTTGTAGTCAGTGTGCACTGGCACAGATTATCTTTCTACGGCTTCTAAAGACCAACCCTCTGGTGGTTAGAGACACATTTATGTAATGCAATATCAGGGAGCACAGCTGTGGAACTGGCTATTACTAATACTTCCTGTGATTTTTTTTTAAGGTTAGTTTTTTACAGACAATTTATTTCTTCATGCGACAGCTTTATTTTGATAACAGCTAGACTCCACTGCTCCTGATGTGTTAAAGTTCAGAGATGGTAGTGTGTGTGAGCTAGGAGAATTATTGTCTGTGTATACATTTTATTGGCTTTGGAGTACAGGACAGTCAGGGCAGCTATTATGCTCTCAGCAAGTCTACAGGAACCCTGGGAAAGGGAATACTTTTTCACCTTGGTGGCCTTGGCCTGTTGAGGATAAGTAGGCTGTATTCTCTCTTCCTACACAGTATTTTATACTCAAGATGTTGTGTCTAGGAAACAGACTCAAAGTCTTATTAGTGACAAATATGTTTTCCTTGTACTTAGTATTTATAATTGATTTAAAAAGTAATTGAAGGGAGGTAAAAGGTACAATCTGGATTCTCCAAAGGGGCTAGATGAATTAATCTAGAACTGAGAACCTCATTCCATTTGGCTGCTTTGTAAACCCCAGCCTTAGCTGACGGCTCAGCTCCCACAGTGGCTTAAGTTAAGTGTCAGTAACTTGGATCACTGGTAAATAAATCAGGATCAGAAATGAAAGGGATACTTCTCTTTTCTCGTGTTTCAAGATGGAAAGAAATGAGGAAAATAATATAAAGCTAAACTCCGAAGTACCTATCAGGATCCTGAATCTCTTTCCAACATTATGCATATGCTTAACTTTATACATCCAAGTCCCAATGAGTTCTTTAGGACTGAAGTTAAGCATAAGCATTGATGTTTATAGGATGTAGCCCTTAATTTTAAATCACTCTTTGCTTTGGTAAAACTCCCATTGAGTCCAATGAGGATCCAATCCTGCAAGGTAGACATGCTGAACACTCTCAGATCGCCCAGTAGTTGAGTAAGGATTTCAGGATCTGAATCTTACAGAACATGGTAAGAAAATAAACAATACAGAATAAAACATATTGAAATATAATGGCATTGAAATTTCAATGGGGCAATTCCTGAAACGTGATAAGCTTCCAGAACCAATATTAAAGTCAGTGGATGATGTAAGTGTTAAGCAGGTACTCAATCTGTTGTAAGGAATTAGAAGTTTTTTAAAATTAGTCAGATATGGTATTAGGAATTCTGGGCCAAATTCATGGTGGATCTTTAAGGAACTGAGCGGAAATCTATCAGAGATTAATTTGGACCGCTTATTTTCAATTCAGTTTTATTTTCCGATTGGTAATATAGTAATTCACCTGTCAAATGATCAACTGTCTAGAACTTTTTACTTCAGTACTACTTCACAAGTGCCAAATAGTTCACCATTACTTAAGTAATTACTTAAGCAATTACTTCATCCCATTGCAGTCTGTTAATTAACTTCCTGTACACCTGTCAGACCAGTTCATGCCAGAGTCCAAGGCCAATTCACTTGTGTATTAGTATAGATCAAAGTTATTGTTAAATGAATGAGTGTATTTGGTGTTTAAACTTAATGAAAACTAGTGGGATGTTACTTGTATTGTTTTCACTTATCTGTATTGTGTTATAATGTAGTAGCTAATATTTACATTGTGTATACCCCTATAACTTAATAACCCATCAAAGTAGAAATAAACCTTATGGAATGCAAGTGAGGACATTTAAAAGAAAAGTGCTAATTTCAAAGCAAGGGGTCATTGTGTTTGATGAGAAGAGTTCAAAGGCCCATAATACATTCCTCACTCTCTGTCACCAAAGGAAAAGCCCACTTGGTAATAGCACTGTCAGCTTGTTTTCTGTGAGAAGAAGCTATAAGAATGGATTCAAGGAAAGATCCTTTAACCTCTGGACTATGTGGGCTCTTACAGGGAAGTGTACCAGATGCAAAGCTGCAATCCCTAGAGTCAATCTAGGAACCCTAAAAAGACCTTTTATCACAACGTCCAGCTAGTCTGGGTGTCAAGACAAACTGGAGAGTCTAATGGGAATGTCTGTAACTCCATGGTAAGACTGGTATAGTGATCCAGGAGTTCATATCTGTTACTGACTAGTGAAATCTAATTTGGCTTATTCTGATGTGACTGTCTATGTGTGGCTGTAGTGAGGACAAAGACTCACTGGCACAGCACCTCCTGCTGGGCAGTGTCTCTCCTGTTGCTGGACCCCCATGTCCCTCCCAGATGCCCACGCTCTGTACCTGAGAGTCGTGCCCCAGCAGTATCCCACCATGCTCTGAGTTTCCCTCCCAGAAGAACCCCCAACCCTCTCATCCACCTTGCCTCAAAGGCTACTGCCAGTCACCATCTAGCCCCCACTCACTGGGACAAACTGCAGTCTGTCATGGCCACTTACCATTTTGGCAAGGTGGTTGGATCAGCTGTCTATCTCTGGGCTGTACCCTCCCCAAGCTCTGGTACCTGCATAGGCATTTACCTAGGCCTCAGGCTGGGGAGTTGCTCAGTCAGAACTCCCCAGCTCCTCCAGCCTTTCCCTAGCCCTGCTCTGTTCCACTCCAAGTACGCTTTTCTCCCCAGCAGCTAGTCTTTCTCTCTCCCCAGCTAGAAAGAAACTGACTCAGCTCCTCCCTGAGCCCTTATAACAGGGCCAGGTGTGGCCTGACTGGGGCATGGTTCCAGCTGTGGCTGCTTCCCCAATCAGCCTTGCTTCTTCTCTACCAGTGGGGTAGCTTCCCATCTACAGTGGCCATTTCCAAACTGCAATTTGGAAGCAATTGACAGTCTGAATATAGGCAATGTTTGCTGGAACCTAATGTACAAGCAGAGCTAGCCAAGAGGTGAGATTAGTGAGAGTAAAAGATACTGTTCATTATGTAATAAACAGGGAAACACAATTAATGATATAGAGGCATAAACAGTAGATGACAAGCAGACATGGAAATCTACTGCTTCAATTCTGCTCCAGTGGCTTTCTCCTCAATGTGGTTTGTATCACTTCTAAGTAGTGGGTTTTGTGAGAGAGTATATTTCTTCAGCTCATGGGCTACTCCTGATACTGCTTTTTCTTCATGTTGATAAGTTTAAAAGGACCAACTGACACACACATATTACAACTATTATTATGTCAGATGCAATGTTGTAAACAGTTGCAAATTATTAAAGTAGTTCTCCTCTGTAGGTCTCATGCTTCTTTCACTATGTAATGTGAGGTAGAGAGAAAAAAAATCCTACTCTCCAGTTGTTAGGGTTTTCAAATCATATAAAATATTTCTGTGAAGGAATGTGGTTCATATCTCTTGCCTCTTAAATTTGAGAAGGACAAATCCCTAATATGGAATCCCTGGGCTTTTACACCAAATCTGAATCTGATCAAAATTTGCCAAGTGATCCCTGTTCTTTTAATGAGCTGGAAACGTTTTCCCCCCCTGCTTCCCTGAACTGTGAGGTGTCCAACATACAGGTCCAAGCTTTGTATCTCAAATCTTATCTTAGCACTTGTCTACAGAAACATTTAGTTCACTGCAAACAGGGTGTCAATCTACCCTGCACTAGGCCGCGGTAAACTAACTGCATATGGATCCTCCTGACATGCATTAACAGTTTGCTAATGTGCCATGATGAAGTCCCATTTCAAAGAGGACAATATTAAAGTGCATAACAAATGGACAATTACTCCGTGGCAGGCTAGTGTGGAGTAGATTCATATCCCAGCTTGCCTGGAACTAATTGTTCATGTAGACAAGCTTTTAGCCTACTAGATAATGATTAGTACTCATCTATTTGCATGAGTTAAAGGGGTCTTTTTAAAATACATTGGTTTTAATGATCCAGATGCTGCGCCCATTGAAATTAATTGACAAAACTCTGAAAAACCTTTATAAAATTAAACAATAAGTAATTGCACACAATTATGTTAAAAGAACATTGATAAGATTGCAAAGTCAATCACTCAAAAGTCAGGAAATGCTGGAATTAATGGTGCCTGTGCAACTTTAATTTGGTCCCTCTGTGCATATGCATTATGAGATGGTAATTCATTACTTGATCACACCCAGAGGTTGGATGGAGCTCATTTAACGAGGAGCTATTCAATATTTTCTCATCATTCAGTGTGTGGTCCCAGGACATATTTATTGAATACTGATCAACGCCTGCTCTGAAAACAGAAGGATCAATTTCTTCAGAAATTCCTCTACAGTATCTGAGTGTTTCACAAACATTAATGAAATTATCTTCCCACAGCGGTGTGAGATGCAAGGGTATTATTATCCCCATTTTACAGAGGGGTAGAAGCAGCACAAAGGTTAAGGCCAAAAATATTAATTAATTTTGGGTACCTACTTTGAGATATCTATGACCTGAAGTTTATAGTATTTTATATGTTCAAAGCAAACTGACTACACCTGCAGTTGTGAGTGCTTAGCATTTCTGCAAATCTGACACCAGAGCCTTCAGTAAGGAACCAGAAAATGAGGAACACAGTGAACACTTGTGAAAAGTTTACTTTAAATTGAGTTTGTGTTCCAATCTCACACAGGAATGCTGTGGCAGAGGGAAAATCCTGCTCCAAGGACAACATTCGTCTGTCTGAGATATTCATTTCCGGCCCCCCCCACCCCTGCAGAATTTATGACATGCCTTTCAGCTATAAGTGGAGTAACTTGATAGCAGTAGCAGGTTGTCATCATTTCTGTGACTGTTATGAGGCTGAAACTTTGCTAGTGAATTTTACAGATTTTTGCTGATGACAGTGGAATGGTGAGACTCTGGAATCATGAGTTCCAGTCCAGCCTCAGGAGAAAAGCATATTCTAGTTCTTCCCCTCCACGCTACTCCCGGATCCATTCTGTCTCTATCCTCTCTTTCCCTCACATCATCTTCTGATCCCATTCGCCAATACTGAGTCTTCTCATCCCTGTCTCCTTGCCCAGCCCATCCTAGTTCCTCTCCAGTCCCAATCCCTTCCCTCACAATCTCTCCTCCCTCCCCACGTTCAGCATCAGTCCCCTGTCTTCTTTCCCAGGCAGTTTCAGTTCTCTCAGCTTAGTTCTCTTCCAACCTAGTCAGTACTAGGAGCTGTGAGGGGCTGGAACATGCTTAGTTAGCCAAACAATTCCGATTTTGCAAAATTATGAGCAACTGAAAACAAGGACTTTTAATGGGAAATATGAGACAACCTTAATTACCCACCCCATTGATAATATAAAAAGGACAGAGAAAGTTGAGAAGCAGAAGCAGAGGAGAGAAGATGTTTTCAGATGAAGGTTATTTCAAATGGCAGGGGCTCTTGAATAATAATTCAGTATAAAGATGGGTTCTTCTTAAAAATGGATGTCATGCTGTGAGGAACTGGTAGCAAATCTGAAGATGGAAGTCAGTTTGGGTGAAAGTGATCATGAAATGATTATTTCATTATCCTAAGGAAAGGAAGGAGTGAGAGCAGCAGAATAACGACAAGGGACAGCAAAAAAGCAGACTTTAACAGACTCATAATTTGTAGGAAAGATAGTCTGGGAAGAAAATCAAGGGAAAAGGGAGTACAGAGGAGCTGACAGTTTCTCAGTTAAACAATATTAAAGGCAACCTAGCTCAATGTGAAGGGAAGCTAGGAAGAATAGTAAGAGGCCAATAAGGCTCCAACAGAAACTCCTTAATGACTTGAAAATCAAAAGGGAATCCTACAAAATGTGGAAACATGGACAAATTGTTAAGGAGGAGTTCAAAAGAATAGCATAAACATAGGAACAAAATCAGAAAGGCTAAGTTGTAAAATGAGTTATACCTAACAAGGGACATGAAAAGGAATAGGAAGAGCTTCTATAAATACATTAAGAGCAAGAGAAATGTGAAAGAATGTGTAGGTCCTCTACTTAGTGGGAAGGGAGACCTAAGAACAGACGATAGCAAGAAGACTGGGATATTTAATGCCTATTTTGCTTCAATCTTCACTAAAAAGGTGTCAGTAGTGACCAGATCATCAACAATTAATATTAACAAGAGGAAAGGAATATAGCCAAAATAAGGAAAGAACAGATGAAAGAATAATTAGATAAGTTAGAAGTATTCAAATAAGCAGTCCCTGATGAAATTCACCCAAGGGTACTTAAAGAATTAGCTGAAGCAATCTTGGAACTGCTAGTGATTATTTTTTAGAAGTTAAGGAGAATGGGTGAGACCCCTGAGGACTGGGTAAAGGGAAACATAGTATCTAGTTTTGGGAAGGACAAAATAGAGGACCTGGGAAATCATGAACAGTCAGCTTAACTTCAATATCTGGCAAGATACTGGAACAAATTGTCCATCGATCAGTTTGTAAGCACCCAGAGGGCAATAGGATTGTACCAAATAGCCAATAAGAATTTTTGAAGAATAAATCATAGAAAACCTACCTAATTTCATTCTTTGATAGGGTTGCTGGCATAGTGGATAGGAAAAAGCCTAGACATGATATATCTTGATTTAAGTAATGCTTTTGACACAGTCTCATATAAAATTATCACAAACAAACTAGGGAAATGCTGTCCGGAAAAAATAATAATCTAAGGTTGGTGCACAAGTGATTAAAATATCATACTCAAAGAGTAGTTATACTACTCTACAGCCAAAATGCTTCTGAAATAAATGTAGTCAAACTTTACTAATTCTGGGTCACTGAGAACGAAAATGATGCTTACAATTGTGGATTGGCTCTAGTTTTCAAGATATGCTATTGGGTCAGTATATATGACCCTTGACATGGTAATGGCGGAGGATAAGTGAGTTATAAAGGGAAGGGATCTCAATTTAAACCAGAAATGACTAAAATACATCTTTGACAGGATCTATGAATAAATCTATGACTGGGTTTGGACAGTACTTGCTTTTTGGGCAAAACAATGAATGATGCAATCAGAAGCTGGTATTGCGTCATACGTGATATGAATTGCATCATGTTATTCCTAGAAGTCATGGATGATCCAATCATAATGAAGCTTACATCACTCCGCTGAACAAATTGGCCTATATCAGCTCTAGAAATCATACAGTGTCGCACTCTCTTATTTGTCAGTGTTTGATTTTGCAAAGGGACACATTTCTGTTTAGCCAAAGTGAGCAGAGATGCCTCGTACTTGTGTGAACAGTGCAGATAACTTCTGCTATGTTTGTGGTGAAGTGACTTTTGCATCACAAAAGCGCAGTATAACCACTATGGTTAAGAAAGCCTATCACCTTTATTTTGGCTGCAAAATCGGAGATCAGGACAAGAGGTGGGCCCCACACATATGCTGCAACACTTGTGCAACAAATCTTTGCCAGCGGTTGAACAGGAAAAGGAAATCTATGCCTTTTGCAGTGCCAATGATTTGGAGAGAGCCAACAGATCATACCAGCAATTCTTACTTCTGCATGGTGCCTCCAGTTGGGAAAGGTGTGTCAAAGAAGAAAAAGTGGACTGTGCATTATCCAAGCATTCCATCAGCTATACGCCCAATACCCCACACAGGAGGACTGCCGGTTCCTGATGCACCAGAATCATTCTCACTTGAGTCAGACAAGGAAGAAGAAGAGGATGAAACTTCTGGTCCTGAACCATCAATGTCACAGGACCCACATTTTCTCCCATCCTCCTCCTCTGAACCACATCTCATAACACAAGCTGAACTGAATGAGCTTGTCAGGGATTTGGAACTACCCAAGAGTAAGGCAGAGCTGTTGGGCTCCAGACTACAGCAGTAGAATTTCCTGGCAGGTAATGTTAGGGTTTCCATGTTCCGTGACCGTCAAAAGGATCTTGTCCCATTCTTCTTCATGGAAGGTGATCTTGCAGCCTGCAACAACATCGATGGTGTGATGGCAGCCCTCAACATCGTTCACAGTCCAGATGAGTGGAGACTCTTCATTGATTCATCGAAGACGAGTCTTAAAGCTGTTTTGCTGCATAATGGCAATGTTTTGCCCTCAATTCCAGTTGGTCATGCAGTCCATATGAACGAAAGCTATGACAACATGAAATAACTTTTGAGGTGCATAAACTATGACCAACATCAGTGGCAGCTTTGTGGCGATTTGAAGGTTGTTGCTCTCTTGCTTGGTCTGCAGACTGGATACACAAAGTACTGCTGTTTTCTCTGCGAATGGGATAGTCGTACAAGAGATTCCCACTGCATCAAGAAAGATTGGCCACTCCGACGGTCATTGGAGCCTGGGAGGAAAAGTGTTCAGCTTCCACCACTTGTTGAATCAAGGAAGATTTTGTTACCACCCTTACACATCAAGCTGAGTCTGATGAACTTTGTCAAGGCCATTGACAAAACACAAGCAGCTTTCAAGTACCTCCGTGGAAAATTTCCAAGGTTAAGTGAAGCTAAGATAAAGGAAGGTGTCTTTGTTGGTCCTCAGATTCGTGAACTTCTTCGAGATGATGCATTTGACCATGCACCGCGTGGCAAGGAAAAGACGGCATGGAAAGCCTTCCAGTCAGTGGCAATACATTTTCTCAGAAACGACAAGGCAGACAACTACAGGTTGTTGGTGGAAAACCTCCTCAAGGCATACAAAAGCCTTGGTTGCAACATGTCACTAAAGATACATTTTTTGCACTCTCATCTAGATTTTTTTCCACCGAACTGCGGAGCAGTGAGCGACGAGCACGGCGAGCGATTTCACCAGGACATTGCAACAATGGAGAAATGCTATCAGGGCAAATGGAGCCCATCAATGCTTGCAGACTATTGCTGGACAGCGACAAGAGATGCTCCATTTAATGAATACAAGAGACAAGCCAAGAAGCACTGAGTAGACACTGAATAGGACTAAACTATGTACATAATAGTTTTTTGCCTTTTGTTTCATAATACATTTTATTTATATAACCCTTTTGCTGATTTTTAAAGTGTTACATAAACAGGACAGGTGAAATAGTATCATGTAAAGCAACCATAAACACATGAAAAGACCTAGGTTTACAATTTATGATTAAAACTCTACTATCTACACAATATATAGACATAAAATGTAAAAGCCTAAATATCTTAGAAACAGTAGCCAATCAGTTGTTTTAATTGTCATATTTGAATTCAGCACATCAAAATACATAATAAATATCACATTTTATTTCTGAAGCTGACGACTTCTAAAAAATTGTAGACCAGTGTTATCAATGCTTCACTGTGAAACTGGGAGTTTTATTGTGGTCATTCAAGGTCTGTCCTGAGTCTATTAATCAATATTTTCATTAATGACATGTGTAACCCCATTGGGGTTTAGGGTGCATGGGCCCTTGTCCTTGTTATCCCCAAACCAAGTTTTGGGGCAACCCTAGAATAACTTACCTATTTCCCTCTTAGTCTGTCTTTCATAAGGTATAGGTCTCCAGGGTATACTTGAAGGGCATGGATATAACCTTCCGATAAATGATTGACAGAAGCAATATTCTTTTCAAAACAAGACACCTTTTTAATAGTATAATCCAAAATCCCCTATACAGTGATAGTCTAGAAACACAAATAAGACACAGATTCCTTATTGATGTTACAAAACCACAAATCCCTTACAAGTTAAAGATCATTTTAAACTGCAATAACTGATGGTTCAAATTATTCTGAGGGTTTGTGCTCTATCACAGATGGCCAGTTTGTCACACAGAACTGATTGCAGTTGGTAACAGTACTTTAAATCTTACATATATAAAACCTTTTTACAAGTCACACACAGTTATATATCTTTATAAACACATACACAAACATACTAACATTAATTCTAAACTATCCTATGATATATTATAATTATAACTGGCAGGCCTACTCTGTCTGCTGGCATCAGCTATATTTGCTGCTACCACCATCAGCTGCTTCACCACAGCTCCTTGTGATCAAGTCAGGTCAGCTCTTTCTTCTAGATCTCTCTGTTTCTGCTCCTGACTCCTCTCAATTTCTCTCTCATCCTTAACCATCTGCCTTTTATACTGTGCTAGGTGTCAGTTCTTTTATACTATCTATTTTTAGCCTCAGCATTTCATCTGCTATATGTCCATTCTATTTTTATCCTCCAATTTGTTGTCTACCACTTTTGTGACCGTTATCTGTCAATCATTGTTGTTTACCACTTGTGACCTTTAGTCTACTTGGCTCGCTGCCAATTCATTACTTCTTCATTCTATTTCTCATGCTCACTGCCACTGTTTACCTCAGAGTTATGATTTAATGACCTTTCCCTACTTTTGCACTGCCCACACTCAGAAATATCTTCTGACCTG